>JARFIW010000376.1:3370000-3692500 GCA_036346225.1 Platerodrilus igneus | reverse complement strand
TTGTCATTTATTTTCATGTTGACCATTGGTTTACGTATTTTAATTAAATTATCTATAAGGATGTCTGTATATCCTAATAAAATAAGTAGACGCAAGATCAAAATAAAATTCGTTTGCGAATATGATGTCATACTTGGACATCATATTCCATTTTTATTATTGTGTAACCTAAAAACGTCAGGGTTCAAAACTTGTTACGGGTGAATGAAGCATTAAATTAATAAGTTTGAAATATTACAGAAAGAGCTGGAATTCCCAAACAAAATAAAAGTTTGCCGGTTCGCCACAGTGAAATAAATGATATAATTTACCAATGAACTAGGTACAATTTCATGCTACCTTACCAATAACTCTTATCTTAAAAGGATTTTAATACTGTCAAATCTATAGGCCCCAACTCGTCTGGTCTAATGATAATCCTGTAGACGACAAGTAATTTTTGGGGATTTTAGTTACATTAACTTCCTGATAGTTCGTCTCACCAGCAATAAAAACAATACTATCACACCGTCACCTTAATCTACTTGTAATACAGCATTATTATTCTTGTTATTATTATATAATATTATTATTCTTGTAAACAGGTACTTATGAAATTTTTACGGTTACCTAAATAAATTACAACGTTTATGTAACAATATTCTTGAAAACAAGCACATAGAAAATTTTGAAGTTACTCACATCTAATTAAACGCAAATAGCACAACAGTCTTCCTATAACGATTTAACCACATCATCCTCCTGCTTATCTTTAATTTCAATATCCAGGCTTCATAAATCTAATAAGGTAAACAATACTAATTTCAATACAGGTGGACGTTTAACAGCTTTAGTGTTCAGCAAAATAAGTTTCATAACTATATGCCATCATGAAATGAAAGAACAATTTATAAATATCTACACTAACCTTATAACTGAGTGCCAATTTAATTAAAGCCATCTATTTCATCAGCTAGAAGCTACATTGAAAGGAGATTATTTTTAATTTTCCACCAAAGTGGTACGAATCTAGTCTGTCCAAATTCGATATCGGTTTTTGCGGATATCACCACGGATATCACCACGTTGAACGTTGGTTGCGACTTCCCATGCAATGGAGATTTCTTTGACGTCCCCTACCTCTGATAACCTAATATATGTTTTTCGTTTTTGGTTTGTGAGTAATTAATTAGTTTTTTTTCGGGGCTGTCATTTTTCCCACTCTCTTTCCTTCAGGGGGAAATTATGTCATTGTATAATATTCCTATCGTACATGAAAGGTGAATGTTTAATTTTTTCTTAGTTTCTGGGTTTATACACTGTAGAATTGAATTTCAATATATGTTTTGTTCGTGAATTTTACAAAATCATCAGCACATTTTTGTATTTAAAATCATTGTAATAACTTTATTTTTATCTTATTTTGATACATTGTAAACTATAGCCGTAATAGTTTCGGTGTATTATTAAATGGAATTATTCCTAATGAACAGTATACAAAGGTTTTCTTAATTTTATGTTAAAAAGTGCACTATATTAGAATTTGTTTCTCTTTCGGTGTTTTTTTTATAAGTTACTAACCAGAGTTTGTTCAATTGTGAATTACACGGAAATAACATTATGCTGTTGTGGTTTTTAAGTTTATTATCCTTGCTAAAACTAAAAATTTATTTAAGTTCCATGTTCAATAAACACTACTATTTAAGAAATCAGAATTATACAACGTGCATCAATATTGAAATGTCCGTTTAAGATAAATTTCCCACTTTTGCATCTGGTTCCTATGTAACGTGGTAACGTGGTTTGTTTTGTATTTTTCTTAATCTTTCTTGGGTATTAAATCACTCAGGGTTTTTAAAATTGTCTTTATTTACGTTTAGATCCATGACCTAGGTAAGGATCGTTGTCAAAATAATAAAAAAATTTAAGTTTGACATTTATGACACAAATTGAAGGTGACTTTGTTTTATTAATTTTTGATTTGAATACATTAGGTGAAAATTTTAAAGTTTAGAAGTACTTTCAATTTCTGTTACGCCCTGGGAGCGGCTTTTTAAGGTAGCCAATGCGCTTAACGTGAAATCAGCTGATTAATTTTTATATAGTTAAATTTCATATAAATTCAATAACTTGATGATTGGAACTTTTTTTAACATGTTTCTATTTATACGGCTGAGGGGATGGTAACGTAATCACACACTTTTTTAATAACCATCCCCTCAACCGTATAAATAGAAACATGTTAAAAAATGTTCCAATCATCAAGTTATTGAATTTATATGAAATTTAACTATATAAAAATTAATCAACTGATTTCACTTTAAGTGTATTGGCTACCTTAAAAAGCCGCTCCCAGGGCGCAACACAAATTGAAAGTACTCATTCGTGTAAATTTTAAAATTTTTACCTAATGTATTCAAATCAAAAATTAATAAATCAAAGTCACCGTCAAGTTGTGTCATAAATGTCAAACTTAAATTTTTTTATTATTTTGACAACGTTCCTTACCTTGGTCATGAATCTAAACGTAAATAAAGACCATTTTAAAAACTCTGAGTGGTTTAATACCCAAGAAAGATTACAAAAAATATACTTACTTAATTTACACAACATTTTTGTTCCGATGATGGTACTAATACTGGCACCTAAACTGGTCGAGTAACTTTGAAAAAAATTAATGAATTTTCATTATAATATTAATGGGAAGGGTTTTGGGTTTTAATGCTCACTCTTCATTCTTGGATTTCACTATTTCACAATTGTTTCAATTCTCGTATATTTATAATTGCCTAAATATTTATTTTTGGTTGTATCTTTTTTGGTATTTTGGCAAGTTCGACCTTTTAATTTGAAACGAAAAATCTCATGGAATTGCTTTGTCCTAAGTAACGCTAATACATAGCTCAACCCTGATTGACATATTCAAGCTTATAGTGTGCCACAGCGTTTTACAGCAGTTACACAGGTTTGGTAGAAAGTATGGTCTGTTGAATTTTTAGCTCTCCTTCAAACATCTTTCAGTTTTTTACTGTAAACCAGATATGTTGCAGTATTACATTTTGGCACGTATTCCCTCTAAGGCACTATCTTTATCGAGTAGTTACAAATCTCCACATTATAAAGTTTTTGGTTGAAGTATTATTCTAATGTATAATTTTATAAAATTTTCAAGCATAGGATACAGTATGTTCCAATGTGGTTCGACCCTTGTTTAAATTATCGTTTTTGAACTCCAAGGATAACATATTATCAAAAACAAGCTGTCATTCATTATGATCGAATTAGACTGAAGATTATTTATAAATTTTGTCTACAAGTATTTACTGTAATGACGATGTCATTATCTTCATCATTAGTCAGGAATTTTATCGGCGTTGTAAATACTGTTTCTCAATTTTATTATGTACATTTAATGCATGATAAAATCGTTTTAAAAAACGAATTAATCATACTGTTCATCGAAGCAAATAAAATTTCCAAGGATTTCTTTTTAGATAAGCCGTTCATTGCAATATTCTTGATAAACTTAGTAATTCATCAAAAGTATTGGCGCGGCACTTAACTAATGCGTTTCACCCAATTCCTATCATATGGTTTAAATATTTATTACTCTTTTTATGCATTCCTTATGTTTAATTTATAGGTATGTATAATTTTGATAATCACAGTATGATTTAATTTGCTACAATTTTATTAGTTCTATCTTTTACTTATTAATAATCCTACACCAGCTCTGATTTCGTTTATTTTTTAATCAGAAGTTCCATGTCTTCTATATTATGTTAAGCCAGAAATTTTAGTAATGAAGAAACCAGATACAAAATTATCTTTTGGAGTATCGCACCAACTACGATCAATCCAACTATCTGCAAATTATTATATCCGTTGGGACGCACAAACTGCTGAAAAAAGTTACCCTTACCCGCCCATAAATACTAAGCAAAAAGCCAGTTAGTAAGGTGTCACATGATTCTGCGTATTTGACCAATCATCATATACTTCTCCTATTTTTCATCCTTACACGCTACTATAATATACGAACATTAATATAACACATAAGCTTCAAGCTACTAATAGCAAATTTGTATTAATGACTAGTAATACGATTCTTCATCGTTAATGGGTCACATAGGTACATACAACATTACAATATCTACAGTTTCAACATCTCTTTCTTCTAGACTTTCAAACGTCATCGCTATTTTATAGTCAGAGTCACTTACACCTCATGCTTCTCTAGAAATTAGTGTAAAAACCATTACTACCAACAAATTGAAATTAGCAGCATTAAAAGCAAAAGAAATTGTAAACAATAGATGTAATAAATATATCACCGAAACGCTTTCTTCTTACACTTTTACTACAAGCAGCTGCTTGCTATATATTTTGTTTTTACTGACGTTGCCTGCTTCTTTTTCTATTTGTTAATTTCTACCACCTATTATCTTGCAGAAATTCTATTTTTTAATGGGCTGTCTGAACTGCCATTATTTAGTGCTATTTTCATTTTAGCACAATCACTCGGTGCACATTCTTTAGCTTGCCAATACAATTTATTACAAATTTACAATAATAACAGTTACTACAAATTTTCCTCTATTTTTGTCTTTCTTCAATTGCCACATCTTTAGATTTAGATTTATATTTCCAGAGTTATTAATCTTATTCTAACCATATATTATAAATTCATAATATAGTGTGCTTCGTCTAATCCTGCTTTGTTAACGAACTAACAACTCTCTTCTTCCTTCTTCTTCTTCTTGCCAACTTTAGTTATTCTATTATCTGTCTCATGTTTATATTCTTCTTCGTTTTTTATGTCACTTAGTATATCGATATCTAATTTGTGCAATCTTTTACCTTTGTTTCAAATTTTGTTACTAGTAAATTTTGGTCGCTAGCTACATCTGTACGGCGTGTTTATTCAATTCCTTGGTTATTTGCGGCTCTAGAAATTTCTGTAAGAAGGTTTGCATATCTGGTGTTTCGTGGCAGATCATATGGCTCCGTTGAATTATCTTTTGATCTTTAACATTTGTTTAACAATGAAAGGTAAGCGATTAGCTTGGTACATATTGTCCTGCAACCTATTCATCTTGAAGATTAAAAAGAAAGTCAATTTCACATTTATACGGGCACATTAACTTAACAATTATTTATTTATCTTATTATTATGATTGCAATAAAAATTGCCAATTAAAGTAATAATGTTTTACGTTTCAACTAATATTTATGACGACAAATTAGGAACTTGGAAAACATAACCTATGTTCCTAAATGGGTGAGATATTAATGGCCTATTGGTAGTCATGTTTTAGTGTTATTTCTAGGGTTTATTCAGTAATACCACTTGGAATTTATCTTAGTAGAACGACAAGCTGTAGTCTTGCGTTAGAGTAGTCCTCCAATAGCGTGATTAGATAACAGACACGTTTTTACTAGAGGAAGTGATTTTATGTGTTTTTTTTTTGTAATAGCAACGTAGTAAAAGCACGACGCTTATGTCCTTCTATATTGTTTTATTACAGGGGTTGCGCACTCATTTTATATCATGTTTACGCAGCCAATGCAATATTTTTCTCTGAGGGTTTCCAAGTTCTCTCGTAGGGTACGTTTTTTTTATGATCCTAGGACTAGGCGGGGCCCCCACATAGTTTTGTTCTGTGTTGTCCTAATTTTTGTTTCTATTGAGTATTGTATAAAGCATAGCTTCTGAATACCCACGAATATCTCTAATACTCTACCCAGGAATTATACCCTCCGCAACGTCGAAATACTGCCTGTCGTATAAAAACTTCCTTTAGAAAAGGAATTTCGTAGTCAGTCACACCGCCACTTCAAAGTGAACTACGGGGAAATAGTACAACACTAAAGCGATAAAGTTAATATTAGAAGAAAGAATAATAGTACGAAAAACTACAGTAATAGACGCCATAGGTATAGTGAAGGCATTTGACAATGTAGATCGAAATACGCTGTTTATTGCTTTAGAGGAAGCAAGAATAGGCGTCAACGCCAAGCCGATAATGTACAACCTGTATATAAAACTAAGACTATAAAAGTAATATATAATGAGGTAACGAAGGCAAAAATTGATAAAAACAATAGGCAGAAATGTTTTCAGTAGTTTCATGTATGTAAAGAGCCAAAATATAATAAGAGAAGAGATAGCTGCGGCAATTCAAGGATCGCAGATGATATAGATTAACAGAAACAGATAGAAACCTAAAAATACCACTAAATAGAACGAAAAACACTATTATTATAATTATTGTTAAATGGAAAAAGCAACGATTGGAAGTTCATCCTAGGGTGAACGTCAACGTATTGACAAATTACTTTAAGTGAAGCAGACTTACAGTTTACCATCGAAATCATTTGACCACATTTGAAACGACCATTTACAGCTTAGAATCGTGGTTTCTATAATATTCTGTAAATATAGTTTGAAACAAATTTAAATGTCACCTAATTGGTACGAAAACAAAGGACCTAATAACACATAAATCAGTATAAAAAATTATGACATTGGAATGCGTTTGCTAATACTTTATACTTTCACAGCTAGTTAAATTCCAATTTAGTTTTGATAGATAAAATAGCAGATTTACGTGAACATATTTTGCTCGTTAGTTTCTTAGTGGAATACCATGTAGCTGACAGATTCTAGGGAAGACAGTGATCCATTTGGTAGAATTTCGATCGTCGCATCTGTCAGTTTTAGGCTCTATAGTACGTTTATCGAACAGATTCAGTAATTAGAATAATGGAAAGGACTTTAGTTGCGCAGTACAAACCGAGCATAACGTTAATTTACGGCAAACAAGGTAACTGAGAATACGTGTGAGAAACCTAATTGATATTTGCAGCTCAGCAATACAAAAACTATTGAGTGGCTGTGTAAACCTGGCCAACCAATACAAAATTTCTATTTAAACTTGGCGCTTGTTTATGAGAGAAGTTTTTACTGAATCTGTTCGTTAAACGCAAACGCACTACGAATATCTGCTTTCGAACGTCGTTTTATTCATATGAAGCATTTTAACTTCTTTTATAATTTTAGTAGTATATAATATTCTGATAATGAATTGGGAGAAGCTGCCTTCATAGATCAAACTACAATTACAATAACTATTTTTCGTTTGCAAAACCGATTTTTCGAAAAATATTCTTTCCCCAGTCATTGCAGCATTACCAAGAGGTTATAATCTTGCTTAAAAGATTTGTACAAATCAATATGTTTTGTATTTTTATAACTAACTAGCAAATAGTGTTAATTTTATAAGCTTTTACCAACATGAGAATATCTGTGTATTTATAGTGTTAGTATTACAATGTAAGTGCAGAATGAAAACCAAATCACTGCAATATATCCCTGCAGTAATATTGAAGCTGATACTCACCTCCCTGTACACCAGAGGTAAATACTCAAATTTAAATTTAGGAATCTACATCCTCGACTATTTCAGTTGGGAGAATATAACAAAACACTTCATTTAACAAGCATTCTGATTAATGCAAGATCGACTTCATTTGCGATACGTAAATTCCATGCTATTTATTTCTAATTGCTCTGAAAATTTTCCTTCATAAATGGTAAATTTATTTCGATATCGCTCCTTGTCAGGCAAATGCGGTCTTTTATTTGTATAGAATAACTATTGAGTAGGTGATTAGTTCTTTGCCGAACATTGAGAAATGTTGCAGCTTTTCAGTAAAGTGACAGAGTTTTCCTTATAAAGAAATATTTCCTAGGTACTGAACGTAAGATATGCGTACAACATGGATCCATTCAGCTAATACAGCACGTAGCCTCGCACACGGTGCGTTATTAACGATAGTTCACGTTTCAATGATTCATTTTTGCGAATTAGAATTTTGGCCTCATTGACCAAAATGACGCCTTTTTCTCAGCATTTTCTTCAGAAATTAAGTTATGAAATTTTAAAAATAAATATTATATTTTAATTTTCTTTCCTCTCACGAACACTTATAATGAGTCGAAGATTTTCCAGGATACCCTAATCTAATATATTCTCTATTTAACAATCAACTTGTTTCTTACTTTTAGAATTCTTCATTTAAATTTGGAGGAACAACATATCGTCTTAGTAGTTGATCACCTATAATGCAACACCAAATATGTAATTCAAATTTATGCTGAAAATGTATTTCTTTAATAGCATGCGAATTTTCCGCTTCATAGTAGTGACCATTTTCCAATTGAAAACCTTCCGTCTGGTAGATATTGCTTAATCAGTGAACAAAATGTTCTTTATAAAATTTATGACAATGTTGTGTTTGTTCAAAATACATTTACAGAACTGCAAACGTGGCGGAAGATCTCTTGGAAGCAAACTTTAAACAGGAGTTTTCGTCAACTCAAGCCAAAATTTACTCTTCCTCATTAAGTGTTATTTGTTTAAACTGACCTAGCTGGTTCTTAGTGCGAAATGATTCTATTTCACTCGTACCACTAAGTAAGCTGTTAAAAGTTTTATGATTTTATTGCTTTCTGGTGGTTGCATATAACTATCCATACCTTCTGGCTGCAGATCGACGGCACATATTTTCTTGTGCGTATAACCTAACTCATATCCCGCATCTATTCATAGGTAAAATGATTATGTCGAGCCATCTGAACAAAAAAGTAACGCTAGTTTGTTAATTACCCTTTTAAATGTAACAATGCATTAAACTGTTACAGCTTAAATCATGCACTCACAATAAATGTGCTACGTACATTTACGTTGTCTAAAAGCCAAGGAAGAAAAAAAGAAATTGACCGGGCTCATTCGGTGAGTGGGCGGGGTATAATACCTATAAAAATTAGAAAAGCCTAAAATAAAAAAAAATTACATACTCATAAAAATAACCATACAACCTCTAATTACCTATATATATATATATATATATATATATATATATATATATATATATATTACACCAGAACCGTAGTGCCAAAAATGAACGTAATATAAAAGAATCAATACTTACAATAGCGAGATGCCGTTTTTAGGCCCCCCACATTAATTACAAAAAAAAAGAACAAGAAATTACGACCCTAGATAAAACAGTTCTAAATCATTATCTTAAATACAACAATTAAGCATATAAAATTCATTAGCACCACACTGCCTAAATTAACAAAATTTTACAATCCCCAAAAAATACAAAAAAAAAGAGAAACCCTCCTCTTGTAAACATTACGTAGTTTGGGTGTTAAATTGAAATTTAATATCAAAAATTTGTAAGCACAAAAAAGGAAGCCCTCCCCTTGTAGACATTAAGTAGTTTGGGTGTTAAATTGGAAATTAATATCAAAAATTTGTAAGCACAAAAAATGGAAACATTACCACCGTAAGTATTCCATTACGGATGTATGATGGTCACCGTACATACAATATTAAGGATAAGTACCATCTCACCTAACGATGCTTATGTTCACAACTACCAAGTATGGGATTCGTCTCGAACCCGATAAACATTTGGGCGTGACCCTTTCCCAAGAGCAGTGCCAACAAAGAAACATAAAAAGAAATCGGGCTAAAGACTCACCCACCTCCAAGTTGTAGACTGACTTCTGCCTCTAAGGACGGAGTGGACCAGCTCTGTGCGGAATCACGCCATGTGCGTGTTTTCTCGCTCAACAGGAGCGATGGTTCGAGCTGATGGTTAGGCCTCCGGAGGAAGCTAGAATAATTACAGGTAAATTAGTTTAGTGCCGCGGAAGCGTACATGTTTGTAAAACCACAATTACTCACCACGCAGTACTGCGTGCACGAAATTCCATAAACAACGGAAACGAAAAATTCAACAATCACGACGAGTACTTTTTGAAAATTCAGAAAAGAAATTAAATATTAATTCGTTTAACTAATAACTAGAGTTCAAAGTAATATTCGTGTTATCAAACGAGATTAGGAAACTTGAAAGCACGGTTTTATCAGATAGTTCAATACCTCATTTCAACGTGTCTTTAGCCGGAAATCACATAAGAATTAATTATCCGCGTTCGTAATGTATAACAAGTTAACGGATACCTAAAACAAGTTATTGACTATTTAATTTTAGCATAAACTTTACGTTTCGAAATAAATAAATTTAAAATGAAAATTAATAGGAAGCGTACTTATTGTAAACAGGATGTTGTCGACGTATGGAAGAGTAGAAACGGAATCGATATAAATGAAATAACCAAATACTACCGAAAAGAACGTAACAAATGACATTGCATAACAACGGTATTATCTGACAGCCCAAAGCTCACTTTTCATAAATGAAATATATCAAATTCCTTTCTCCTGTAACAAAATGTAAAATAATATTTCTTGTCTAAAGTTGTACTTCGTTGTCAATTTCGATATCAATTTAAGACTACAATGTGAAATTATTAACAAAAAACCAAAAACGAAATTCAACTGTAACACTCGGTATCTTTTTCCACAACAACATTTTATTCAGGCACATTTGATCTAATTCTCATATTTTGGTCGAAATAACTTACGGTTGCTCTATTTCCCAATAGTTATAACCCACCTTGTATACTTGAAATAGTACAAAAGGTAGTTTTAAGTATATTTGCGGTCACTTTTGGTTTTCCCAAAATAGATGTTTTTCAAATGAAAAATTTTCAAAAGGGGTGTTAAAATTGCTTGTACATTTGTAGGTATATCACAGAAAAGCTTGTCGCAAAAGAATTTGAAAATACAGTAGTATTAAGAAGTTACATTATACTCCCGCCATATAATAATATTTCGATTGCAAATAATTTTATTAAATAATGATGGAGGAATAATTGTGGTATTCAAATTCTTGAGAAATGGAAAACGCTTTGTTCTAGCTTTATGTCAAACGAACTACTTCCATGAATCACTCTATACAGCTTTATTTCCAATTCTCGTGCGTAACTCTATAATAATTTTAAAATACGATTCAAACCGTCACATTCTGCCATTTAAGATAGTTAGTCTCCAACAAAATGTTTGCCACGAAAACCATAAAACATATAGTTAAGTGTTGAAAATAAGATCTCAGAACATTACTCTAGTATTACGTTCCAAAAAGCGCCAATATAATAAAAAATACATAACAATAGGCCATCGCAGAATTTTATTGTCAGCGTTTATGGCATTGTATGCTCTAATTTAATTCAGAACAATGTTCAGAAGCAGTGCCCAGGAGATAACTAAGGCATTAAAAAATGTTGGTCACGTATTAACTGCGGTACTCAATGGCTATAGCTGAGATTTTCTAACCTTCTGACTTTCCGCTTTGTTCGCCTCGATGATGTTATAACGTAGTAAGAAACCGCAGAAAAACGATACTAATTGAATGTTAATTGTTATTTTGAGAAGAATTTAATTACTGTTTTTAACTACAGTTTTTTGTTCCTTATGCAAATACTTACCAAAATATAATAACCACATGTAGTGAACTCAAACTTGGCAAATGCATGAGTGAATGTCAAATGACGAATATCTCTTCCGTAAACTAGCTTAATAATGCTTAATATAAATTTTTGAACGTTACTAAATCTCATACAAAACTTGATGCACCGGAAAACTTACTATAAACAAACTTTTTACGTCTGAAACGAAAGCAGACGAAAGTTCAGCGATTGATTTCTACAGAGCAATCCCTTAATTTGAAAAATAAGCTCTGGAGGCAACAAGGAATCTCTCGAACACTCTTGACAATTCCTAAAGACCCATAGTATAATTAGTCCTTTACTTTAAGACGCTGTTATATTTTAATAGCTAGTTTTGGGAATTCCATTCAAATAATTATACAGTAGCTTAAATCACATTGGTTTTGACAATATCTACAGAAGTTGTTAAAATAGAGCTCTGATTTTTACCTAATACTAATACTCTAGCTTAAAAAAGTTGTAAAAAGTGTAGAATGCTTGCTAGTTATATTTCCAATAGTTTTTGATCTCCTGATTCGTGTTGTCAGATAAGTGACGAGAGGAAAAAATTGAACAGTTTGGTTACAGTATAATTTAAAATTCATAATATTTGAAGATACATAGATTTAAATCATGAACCTTTTTTAGATATTATATTTTTATATTTTCTACTGAGAAGGAGCGAATGAGGATTTAGAAACTGATTTTACTAATAAGGCATCATCAAAAATAAGGTTATACTTAAAATTTAAGTTTGGTTGAAGTTTCCACAATCGAAAATGGCGGAAGCATTGGTTCTGTTCATAAATGATAATGGCAGATCGGTAGGTAACATACAGAGAAACTAAATCACGTCAAACAAAGTAACCAAAGTTTACATGATCATTTAAAAGTTAAAAAATTATGTCGTCAGATTCCAGATATTTTAACTCAAGATCACAAAGAAACTCGTTTCAAATGGCGTCAAGATGTGCTTAAACGATTTAACTTGGAAATATATAAGAAGTTGTTGGTGATCAAAGTTACATATATGCATATAAACCCGAAGTGAAACACGAATCAGGTATATAATTATTCCAAAGTAAAGCAAAGCCAACAAAAGCAGAGTTTCCAAGAGAACGATTGCTTGATTTGTTTAAAAATCCTAGAATATGATGTACTTGTGCATACCGTCCGTACGGTATACATCCATCTGATTACCGCAAGTGTTCTCTGAAATACAAAAAAAATAGGAATTCTCCATCAGGACAATGATAGCTCTCACACTCCACATCTAACAATGCATAATTCAACCAGACAAATGGTGGAATTAATGTTTCGTCCAATCCAGGTTACGCCTTTACGACTACTTTATATTTCCAATCAAACGCTCACGCAACACCAGAAGATTCTATAAAAGCGCTTAAAACTGAAATCCTTAGTGTATCCTTTTCCCCGAATGGGAATTAAATTACAAGGCATTTATAAATCCCAATAACTGGAAAAGTCGTTAATAACAAACAGCAAACTTTTAAATCCCTGCTTTTTGTTATATCTTTTCATCAATGCGCATTCCAAAATATTAATTTTTTATGCGTTAACTTAAACTAAATTTGTAGCGGCCACAACCTGCTTAATATTTACTCGAGACACTAAATAGTAATTTACTTTTTTAATGCAAGAGCAGCTATTTAAAATGATTAAACAATGACACTCCAATAAGACTTTGACTCTGGATCACCTAGTGGGTTCTTTGTTTATCGCTGTAGGAGTTATCAAGAGGTAAGTACCTTAATAATATTGTAAAAATTAATACAACGTTTCGCTAAGTGAAGGTTGTCAAATAAAATAGTTCAATAGCCACAACCAAGTTCGTTTATGCTAAATAAAAAAAATATATCAATAATTACAGTTTTAAAAGTTCCACATTAGATATAGAATAACAAGTATTTATAGTGAATGCGTAATAAAGCACGCTTTCTTAAAAATAAAATGAAAAATAACTTGGCAATCAAAAGTTAAGAATCAGTCAACAACAATGTCATAAATTTAAAAAAGAATTATTTGTTAAGTATCTTAGACGAATGCATAATTTAATCGATAAACCAATTTAAATGCACTGTAGTTTTTTTATTCTTTTGAGGAAAATATTACGATTATAAATACGTCAAGAGGAACCAGTTATTAAAGTAATGGTGATCGAAAAATACGTTAGTGACGTAAGTAGCCTTGGCACCTGTTGACCCCAGATGCCGAACGTTTGGATACTCAAATATTTCTAAAGTAAAACTTTTAAAAGAACAGACTAAAAAAAAGTCCCCATAAATAGCTACTTATAATATAATATTCCTAGATAGCATTTGTACTAAATGCATCGCTCCAGTTCAAAGGATGATTAAAAATGCCAGGCCCAAATTTATTAGTAGGCGTCAATCATTTAGTACTGAGAATCCAGTCTCTGCGACATTGGCGCTATCAATAAAATGGAAAGCGTATTCCTTCCTAGTTGCTAAAAGATTTACATCCTTATGAGTGAAATTCAATTAGTTCCACAAAAAAAATCGTACTCCGTACAAGACTTGAATTGCTTCAGTTGCCAGCAAATAATGAAAGCAATATAAGTAAAAGTAATTAATTTTAAGATACTTTAAAACGCATTAAATGCGAATTCAAATCGATCATTTTAAGATAAATACAAAAGATATTCGTTTGTTATAAATAAAGTGTCCTCTCCGTGCATAAAAATAAAAAATTTTATGTCTTAATTCTGGGTATTAAAACACGTTTTACTGTGAAAGCAATGCAACTAATTTGCTTTATAAATTCATTAAAATCTTAAATTAATAATAAAAATTGACTCTTGCATTACACAAATTCGTTTCAAAATAAAGAAATTTCTAGAATATTTGGAATAGAAATAAGGATGAATCATGTACTTAGAACTATGTAAAGACCTAATTAATAATAAAAATGTATTCCAAGAAGCGGCCGGAACATTGAAAAGCCCAGAAAATGTAATATTAATTGATACGAAATATTTATGATCTTTCGCATTCACTGTAGGATAGAAAGAGACCTTACATGTGATTTTCCAATGTTCCACCCGAAGGTACTACATTGGCCAGGAAGCGAGTTTTTCTTTACTTAGAAAATTTTGAATTTTTCCAAACCTTTGCTGTTCCAAGCAAGGTAGGAATCTCTTACGTGTGTGACAACACTTACACACAGGACCTCCATTTTACCTGTCATCCGAACGAAGGTGTATTTTTGTGAAAAATGCTCGCCTAACATTTTTCAAGCGGACCGTGTCGGGATCCGAACCCGGGACCTTGGGCGTATTAGTTACACACATACCAACAACGCCACGAAGCCGCCGATATAAGGAGACCGCGAACATTAACTTTAGGTATTAGAGAAGGACGAGACAACGCACGTCACTAGTAAGTGGATCGCGTATACGAGGTAATAAAACATGACGGTTTGGAATTCTAATGAAAAATTCCCAGAAAGAAACGATAGTATTCTTCAAGCAGAAGTCATTCACAGATTTGTTAATTTTTTCTGTTTATTTTGGACCGTCAAACAAGAGTGATCATTTGAATAAAAGAGACGATCTTAGGGTTGATCTGGTTCGAAACGTTGCTTTAACAATTTTTATTTAAAGTAAAAAACGTTGGCTCCTTTGCAAGACAGTCCGAAGCCTAAACTTGTAACAAAATTTTTTGTTACGTTAAATATCTCTAAAGAATATATTACTAGCTGTTGTTATTTTACGAAATTGTCATTCAGCGTGAAATCGTTAAATAATTTAATGTACTATAAGGAAGAACACCTCTTTCCGTTTGCATTGTTTTCACCTATAGGGAGTATTTAATGGGGATTCCTATACTTTCAATATCCGTGGATACCTTGAACATAACTTGAATTACATACGCTACAGGCGTTCTGACGTCCACTAGTGCAATTGTTAAACACAACGCCTGCGTGAAAAGTGACGCGATTGCTAGGGTGTTGGCAAAGAAGGAACACAGCCATCTTGCAAGCAACTACGTGTACGTAGACTTCATTTTTGAAGATGGGAAGCTTTGCTTGTAAGTGGGAGCTAAGAATAGCTCTAGGATAGTGGAAGGGCTTTTTGGTTGCCGCGTGGAGGCTTCACGAAGGAGCTCTCGTGAAAGCTGCCCAGACAACTTAGAGCAACAGTTACGACACGTGGTGAGGAGGTCCATTATTGCACATTTAAGAAACACGATTAAACATGGAATTAGAATTTGGTGGTGTATCGTGAAATTGTTTGTTTTGAAGCTGTCCGAAGGATTGTAACTAATACAGGCATGTTTTGTATCTTTCTGAATTTCAAGGGGATGGAATGCTATGTGTCCTAGTTGATCTATTAAGTTCGTCAGCATCGCCGTTGTATAATTAAAACCAAATCAATCAGGTACTTATAAAACTATTTACTGAAAATTAATTTTACGTACTAATTACGGTTAAAGCTTTGTTTTAACATTTACTAAATCATAAGAAACTTTTGTTAAAGAATGTAAATTTCAAGTTTGTTTGCAAGATGTATTCATGCTCAAATCTCACGTAAAAATCAGTTTGAAAATTATACCCTAGAAATTTGATAGGTCAAATACTTTTTGTTCAGAACTAAATTTTTTTTATAAGAGAAATTTTTGAACCTTTAGATAATTTAAAAATTGTTATTCAAAGCACGTATATAATGCACATGTTAATTGATAAAAATATGTATAAAATCCACCTTTGATTGAAAGATGTTTTCTTGCAATATGTTGTGATTAGTAGAGTACCTAAGCTGCTTCTAACATATGTTGAACTGACTTTTTTAATTTCATGCTTAAGCCATATGAACTGTTTATGTAACAAGTTCTTTAGAAAAAATCTTGTAAGCCAGAACAGATCTGTTTTATGGATGTTTAAGAACCCAGACTGTATTAAATAAGTTATAAATGCTAAGACCTCTCCATGTAGAGAAGCAAATTCAGAGATTTTTGAAACTTACTTTATGTTGATTATTTTGATTATAGAGAAACACACTAAGAAATTTTTGAACTTATTATATATTGATTATTAATTTTTTTTGTAAATAATTTTTGCAACAAAAGAGAATACCATTTAAATTATATTTTGAATTAATACTTTCGTCTTTTTATTTCACTAATTGAAATTAACTTTGTCCATATTAGATCAGCAAAATTTTGAATGTCGAAAAAAGTTGATACAGTACCAGGTAATAGGAACGGAATAAGTAATGTCCAGTAGAGTGTTTTTTCATAGGTAAGGTGTTATTGAGATTTTGAATTCAGGCCAATCGATCTATAAAGCTCGAAATATTTTGTTATTGTAAGGCACAAACAGTGTCTTATTTTTTTATTTTTTTTGTGTGACATTTTCTTGCAAGTCCGACATCGCGAAAGCTAGAGCAGAGGTCCGAGAGGTTTCCAGAGATATTGCTTATTGTAATTTGTATGTTTTTTTGGTAATCATTATATCCTATAGGTTTCTGCGTCTTCCTGTAGGATACTTTAGTTTTGTTTATTGTCTATATAGATGCAGTGGCGTCCATTTACGTTTTTTTTGTTCTCGTTTGTGGTTGAGCCCACCCTATATCCACGCCCAAACTCATTGCTCACCCTTGGGGTAATTCCCAGACTAAGCCGCGAATATAGTAAAGCTCGTGGGTCCACCGAGGTTTTGTTCACTAATTGACTCACTCCATTAGAGAAAAGCTTTACTAATTACATTTCACTGGCGCCCATGCGTGAGGCTAGCCTTGTGACCAATTAGAAAGAAAAAAATACTAACTACATTTCAAACTAGTTACGCATTTCAAGATCAGTTTATTAAAAGTTGACAATACCTGATAATTCGATAAAACGATTTTAAATTGAAACTGATAATTTGGTTTCAACTTCTGGGCATTATGGAGTGATAATAGTTATTGCTATAAACTTTTGCTTTATTCGCAGAGGATTCATTCACATAATTGTAGAATAGACGTTTGGAAGAAGAGCCGTAAAGAACTATGTAATATGTATAAATGACACGTCAAGCTTTGAAATCCTCTTTTACAATTTTTTGCAAATTGTATTCCTTTATGTGAAATAAAAAAAATTGACATCGAGCTATAGAAGCTGTTCGTGACAACAGAGTTAGCAATTATAATATTGTTGATTCTACAGGTTTATTTCTGATTTTACTAGACAGGCTAGTGCTCTGTCGCTGACTTTTACTATAACATTCTTTTATGTACACTAATCCTTTTAATTAGAGCAAGCGAATTGCGTTGAGGCACTGTTCTGACACCCCTCACAATCTTCGACTGTTGTTATCACGGCCTCCGTGTTTTATGATGCGGCAACTTATGTGGGTCTTTTCCTTTTTTTTGGTTTCCACCGACCTGAGTAGAATCACCGTATCAATCGGCTTCGGCATACTGGGTTGGCGTTTTGTCATACTGGAATAGTGTTTCACCATCCCTGAATTGTGCTTCGACATGTCAAGAAGATTTTTTTTGGCATACGGAAATGAGTCATTATGATACATTTACAATAAACAGAAAAATGTATTTTTCTTCTACACTTAAAGCACATTTCAATTTTTTATGCACATTTTATTTAAAAACAGGTACAAACTATATATCTATATAATATCTCTATAATTGTGAATAAATCTATTAACGATTTCTGTGAACGGATTTTATTCAAACATAAAAACGCATATAATTAAAGCATAAGCCTTCATTGACGGTTCAAAATTTTTAGGAACTTCCAATTCTAATCTAACGTCCACTGTTGCATCCTTGATATTTTTAAATTAGTGACGGCAAGGGATTACTTTATTTCTTGTATTGTAAATGCACCATAGTGACGCCATATCGAAATGCTAAAAATATGATTTCGGGACGCTGAAACACTCTTCCGGCGTGCTAAAACACTATTCCGACATGATAAAGCACCATCCAAGCATTTAAAAGTTGCGATGGCGGTAGCGCTGTTACCGAACCGGTCTATTCTTCTACTTAGATGTGCATTATGGTGAGTTTGAGCCTGTTGTGTCGATGGAAAGACAAAATCTTAATACAAATACAAACACAAAGAACAATTATGGCAAGCATATGACTGATACACGACATGATTGGATAATTGAGAGGAAAGAGAAACGGTGTGGATGTCTTTTTATAGAATGACATTCAGGGTAGCAAATTTATAGTAATAAATCAATTCAAGCTTCATGTAATAAGTTCCCTATTATTACCGAAAGGTAGGATATAAAAAAGGATGATGATAGATTAAATTTTACCACTATGAATCATATCAAAGATATATGTGACTTATGCCGCTAGATTCGATAGTAAAAACGTACATTAGAAAGAGAAGGAAAAAAAGACTGCTACGTACATCGACCTAACCGGCAGAACAATGAAGGAATTGTTACGGTATTCCGCGCAAACACAAAAGAAAACAGTAAAAGTAAGTGAAGAAACCGTTTACGCCGAACACCGCAACAGAACGGGGACAGAAAGGTAGAATTTGGGCTAGCTCAAAAACGTCGGAGAGGGGCGTGGGTGAAATAGAATAACACATTGGAAACCTCGGTGAAACTATATTGATAGCATCGAATCTTGAAAGACTATTTACAAAACAATAAAATAAATGTTGCGTAATCGTGATTGTAAACAAAGCGTCATAACATATAAAAATTGGTAAGCAAATATAACATCTTATAATCTAAATACCTACTTAATGGTTCACCCTAACTACATATAAAAGAAAATAAAACAAACTATACAGTACGTCAGGAAAAGAAATATACATAAGTTATATATACATACATGCTGCTTTGCGGAGTGCAACTCCTCAAGAAATAGTACAACATAAAAATTAGACACCATAACTTAAATTACTCAAGTGTCAACTAGTTTTAAATTTATAAGTAAGTGGTTTACTTTAAAAAGACAAAAGAAACAGTAAAAACGGATTCCAACATAAACATTGATTAATTAATTTTTAATTGATAGAATAATAACGTAGTTGTTCGTGTATCGTGCATGTAAGTTTTGTAACGGGGTGGTGCCAATTTATCGGATAATTTTAAGCAATAGCAGCAAATGAAAAGTCTATTCTTCACAGCAGCATAAAAGAATTATGGAAATAGAAAACTGTACCTTGCACAATCAGCTTCGTGCTGGTCTCATCTTAACGCTGGAAAAATGTGGCTGCATTTCTCTATGGGATGGCTGCATGCTGAAACCACCAACTTCACTTTATACTAAGCAAGCACTGTTAGTAGCGCGACTTTACATGTATCTTTTCGGTAAGAAGATGTTGTCTTTAATCTTTAATCTTAAATGGTCTCTTTCAAAGCACGGTCTCTATTTTATAAGGCCAGAATCATGTATGCGGGTAGGGTATTTGACTTTCAAAGGTATCACCAAAGAACCAAGTGTGCAGAATTTCCAGACAACAGCTGCCGAAATACAAACTGTAACAGCTTGCCAACAAGCAGATAACGCAATTATCAACGGGTTTTAGACAAAGGAAAACAATCTTGTTACTTTGTAACATCTTAACAGCTGCAGAATACCAGATACAAGTCCATTGTAAGCAGATGTAGGCAGGTGGTAAGTGTTCTTCTTAATCTTCTTTGGGAATGAAACCACTCATAGTTTTTAAAATCTATTTTATTTACGTTTCGATCCATGACAACGATCCTAGGTCATGGATCGAAACGTAAATAAAATAGATTTTAAAAACTATGAGTGGTTTCATTCCCAAAGAAGATTAAGAAGAATGCTAAACAAACCACAACAAACATACAGGGAGTATTTACAGGTGGTAAGTGGTCTTATCTTTTAGAAGAAAGCTGTGCATTTACATGCACCTTTTACTTAAAATGTAATCACTGCAGGTGCTAGGAAATATTGCAACTACTTTGTAACGTAATGTTTCCTAGGCAGCTGTTTGATTTCATAAAGCAAACCTTTGTATGGAGTAATTACTTGAGAAATTTGATTAAATACTACTAATTCAAATGGCGGGAAATCGAGCTTGTTGAGGAATTTTAAGGCGTTTTAAAAATAAACGCAGAAAAAATGGTTTGCAGGGTTTTGAACGTAACAAATTGACCGGGCTCAATCGGTGAGTAGGCACGGTTTTATCGATACAAAAAAAAAGAAATACCTGAATTAAAAATAAACACACTAATTCATAACGAAAGAACCATTTAAGAAAAAAAACTTCCAAATAGAAAAATTTGTCACAAAATAAAAGGAAATCTAACCTGCGAGAAAACATCATTTATTTCTTTGTCAAAATATCCTTAAAGGATTTTCACAGTATTAACAAAACAAAAACTGAAACAAATAATAATTATTATCTTCTTAAATTTTCTGTAAAGTAATTTAACTGAAAAACGTCTCATATGTACATTAAATGGGAAAAAAAATTTAGACAAAATTTAGAAGGAACTGCTATTACCCTTGCGAATAGTAAATCTTTGTTTACAAGATAGTTTCATGGTTAATGAGTAAAAAAAAGGAAATGAGTCTACTTACATATTTATCGGAATTATAGGCTGTCGCTGTTAGAATGCATTCTCCCAGCAAGTTTTGGTATTCACCTTATAGATAAGCAAAGGAACATTTATAAATAGTAAAGATTAAATTTAAGTGTGATACTTAGAACGGAGAACAGATATCGCCTGATTGTATTCCGGCGGTCTAGAACTAAGTGGAATTCTTTTCCAATACCGGAAACTCGAAAGAGGAAACAAAAGAGATTTGTCATCAATCCCTCGCCATTGGAGTCATCGATCACAATAGTGAGTCTCACAACTGTAGTCAACAGTTCGCATTCCCTCATTCAACAGTAGAAATAGTTTCCAACTTTCAAGGTTACTTAGCTGTCCCACTTTCACGTTTCACATTAAAGGTGGGGTCACTGTACTATACGAGCATGTTCACCGAAGAAAGCTATAATACGTACGAGTAAGATTAGACCCTTTACGGAGAAAATTTATTTTTTAAAATTGCCAGTACCTACCACACAGTGGTGTGTGTACAAAATCCTAACAGTAACGGAAACGACAATTACTCTCAGTCGTATGCAGAAAAGAATGCAGATGAAATTGTCTGATAACATGAATTAACATCTATGCCAGTGCAATCAAACATACAAATGTGATTAGGAACTTGAAACAATACTTTATCACGTAAGTACGATCCATTATTTCAAGGATTCGTCAAGTTGGAGTAGTATAAAAAGTAATTATGCTCTTAGGAATAGGTATCATATCAGCAGATACCTCGAATAAGGTACCGACTATTTAAATTATAGAGTAAATTTTTCGTTTCGAAGTAAATAGGTATAAAATCAAGAATTATAATTGGACTTGAGCATGTCGAACCAAAGGCTCACGGTAATTCTGACAGTATCAGGGCAGAAATCCTCCAGTACAAATTTTTGCAGTTGGCATGGATACTTAACAGAAAGTACAATGTCGTCTCGTCCTGCTGGAATATATATAACCTATTCTTTTATCAGGTAATCAAAAAATTTCCAGGCAATTTTTCTTTTACAGTGCCATAGATATTTTTCTAGTTATTTATTGACGTCACTTGTTGATATACTCTCATTTACTTTCGTAGCAATTCCTCTTTAATTTGATGCATACAAAGTTTGCGGCACTTGTTTAATTCCTATTGTGAAATAATTAAAAGCGAACATGAACAAAATATATACCGCATTCGGAAATGACGCTGTAACTGCTTGGACAGCAGAGAAGTAGTTTAAGAAATTTCCCTCGGGAGATTTCAGCTAGATTAATAAAGCACACTCTGGAATATCAAAGATCATCAACACTGCAATTGCCATCAAAACTAACATTTTCTTAATCGGCTGTTAACTTGCGATGAGAAGTGAATACTGTAGTCCAATTCTAAGTGGTTACCACCAACTGATCCAATACCACACACTCCAATGAATTGTAGGAGGATTTTGTTGTGTGTTTGGTAAACAACAGCCAGAATTTTCCATTATGAGTTATTGGAAATGGGCCAGATCAGCGAGTACATGCATCACTCGTCCAGAAACAGCTTTCTTCTATTCCTACAGGACAATCCTATACCTCATACCGCAATAATGACCCGTGAAAAATTTCTGAGTTTGGCTGGGAAAAGTTACCATACTGACATTTCGTTAAATGATTACCACCGGTTCCTATCTCTTGAAAATCCGCCAATTCTTTGATTGCAAATCCATAGGTTTTTACGATACCGGCATACAAAAATTGGTGTCGCGTTGATATAAGATCATTGAGTGCGATGGTGATTACTTTGCTGAATAATAAAGAATTACTGGTTTGTAATAAATTATATATTTTTCCAACAAAAACAGCACGAACTTTTTTGGGTATCAGATACTTTATTACTAAAAAATATAAAAATCATATTATAAACAGTTGTAAAATGCTGCAATACTCGATTTTGCTGAATACACTCAATATCTTTGTGCAATTGTCTAATGCATTACAATCACAGACCGTTTCAGTCATAGACCTTGCTAACAAACTACAAACTAGATATTAATATTTCCATAAAGTTTCATGAATAAATGAACCCTTAAAGTCGCTAAGCTCAACGGAGTATTCAACCTTAATAATCCAATATTACCATCTACTAAGTAATCCCGCTGGCTTAGACGCCTTCAAGAACGTTTATTGCAAGACATGTATATAACATGTCTAGGGAATAGCTGAACTTTATTTTCAAATTTAAAGGAATTTATTACTGTTTTGCGCCTTTCCAAAACTTCAATCGTGATTCATGTCATTTGTCATTTGATATATCTTATTGCTCTTTATAGCGGTTCGTTCGTATATATCATAAAATTGATCGGGTATGAGGGTGATATAGCTAAAATTGCAATCTCGTAAGCAATTACCCGATAATTGTAAAATACGACCGCACAGTCGTGTTTTGAGTAGTATTCAGTATAGTTTCAAAAGAATGTATGGTAAAGATAAGCATAATAACAGTTTGGTTTCTGATAATAGAAACCGGGAGTATTACCTTCTTAGTATTGATTTTCGCAAGCTGCAACAGTATAATAAAATTTATACGAGCGTAGCACTGTGGCGAAATTTTATTTTCAGTGCTTAGCGTCTGCTATGTTATAATTCCGTACAGAAAATATAATATTATTTGGTGAACAAGTAGCAAAACCACGTTGACGACGTATTACGTATTAACTTCGTTACTTAATATCGTACTCGGGAATTTTCTCTCTGCTGCTTTCCTTCCTCCAGTCTCTAGAATATATAGCGTGTGAGTAACAGCGAAACATTGATACCAAGTCTAGTTGAGTGCTGCTCACTGACTTGGAAGTTATTAAAGAATTTCTAGCAATGTGATCTATTTCTCTCCAAACACTCCACACCTATACAACATAAATGAATATAGAAGTGGTATATAAATTGAAATGGTTTCAAAAGTTCACACCTCAGTGTAAAATATTTAAACCTCAAACCCCTTGCGATTGATTTGTCTTATATGGCATCGGCTACAGAATCTTGCAAGGTTAAACACAACATGAAGTAATAGTCGAATGGTTGCTATTGACCAAATCAAATGCGAACACCGCATGCTTCAGAGAAGTGGTTGTGGATAATAACAAAAAGGAGAGCTATTATTACAAATAACTAAACGAGAAAAGCGACATGAAGAATCGTCTAACAAAATAACGCATCAACCTTCCTGACCTGATAGAACACTACAATTGATTTTCCAATGCTCCACCCAAAACTACTGTATTTCGTGGGAAGCGAGATTTTTTTACCTGAAAATTTTGAATTTTGCCGAACCCTTGCTGTTCCAAGCAAGATAGAGATCTTTAACGTGCCTGACAACATCACATACGGGACCTACATTTTACCTCTCATCCGAACGAGAGCGTGTTTTTGTGAAAAATGCTCGCCTAACATTTTTCAAGCGGACCATTTTGGGATTCAAACCCGGGACCTTGGGCTTAGTAGTCACACGCATACCAACTAAGTCATGGAGCCGCCTGGCCTGGTAGAACAGAAACAACGTACTAAAATATCCAACGCCAATCGCCGAAACATAGTTTTTGTGAAATTTGAGGGTCGGTAGATAAAATATAACACAAAGCAGGAATGTTCCTAACCAATAGGGTAGATTCAGAAAAAACCAGCCTCATTTATAAAAGAAAATATTCAAACAAATATCCAATTTTTGACGTATAATAGTTTGGTTTCGTTTTACAAAAGGTATCTTTTATATTCCAAAAATTTGTTAAATAACAACACAGGTATAATAGATCACGAATATTATTAGTCATACTCTAATAGAACCTCAAGTTTGAACATCATTTGTGTGTGAAATGGTAATGCCCTTCACGCGCTGATAAGACTCCACGAATAACAGAACGAAAAAAAAAGGAACAACTCAACAAACCCTGAAGCACGAACAGGACTTAATAAAACTACAATCACCAAAAAGTATTCATATCCTAATGGATGGTGAGGGTTCATTGTAATGTAAAGTTGTCACTATTTCCTTATAGTATAGCTCGAAAATCGGTACAATTAAAGTATTAAAGCACAACCATACAAAAATCTCTACCATAGAACAACCACAATTTATCTTAACTTCTCTTTTTTCTTATCTCTACTTCTAATATATTTTGCACTATACCCTCATGCCGTAGTAAGTGGCCTATTATCCTACCTCTTCAATTTTTTACCGTTTTCCACATATTTCATTCTTCCCCTACCATTTTTAGTAATTCTTTGTTCTTAACTTTGTCTGTCCATGATATCTTCATCATTCGTCTGTAGCACCACATTTCAAAGGCTTCTACCTTTTTCTTGTCCGCTTCTCCTACTGTCCGTGCTTCACAGCCGTACAGTGCTGTGCTCCACACATATGTTTTAAGCAATCTTTTCCTTGTTTCTATGTTTGTTGTCTTTGAAAACAGTAATTGCTTTTTCTTGTTAAATGTAGCACGACCTTGTGCTGATCTTTGTTTTATACCTTTTGCGCTTTTCTTATTTTACGTTATTTGGCTACCTAGGTAGCAGAAATTCTTAACTTCTTGTAAGTTCTTGTTACCTAGTTGTATTCTTGTTTTTGATTTATTTTCCCCTCCTTTGCATACTAGTACTTTAGTTTTATTTTTATTAATTTTCATACCGTATCTCTCCGTTAGAACCGTTTCCATCTCATTAAGAGCAGCTTCTAACTCTTCCTTGCTAGATGCTTGTACCGCTATATCATCCGCAAAGCCAAGTATATCAATTTTTTGTTCCTGCATAGTAATTCCAAATGCCTTCCTGCATTTGACAGTATTCATTGCCTCTTCAATGTACAAGTTAAAAATTATTGGGGATAGGGCAAATCCCTGTCTCACCCCTTTCCTAATGTTTACTTCTGTATGTTCCTGCTCTAATTCTATTACTGCTGTTTGCTCTTTGTATAAGCTATGTACTATTCGTCTATCCCTATAACTGTCGAATGCTTTTTCCAGATCTACAAACCCTATATACACGTTTTCCCTTTTTTCTATTGTTTTCTCCATTATCACTCTCACAGCTAAAATAGCCTCTCGTGTTCCCCTGTTTCGCCTAAACCGCAATTGATCTTCTCCTTGTATTTCTTCGGCTCGTTTTTCCATTCGTTTGTATACAATTCTAGTAAATAGTTTTGACACGTGTGCTGTCAAAGTTATTGTTTGAAAATTTTCACATCTAATCGCGCCTTTGTTTTTTGGTATAGTTACTATGATGTTACGTTTGAAATCTTTGGGTATCTCGCCTGTCTCATATATATAGCTTACAAGATGGAGGAGACGTTCTGTTACTGCTTGTCCAGCGGCCTTTAGAGTTTCTGCTTGCACCTTATTTGTACCCGGCGCCTTACCATTTTTCAGACGCTTTAATGCTAATTCAAACTCATCTCTAGGTATAAGATGTCCCAAGTCATCATTTTCAATGTCTGATTCCTGTTCTAATGCTGTTAGTTCATCTTCTACATATAAATTTCCTGTATATTTTTGCCATCTACCCACTTTCTCTACATTTTCTATAATATCGCGTCCTTTATATTTTTCCTATATGGTTTTATATCCCTAAAATTGATTCTAATTAGTTTGTATGCTTCATTTGTCTTTCCTATTTCCATTTTAGTTTGTGCCTCTTTGCACTTTTCATCAATCCATTGTTCTTTAGCTTTCCTGCATTTTGCGAATAATTTCCCATTTTCTGGTTTTTCGTCTTTCTTCAATTAAATTCAGAATATCCTTTGTTATCCATGGTTTCTTATTTTCTTTTTGTGTATACCCCAGAGCATCTCTAACTATTGGATATTCCACGTCATCCTTTTCAATGTCTAATTCCTGTATTAATGCTGTTAGTTTCTCTCCAGCATATAAATTCCCAATATATTCTTGTCATCTAACCACTTTTTCTACATTTTCTATAACGACGTTTCGCCTCGCGTCACTTATATTTTTGCTATACGGTTTTATATCCTTAAAATTGATTCTAATTAGTTTGTATGTTTTATCTGTCTTTCCTTATTCCACCTTAATTTGTACCTCTTTGCATTTTTCATTAATTCATTGTTCTTTAGCTTTCTTGCATTTGCGAGTAATTTCCCATTTTATGGTTTTATATTTCTGTTTTCCCGTTTCGTCTGATTTATTTTTGTATTTTCGTCTTTCTTCTATTAAATTCAGGATATCCTTTGTTATCCATGGTTTCTTTTTTTTTGCGTATACTACCGAACATAACTGGCTGCCATGTCTAAGCTGGATTTAATGTTATTCCATTCTGTTTCTACTTCCTTAGTATCAGCTAATTTTCCGGTATCTTTTCAGGAACTCTCCGTATCGCTTATGTACAAATTTGTATACCAACATTCAATAACATTTATAGTATGAAAACAATATCTGACAACCATTTATAAAATCAGAACATTTTATTAAAAATACAACGCAAATACTCAGAAACCTAAAATTGCCTGAAAACTTTACCTACTGAAGTTAATATTTCACTTTTTATTTACTTCTTCCATATTGTTATGTGCGGATGTTTCTGATGGCAATTGAGATACATCTTTGTAGGGCCGATGGAAGGGTAACCGACGCCACAAGTAAAAGTAAATTCATGCGTCCAGTACTATAATATGTTTATACTCACCCGTTCACTTACTTGAAGTGAAAAAATCAAATAGAAACTAGATATGTATATACAAGGCGTTCCTAAATATCATGTACATAGGAAGGGGTGTGATTCTTTGACGAATTTTATGACTAAGAGTTTACATAAACATAGGTCTTGTTTCCTATCTACAGGGTGTTGAAGTAGCAAAATTTTATTGGTTTTCTCTTTATAGCTCCTGCAGTTTTTGAGATATTCAGATCAAATTTGAAAATATAGGTTTCGCTGTAGGGCTTACATGGGCATATCGAATGGTTGTGAGAATCTACAGGATGGTAGTTTTTCGGGGGCATGATTATTGTCTCCCCCTAAACTTTTTTGAGGCGCGCTCCTGGTAGATTTTAAAACACACAATGAATTTTCTGTTCTATTTAGAAACTTTTTGGTCTGTTGTAGATTTTTCGTATCTATGACCGTTATTTAGGAAAATAGTAGGAGATTATTTTCTGCAACCTAGCAAGTATTTACAATACAAAAATTTACAATCCAAAAACCTAAATTCTAACTACAACAATGAAATTATGTTACAGTAAATGTTGAAACTGACCTCCAGCCCGTATACATGCGCATACTCTTCTTCTCATTGGTACCCGTACTCTTTCGAACACCCGAGGGGTATTTCTTACGGTTTCAATTGCAGTTATAATTCGACTTCATAAACCACCAACGTCATTCACTGGTATTGTATACACTAGAGATTTGCGATGCCCCCATAGGACAAATCTAGGCTATTTATGTTAGGGAATCTAGTAGGCCATGACTGAGGTCCGCCCCGTCTGATACACTTGTTCTGATACACTTCATTTAAATATTCCTTCGCTAAAATACAAAAATATGCTGGAGCTTTATCGTGCAAATACCAAATTTCACTTCTCAGCAAAAGTATTAAAAACAATTCGTGTTGCAAACATGTCTGTATGAGTGGCTAGTAAGTAGACCAGGCAAAATGAAAGGACCAATTAAATGATCCCCACTAAGTTGAAGTTTGTTTTTGCCGTAGCCTTTGCGAACAAATTGCATCGTAACTCACCCAGGTTCTGCGTTTTGTGCAGTCTTCCATAAAGCGAAATTGTGATATGCCTGCCTGCAGCTGCTACGCTGCTATATCATCTGCATTGGCATTGTTGTCCAAGTAAATCGCAGCAGTTTGATCAAGGTCACGATGTTTTTGAAATGTGGCGACAATTTTTGTTTTCCTTTCCCCCAAGAATGAAGACGTGGAGTCACATCCACTGAAGGCGTGAATTACCAGGAGTTGAAGGTTAATATAATCATATTTGAAAGAGGTGTTGGTGTAGGTCACATCGCATTGATCTCGTCCACATTTCGTAAAAAATATATTCCGACTTAAACTTCTTCCAACCTAAACTTCAATAAATTGCTAATGTTAGACAATGGTGAATAATAAAATTTCCAATTTTCTCATAAACTACTAGAGTTAGGTGTGGACACCTCTAATACCGATTGAAAGGTATAGCTGGATAATCAAACCGAAAAAAAAATAATGGGTGTTCCATTTAAGTTAAAAAAGTTTATCAATAATGTAGAGCTTCATTACAAGCGCCTTGTATAACGTGACAGAACAGTAAATGGTGTAGTAAGTACAGTAAAAAGCTCTTAGTAAGCTGGTAAAAAGCAAAAATAATCTAAACAAAGGCGATGGCTACTTTCATCAGTTACTTTACCATAAGACACCTTTTGGCTTAAATGGGCTAGTGAGTCTTCTAGTTCAGAAGTAACTCTACATACTTTTTACACTTTAACTTGTCTACTTAATATTATCATTCTTATCTATATTATTATTTTTATTTTATTACTTAATTCCTTTTCTTGTCCTGCTGAAACCCATTACAAAAGTGGGCGAAACGTCGACCTTAGTTTATAAAATAACACGATCCCAACCCGGACCCATAAATATTTATAATCACTTACTGCATAGCCAGAGCCTGAAAACGTATTTTCGGTAGTTTAATTGTTTACGATGTTTTGTCAAAAAAACAGTCGATATATTTGATGATTTTACACTACGAAAATTCAGTTTTTCTTTTCAAACTTGCTTCGCCGTTGATTGCTGTAGCTTTCAGGCTGTCTAGTGGGCTCAACTTGAAAAAGAGCAACTTCCTACCACAAACAAAAAAATCAAAACAACTTTTATCAGATTGAAAAAGATATAGATATTCTGTTAGAGAAAAGTTATAAAAAAATTTTTTACTATTTATAAAAATCTGGCTTTTCAGACAACGCTTTCTGCGCGTGATAGGTGTTCCATTTTTCTGAGCACTTAGGCGGTTACTTAGGGCCGCCTAATGGTAAAATCGGCCCATGTATGAAGTAATTACGTATGTTATAAATTTAACGTTAGTATTCCTATACAATTACTACACTATTACTTGGGTGTAATTACAGATTTAAATTAATTATTATATAATGGTAGGTACATATTTTTTTAACTCTTGGAACATGAGTTTGTATTTGCCGTACTGAAAAACTGTTCTATCGTTCGCATCGCCTGTATTCTATCGCTAGGAAGCAAATAAGCACCTAGCCAAATATTTCCAACAGCTCAGTCGTATATCTGCACAACCATGCAATCTATCACCTAGACAACTGCTGGGAATATTTAAATTTATGTAGAGTTTAATTGTTTGCAAAATGCAAATTAAAGAAATTTGAAATTCTTGGGCGTTATTATGATAATCGTGTTTTCGTAAGGTTTAATATAGCGAAACAACATGGCCAGTAAAAAATTAGAATTTTTTAGAATATCAAACTGTTAAAATGTTCCAAAAGAGAAAAGTCCGTTTCCTGTAAGTGCTTCTGACTCCTACGCACAAAAGCACAGTGATATTGGAAAAATTACTTCTATTTTCGTATAAATTTGAAAAATTCGCGTGCCGGATTTCTTTTTAATTATTTCTGTTTATCCTTTAATTATTTCCGAACTCATTCAGCCGCTCGATTACAAATTATTGATAATAGTACATTACTGATGTGATGTTAGATCATAAAGTACATCCACGGAATGTGCGAAATTAATTACAAGGTCTAGCAGAATCAATGAAGTAAGTTAAATAATAAAACTACTAATAATAGTAATTATGTGTAATCTCAGTCAACAAAGTTCATAATCATGTGACCTCACATTGTACGCTTTCTGGACTCCCTTGTGGTAACGGTATTGAATGGATTTGGATAGCTACATACACCATGATTTGCACTCTGTTGAAAGTGACTAATGCGCACACCATTTGTAGTGTAATTGTTGTATATAATGATCGCCCTATGTCTGTGTACATCATTTCCGTGACGGTCGCGTGTGTATGTGGTTTGTGGCTTACCGTAAAATATTTTCCGTCATAGTTTATGAATGAGGGGTAAATATTAACACAATGTAGATAATTGTGCAATAGCGTAAACACTTAATGCTGGTGTTTTATTATATAATCTAATAAATACCGTTATAAGAATAAATTCCTTTCAGATGCTTTGCTAAGATTTGTGTATATAGAAAGATAATTATTTTATGACAAGCACTTCACGATTTTAATAGTTGGCATTGAAACAGAATTATGAGTATTTTGAGTAAAATAACTAAAAATTGGGTTGTAGAGCCTATAGAAAAAAAAGTGAACATAACCCAATTTGTTCTCCACACAATCTTCCCCGGAATCGCTGTTAGTGTTACATCACCCCCAAAGAACATGCAACACAGTTTATTAGTTCCTGAATTACCTACTTTCTACTTTACTGCTAAGATCATTCATGCGCGGATAAATATTTGTTTTACTGTTAGAAATTAAAGAACCGAATTGAAAAGAAAAGTTATATCCTTAAGACAAATATTCTTTTAGAGATGTGTAAATTGTTTTTATATCTTGTTAGAAATGTTTACCGGAATTAAATAATGATTCTGAATCTTTCTGGATTCAAACTTAATTTATAATAAACGTTATTCACCTATAAAGATAATGTGAGCAAATTTGGGGACTGTCAAAATAGGTTTATTACAAATTGGTGAAAGTTTAAGAGCATGACGTTTCCCCAAAACATTTCTGAATATATATATATATATATATATATATATATATATATATATGTATATATATAGGGTGAGTTTTTAGTGTGGCAACGGTCGATAACTATAAAAGCTACGTATACCAAATTTGGAGGCATATTAGGCATGTCTAAAGTGCACATTTTAAAAATATTTGGAAGCATACAGGGTGTTTCATAATTTTAGGGCATATTAAACTTATATTTTTTTAAAGAAACACCGTATATATCTTTACATTTTTGAAAAGCCCATAAAAAAGGACTTTAATTTGATACCAAATTTTATTTGTCTATTTCTTTTAGTTATTGAGATATTCAACTGTTTTTAGAAAAAAATACCCTGATTAGATACATTGCCACTAGTAGATTTGTAAATATCACTCTTTTAGAATTTCTTCAGAGTATACATGGTGTGTCAGGTTTCGCCAAATATAATTTTTAAAAATTTTTTTAAATGGTACCCTACCAATTTTATTGCTAAAATGGATGGTTCAATAAGTGTTCTTTCATTTTTGTTAAGCATTCCCTATACCTAAATTCATTACTTTCTGAGATATTTTTGATTTTCTTCAAATTTTAAGAATGTTTTTAATTTACATAATTAAAAATAACGTTCTACTGGAGAATATTATAAAACAATTAATACATTTTGATTAACAATTAACTACACTTATCCAATAACAATTTTCACTAAAGATACAACAACCTACAATAATAGGTTATCAACAGAATTCTGGCAGATCAACAATATGTATTTTATAGAAAATGTTCAAGCAGGAAATCAGGCAGGTTTGAAAAAAATAATAATTACAATTAAAATGTCATTTAGGTTTATTAATTGTAGTGTGTTGTCATTTAACACATTATCAGTACTGTTTTAAATGTGATTTTTGAAGGAGTTTTCAAAATGAATTTGTCCGTGAAGAACAAAAAGATATGATTTGGGCATTGGGAAAAAGTTTAAGATATTGCCTACTTACATCTAGAATATATCAAGAGAGATATCCTGAACGAAGGCATCCAAATTCCAAAACGTTTGCTAGATTAATGAATCGCTTTATTCGTACTGGGTCAATCGTATATGAAAAGCACGAAAGGGCCAAAACTACTACAACCGACGAAAAGAAATTTGATATACTTCTAGCAGTTACTGAAAATCCTCACATCAGCACACGTGAACTCTCACGTCAACACGACATTAGTCAAACATCTGCCGTAACAATCCTTCATAAACATAAAATGCATCCTTACCATATTCAGATGCTTCAACAATTGAATGACAATGATTATCTTCTCAGATTGGCTTTTTGTGAATGGGTTCAGCAACAAATTCGTGATGACAGATTATTTTTCGATTATGTACTTTTTGGAGATGAAGCTACTTTCCATAAAAATGGAACAGTAAATAGGTATAATTTCCATTACTATTCAACAAGTAATCTTTTTTTTATAAAATCGCACAGTCAAATCAGGTGGTCAATAAACGATTGGGGTGGTATTGTGGGGGAGCATGTAATTGGTCCGCATTTTTTTGACAGTCGTGTGAATAGTGCGGTATATTTGTATTTTCTTGAGAATCATTTGCCATTATTACTTGCAGAGGTTCCCTTAATATCCGGCAAAGAATGTGGTTTATCACGATGGTGCTTCTGTACATCACACTGCACGAATTCACAACCACCTTAATAATCACTTGCCTGCAAGGTGGATAGGTAGATCTAAAATTGTTTTTTTTTATGTGAGGCTATATAAAAAACCTTGTGTACCAGGTAACTCCAACAACTCCAGATGATATGAAAAATAGAATTAGAGAAGCTTTCAACAGTATTAACACTGAAATGTTAAGAAATGTAGCCCAGTCACTTGAAAACCGATTAGAAGCACGCATAGACGTTCTAAGCGGACATTTTGAACAGTTGTTTTAAAATTACAATATATTATTGTGGTTGTAGTTAAATGTTAATCAAAATGTATTAACTGTTTTATAATATTCTCCAACAGTAAGTTATTTTTAGTTATGTAAATTAAAAACATTCTTAAAATGTGAAGAAAATCAAAAGTATCTCAGAAAGCAATGGATTAGGTATAGGGAATGCTTAACAAAAATGAAAAAACACTTAATGAACTATTTATTGTAGCAATAAAATTGGTAAGGGTACCATTTAAAAAAAGTTTTAAAAATTACATTTTGCGAAACCTGACGCACCCTGTATACCGTGAACAAATTCTATGGTATATAGTATATATGGTATATAGTAAAATTTTCTACATCTTGAAAATTCACATAAGTTGGGTATTAGGGCAGTGGCAATTTATCTAATCGAGGTCATTTTTTCTAAAAACAGTTGAATATCTCAAAACTAAAAGCAATAGACAGATAAAATGTTGTATCAAATTAAAGCTCTTTTTATGGGCTTTCCAAAAATGTAATAATATATAGGGTGTTCCATTTAAAAAATATAAGTTTAATATGCCCTGGAATTATGAAACACCCTGTATGCTTCCAAATATTTTTTAAATGTGCACTTTATGCATGCTTAATATGCCTCCAAATTTGGTTTACGTAACTTTTGTAATAACGGAGTTATCGACCGTTGCCACACTAAAACTCACCCTGCATATATATATATATATATATATATATATATATATATATATAGCGAAGAAGAATAATCCACATTTGAAATGCAAATGCATGTTTATTAATATATATTAACAGTTATAAGATGAAATAAAAACCGAACCTTTTATGTAAAGTTGAATTGACATTTCAAATCGAACTGGTAATTGAAAACCGCTAAAAGAACAGCCACAAGCTTCAGTAGTATAAATTAACACAGTCTAATCAATTGGCTGCATAGCTCAGTTGGTTAGAGCGAATCGATGGGTGCAGGTTCAAATCATGCTGTGGCTGTTCTTTTAGCGGTTTTCAATTACCAGTTCGATTTGAAATGTCAATTCAACTTTACATAACAGGTTCGGTTTTCATTTCATCTTATAACTGTTAATATATATATATATATATATATATATATATATATATATATGTATGTATATGATAAGCTAACTTCTCAACTAGATAGTATTTTTAAAAATTTTGATATAAAACTTGAAAAAAAAACCCCGATCTAACAATAAATAACCTTTTTTCTAAAATTAAAGTAAAAACCATTCCTTTAGATCAAAAAAACATCATATATCAAGTTAATTGTTCAAATTGTCACAATATATACATTGGGCAAAGTTCACAAAAGCCTCAAGCAACGGTTAACACAGCACTAAAGTGACATACGCACTAAACCAAATGTAACTGCCCTAGCAACAAACGTTAATACCACCAACCACAAAATTGATTTTAACTATCCAAAAATTTTACATAAGAAAATAATAAATTAAAACGAGAAATTGTTGAAATGTGCTACATCTATCAAAATTCTAATACACTAATAAAAAAACCAACGTTGGATACTTGGGTTCTATATATACCTACCTTCTAAATTTAAAAAAATGTATTTGAAAAAAGAAAATTAAGAAATAAATGATTAGGTTATAATATTATTTTGCTTACAAACACACAAATAACTACACGAATTGATAAAAATATTTTAAAATGTAATGTATATACAGACAACGTCATTATAATTAATACTTTTAATTTATACATATACAGATACCTTTCCCAAACAAAAAAATTCTCATATAAACAACTGTTTACAAAAATTAGATATCAAAACAGTATAGATCATAATCAAAAATATTTTTTACTCGTTTTGATGATATAATTATTATTATTTTTATTTTTAGGTTTAATTATACCTTACTCTTATACATTGTACACTATTATTAATCGTCCAATTATATATAATCTTACTTTAGTAAGTATCATTTATATATAATTGTTAGCTATTAATTCAACCCTATTGTCATAACACATTCATTTGTATTTACTTTTAGTACTCTTAATAATGGAAAAATAAATTTCCGAAAGCTTGAGTTTAAAAAAAAAGAACTCTTCAATTCTGCTGACATAAAACCCAAAAAGAATTATATACTATATATATATATTACAAAATTTATTAAACCAATTAACATGAGATGTATCTGTAAATCCACACACTGAATTTACCTATACAAATCGAACTGCATAGCTATTACAAAATGATTAATTTATCGTTTCATAAGGGGAAAAACATCCATTGACCAAGTTTCGGCTTTCATTTGCCTCGTCAGAATGGAGTAGTTGTAACCCTAACAAAACACCAAGCAATATGCTCGAAGAATTTCTGTACATTGGCGAAAGTATAAATAAACCGCGTTCGGTTGACTAAAATCAGCACTAAAGCTGAAAATATACAGAAGTTGATTTGAAACTATACTATATTTCATAGATGGCGTTATGTAAGTTTGCTACCTATAAAGTAGAAGACTCTTTTTTGTATTACTGCTGAAAAGATGCAGTTCACTAATGAGTAATTGTCAGTGTCATTGGCACCACTACTTGTGAAACATCAATTTGTGATTTTGTAAACTTTATATTCTAAACAATACCATAAAATTTTACGATATACTTGTTATACAACATAAACATTATACCGGAGGTCACTTACCAAGGAATTTCAATTAGAGCCCGTGGTTAGTCGCCTTATTATCTTTATACGTCCCTTGAAAACATTAGAATCAGTTCTAGATTTTAAAAAATAACTTTTTGCGAAAATGCAAATTTATGGCTCATTCTTAAGCATCAGTCAAAATATTCCTATGAAGTTGTGAATCACTCTGTATATATATATATATATATATATATATATATATATATATATATTGCTATGATAATGCCGCACGCCGATGTAATTAACGTTCAGTTTCCTGCTGCCCGCCACCGCTCTGTGACTCTAAATAACCTAAAATTTAAATACGACTAGCTCAGTCTAATCCACATAGAGTGTACGACGTTACGATAACAAAGAATTTCACCCCCCTTTCTATCGAATACTTTCCTACTTGAATGAGACAAACGAAATTAACCAAGATTTGTATATTGACAAAAAAATATATACACTTTAAAGTTTGATAAAATAATTCACTATTCGACAGAATAAACGCCTGAGTCAAAGTAATAATGATATCAATTTGTTTATCCCCAAAATTATAGCTCTTTTTAGTCAGTTTAAAGTCAGCAAAAATGACACTGTATACAATTGCAAATACCTTTGAACGTTCAATGACTTTTCCCTTTTACGTATATTTTTACGTATAACCTTTACATAAATATTCTGGTATAAAAAAAAATGTAAATGTTCAATAAAAAAGAAAATAATGCCTTACGCTATTAGATAATGTTCTGACCTGTAGTTTTCCTTGCGTGTCTTTTTGCCAAACAAACTTACAAGCGTGACAGACGGATGGACGGACACAAGAGTGATCTTATAAAGGTTCCGTTATACCTTATAAGGTGCGGAACGCTAAAAAAGGGGCATAAATTACTTAGATTCATATTAATCGTACGGCTTTTATTTTCTCGTAAGGCTAATTTTTTCCTGATCAAATTTCAAAACAATTAAACCTATATTGTAATTTGGGTAAGTTATTCTTAGCTTTCTTGCAGGGCACCAAGGAGATTGAAAAGAGTTAATGTGGAGGATTATAATATAAGAAACTAACTTTAAACAATTCCACAAAACAATACTACGGCTATGGCAAGAGGACGTTAAGCCGTTATGATATATTTATTGAACAATTGTATTTATCATTTTCCAACAGCTACCTATGATAGTAGACAGCATATTCGGCGTGTTCCTTAAGCATCCGTATATTGAACCCTTTTGTTCACCTTAGCGATGCTTTGGAATTAACAATGTAAATTTAGTGTATTTTTACACGAATTATTCATCTGATGTGTTCCGTTATATTTAAATTAACACAATTAACATAAAACCAGTGCAAACTTCATGGGACCATAGTTCTGTAACAATGAAAACTTGTTTATACATATTTATACATTCTGAAACATATTTGTACGGTTAATTTTTGACCATTTAGGAAAAATGAAGTCGTGGTATACATACGTATTGTGTTAAGTTGAGACTATGCTATTTTTATGTACTTCCCCTGATTAAAACATACATTATGTTACAGCTTTTGCACTACGCGGTTGATGACTATTATATAAAGCTCTGTATAATTTATGTATGTAGATTAATCATAAAGTGTTAGTTTTGAACTACCAAAAGTACCAAGTAGACATCGTATTTGCCAATATTAGTCTTAGTTGGACTAGATTTTAACTATGGAAGTAGTTATAAAGTTGATTTTATCGAAATTCCTTACTCATTGAATAAAAAAACAACCTAGAAGTAGCCATAACATACGTTCATAATGCCGAAAACAATTATTCTTAACAATTATCAACCTAAGTTCTCAAGTTTCAATTAAACAGTTTCACAGATATGATTCGTTGTTTTAGTTGTAGCTTTGTGTTTATCTAAATTTTATGACTTAAGCAAGCTGTGTTGTTCATTAAGATAAGAAAGGCATGGTTTTAAATTTAAGATATAGTCCATTCGCTTTAACTTTAGGATGACGTCACAACTGGATAAAATGCAACATTGCCAATGTTAGTTAAAATTGTAATGTATTTCATGAAAGATAGACGAATATTCCCATTGGCAAGAGGAATTGATAGCAACACCGTACACAATCCTTTTTAGTGTATGAAAGGACATTATCCATTAAGCGCAATTCTTGGTATTCATTTACATACAGTTGCCAACACTTTATTCCTATATTTGACTTCATCCTAAAGATAAAGCAAATGGACTATAACAAAGATTTACAGTCAAGAATCAGGGCCGTCTTAAAATATCTGTGGACCCCGTACACACAAATTGTTGGGCTCTATGTTCAGAATTTTTTAGTTTGGTAAAATTCTATAAAAATACTGAAGATGTCGGTCACTTCAAAAAATAAAGTACTATGACAAAAAATTTAATTTTCTATACAACATTCGACAATAATTAAATGTAATTAATGAAACTAGCGAAAGTTTTATTTTCTGCATATGAGGAGAATAAAATTATCACATTTATTAAATACCAAAGACAAACAAGAAGCAAATGATTATTACAAGCTGTATATCAAATACTTTAACGGCTTATAATTTTTTCTCGTTTAAAACTCTATCGACTTTTAAGGTAAGAATTGCTACAGGTATGAAGTCCAACGGTGTATGTTAATAAAAGCTTCCTAGCAACAGTGACAGCTTTCACGGTAACTGCTAGTTTGCATATCTACGTTTTATTTTCGAGCCCGAAACTCCATTCTTTTACTAACAGCTTTGAGTATCGTACACTCACGTAAACTATCGTACCTGTTTCCAACGTGCGATTATTGCGTGTCGATTGAATTCACAAGCTCCGGTCGGATGTTTGGTCGTTAATAATCAGATTTCATCTACCTCTTCTTTTATCATCTGTCCGACTTTATAAGTTTTACGTTGTATAGTCATAGCACACTATTTCCTTTTTCACAGAATGTGCGTCTAAAGTATCCTAAGGTCGATGTCAGTGTCGTTCTGCCCGAGAAGATTGTCATTTTGTTCCCATGTTTTTACATTTAAAATCGTAAACTAGGTCATTCATTTTTTGCAACGCATGCCGTTATTGTTACAGTTTCTGGAACTCGTGTGAATTTGTACAAATAACTTTAATATGCCGGTTATTTCCAGAGCAATTTTTCTAAATTTAATACGAAGGGCTGTATAGTTCAGATATTTATTACTGTTTGTGTTTATAAACCGGGGCTTTCCTATTTTCATTCTTTTATTCTAATTTAATATTATATCGAAATAGTAACGTTATTAAATGTAAATTACCAAAACTTCTACAGCTTTTTACAGAAAGCTCATTTAACTAACTGCAATTAATGAGCTCATTTTTACTACTTAATGTTTTTTGAAGTAACGTGAGTTACGTTTTTGGCCTTGGGAGCTGCCTTTTTAAAAAGTCTTCATCCAAAAACCCTTGTAACAAATTTTTATTTAATCAGAATTTACAAATGGAATTTTAACACACTGTATAAAATTACTCTAAGTCGAAATTACTGTTAAATGAATATAAATTAGGGTGAGTAGCCTGAACAACCAACACTGTAAAAGCTGTGAGGCTCAAGACTAACTGACTTTCTTGGGGTTCTCGGGATATTTATGTTGTCCCTGCCCTTCACATTTCTATGGGAATTGCAGAGCTCATGTCTGCGTATTTCTTTATTAATGTATACAATACAAAGTATCAATCTTAATTCTAATAATTGCGGTTTTATAACCGTCTGTGACCTGCACCTGCAGAATCACTTACGTCTGGAATACAATGTATTCACATCCGTTCTCACAACTTGCTTGCGAACTTTCATTAACCTTTTCTTTATTTATCCTTGAATTACAATGTTGCATCTAAGTTAAGTTTCCTTAATAATTTCTATTAAATTATATATTGATTTGGGGGATAAGTAACTCGCGCTAGCGTTATATATCTATTCTGATTTTTTAGTGAATTATATCATTAACACAGTAGAGATATCTTGCACACATTTTTTTACTTGCCCTCTACTATTTCGGAAGTTATACTCTATGCAGTTACGTATACACAAAAGTGTGACCAACGGTCAATAAGGGCAATTTTAGTAATGCACGCAAATCTAGCCATGGGGTCTATGAGGTTGTTACTGATAATACATCTATTTATACAGTATGCAAAAAGTGTTGAACATACCTTTATTTGCCGAGATTATTCTACGTAAATTGGTATATATACCAGAGAAATGTCTAGCATTTGACCAAAATATGAAGCAAAAAGAAGCAGATGGAGAAAATTTTGTTGAATAGACAGAATACTTAAAAGTGAAGAAGGCTATAAAAATATACAATTGTAGAACAACGACCTATACAGCGATTAGAAAAACGATTAGAAAGTTGAAGAATTAAATCGTTCATTCCGGTAAAAGAAACATTTAGAGCAAATTATAGCAGTAAGGTTTTTTGAGATAGAAAAAGTCCTTACGAGTATTTTTGGAATATATATACTTAGAACCTCTTTTTGAAAAAGCAACTAAGGAAACTACTTTATATATATATTATATAATATATATATATATATATATATATATATATATATATATATATATAACTGCAATTAATAAGATGAAATAATAATTTAGACTTTTATGCAAAGCCAATTACGCCACCGAGACCGATGATTATAATTGGGAAATTAGACAATACCGGAGTTCCATTACCACAACTTAGTATAACTAAAAGAATGACAAACAATCCCTTTGAATCCCTGAGGAGTAACCTACGCTTGATCAATAAAAGCGTAACGAAAAATGTGACAGATAATGGAAGTACGTCCATTTATAAATAATGTTATAAATCAGTGCCGAAAACTGGAACAAGAAGTACATTTATGTATTGGCAAACAAATAATTTTGTTTAAGATGTGTCTAAACATAAAATAATATCTAAAAAGCAAACCAACACCTTGGGGTATAAAGGCTTTTCTTTAATGTGGATCTAATGGTATAGTATATGAGACACCCTTGTATGAATGTAAAACAACTACACTGGAAGAAGAATATTGTAACGGGCTACTACTACCGCGTTTCTTTAATTTAAAACAAGTAATAACAAACGTCTTTATTACTTACTGTTCACAAGTCTAATTAACAGTATATGCCTTATTTATAGATGTTTTCAGTCCACTTAACAATGAAGCACTATTACACTAATGAATTTACAAGCACTAATATCTTCTTAAACTAACTTCTCTATCATAGGTCCATTAACCACTAACACAACTATTTGTTTATACACTTCTATTTATTTATGTACACTACAAGCGGCATGTACATTAGACACAGCATATCACATTTATGTAAACTTCTAAAAGCTCGAAACTACTATTACTTAAACACGTTATAATTTATATACGACATTCTAGTATAGACTAACTCTTACATTCATAAGCGGCCTTATATATACCCTGCATTAAGATATGACTCATTATCTAGTATTTTGTAGAAGGATTCTCGAATGCTGAAGAATACGCTGTGCCCCGGGCGTTTGTATGTTTGACGGGTTGCCTAATAGTGGATCGCAACACTGCCCCCTCTTTAAAACCGTTACGTCTCGTAACTGTAAACCCATCTTGACGCCAATTCGATGACTGGTGACGGTATCGGCAGCTATCTCCTCTGGTGCATCCACCGCGTCGTTGGAAGTAACAGTCAACACTCTTTTCATGGTCCTGGTAGGCAACCGGTTGATAACAACAAACAAGAACCTGGACGTTGGTTCCCTGGAAAACTACTTCTAGCATATTTCGGACTATCCTCCAATCTAAGCGATCCAGTCCACAGCCTAGCTTGGGAACCGCTAGTTTCGTTACTCCATTTTCCATCATGTGCGCTTTAAGATTTAGCAACGCCTCCCATAGAGGTCCATAACTAGGTCTCTGCCATGAAGAATTTTTGGTGACCAGATAGTAAACATAACGATTTTTATCTTGAAGAACCAAAGCTTTTCCTACAGTTGGCTGCTGTTGTACTAATTCATCTACACATCCAAACTTTTTCTTAAAAATAACAGCTATTCCCTTGACATTGCCAAATCTTGAGCTACGCAATGTGCAAGGAATACTCTTCTGGTGCTCTAAACAGATCTTGCTGTTTTCAACAACAACGCCAAATCTCGCTTTAGCGGAACCACCATACGCCGCCATAAAGCTCTCAAAATCTACATTTGGCTCCTGATTAATAACTTGCCGAACACCATTATCATTATTCGAGTCTTCCTGGTTGTTGCTAGCGTAGGATGTTAAACGGTCAAAGTGTACCACTTTCGGTTTACCACGAGGGGATCTTCTGATCCGGTACACTACATCATTAATCCTTTTTAACACTTCGTACGGCCCTTCCCATTGTCTTTGTAGTTTTGGCGACAATCCACGTTTTCTTTGTGGATTGTACAACCACACTAAATCTCCAGGTTGATAACCACCTTCTTGTGCTCTCGTGTCATATTGTGATTTCATTCGATCGCTTGCTGCCTGTATATTCTTTCGGACGTTTTCGTGAATACTATTTGATCTTTCACGAAGCTTACTAACGTAATCTTCACCTGCGATCTCTTCTCCAGGTTTAAATCCAAACTGAAGATCACATGGTAGCCGCAATTCACGTCCTAGCATTACGCAAGCGGGCGAGTATCCTGTGCTGTCATGTACCGAAGATCGGTACGCCAGTAGGAACAAATGTAAATATTGGTCCCAGTCTCGTTGATGTTCAGAGACAACTTTGGTCAGGTACTTCCCTAACGTCCTGTTCATTCTTTCAACCATTCCATCCGATTGGGGATGAAGTGGCGTGGTTCTAGTCTTCCTGATTCCAAGGTGCTTGCAGACGTTTTGAAACAACGCCGATTCGAAGTTTCGACCTTGATCGGAGTGTAATGGCAACGGAACTCCAAAACGACAAAACAACTCCCTGACTAGTACATCTGCAAACGTCTCGGCTTCTTGGTTAGGTATAGCATATGCCTCCGGCCATTTGGTAAAATAATCCATAGCAACCAAGATGTATTTATTTCCTTTCTCTGATTCAGAAAACGGACCAGCTATATCAATGGCTACCCTCTCAAAAGGATTCCCCACGTTATACTGTCTCATTGGGGCTTTCCGTTTTGAGACTGGGCCATTTGCAGAGGCACACAATTCACATTTCCGGCACCACTCCTTCACATCATCTTTGCAGTTCAGCCAATAGAATCTTTCTCTCACTCTTTCGAGAGTTCTTTTCACGCCAAAGTGCCCTCCGGAAATACCATCGTGCAAGTGCTGCAACACTTCCGGCACTCTGCTTCTCGGCACTATCACTTGAAGTCTCTCAGTGCCATCTTCAAATTCCAGGCGTCGTTTCAAGATTCTATTTTCCATCATCAAGGAGTCCCACTGTGCCCAGTATGCCTTCAGGCTCCTACTTGAAATACTAATTTCTTCCCAAGTTGGTCGTTGTCCTCGATTTTTCCACTCAATAATACGTCCCAATTCGGCGTCATTCTCCTGGTCTTCTCGTATTCTTTCGGGTTGCCAAGTATCATCGGTCACTGTTATTCTATGGATGACACTTATTTTCTCTTCCATCTTGGAGCAATGACTGCAGTCTACCGGACAAGGTCTCCTTGACAGAGCGTCTGCATTCCAATGGCTATTTCCTACACGATGTTCCGTATCAAAGTCATATTCCTGCAGCCGCTCTATCCACCTTGCCACTTGCCCTTCAGGATTTCGAAACTGCAGTAACCATTTCAGTGCAGCGTGGTCTGTTCTCAACAGAAATTTACGGCCGTATAAGTACTTATAAAAGTGCTCTACGGATTTGACGACGGCCAACAGCTCCCTTCTTGTCACACAATAGTTCCTTTCTGGCCGCGACAAGACCTTGCTGAAATACCCAATAACTTTTTCTTGTCCGTCCTGCACTTGAGAAAGAACGCCTCCTATAGCTGTGTTACTGGCATCGGTATCCAACACAAATTTCCCCTCCATCCGTGGATAACTCAAAATTGGTGCTGTAACTAGTAGCCGTTTCAGTTGTTCAAATGCTCTGTGGCAGTCGTCATTCCAATCATATTCTTGTCCATCTTCGGTTAATTTTGTTAACGGTTTGGCAATGTTCGCAAACCCAAGTATAAAACGTCGGTAATATGCGCACAATCCTAGAAAACTGCGTAGTTGGTGTATATCTGCTGGTGTAGGCCACTCTTGTACCGTTTTTATTTTGTCAGGGTCAGCTCTTATTCCGGTCTCCGAAACGACATGTCCTAGGTATTTCACCTCTTTTCCAAACAGGTGACACTTCTTGGGGCTCAATGTAAGGTTTGCCCCCCGTAATCTTTGGAATATCTCCTCTAGGTTCTTAAGGTGTTCTTCAAAAGACCGGCCTAACACTATCACGTCGTCTAGGTACACCAGACAAGTCTTCCAAGACAGTCCACGCAGTATCGACTCCATCAACCGTTCAAAAGTAGCAGGAGCATTGCATAATCCAAACGGCATGACCTTGAACTGCCATAATCCAGTTCCAATTGTGAACGCAGTCTTTTCTTTATCGTTTGGCTCTAAGCCCACCTGCCAGTATCCGCTTTTCAAGTCCAAGGTCGAAAACCATTTGGATCCGGATAGAGTATCCAAGGTGTCATCAATTCTGGGCAAGGGATAGCTGTCTTTCTTTGTCACATTGTTAAGCCGCCGGTAGTCTACACAAAACCTTGTCGACCCGTCCTTTTTCTTGACAAGCACTACCGGGGATGCCCATGGACTATTCGAGGGTTCAATTACTCCCTGTTCTTCCATGTCGGTAATAATTTGCTCGGCTTCCTTACGTTTTGCCAAAGGAAGCCGCCTGGGGTGTTGTCTTATCGGTTGCACATCTCCAGTATTGATCTTGTGTTGCACAACATTCGTCCTTCCTTTCTCACTATCATCCAGTGCAAACACATTTCGATATCGTCCGACCAGCTCTTTTACCTTGCCCAGTTGGTCGCCGTTTAATCCTTGACACGAAGGTATTAACATATCCAGTAATTTCTGTGAGCAACCGTTGGCTGGTTTATCTTTCGTGTCGTCCACACAACGTTTAATATGGCATACTGGAATGCAACTTCCCACAATCGTGTCTTTCTTCAGGGTCACCGTATGCGGATTAATGTTCAGCACCCTTACTGGTACCATATTTCGAAACTTTACCAGCGTTCTTCCAATCAGTAATCCCTCCTGACCCATTCCCGATTCAGTTGCTTCCATCATGCATACTTGTCCTTCCCGGAGCGTACCATCTGGGCGTCCCATTACTATCATTTCCGCCTTCTCGGGTATTTTCATATCGCAAATCATTCGAACTTGCATCGTCTGGTTACTCGTACCTTGAAATGGAATCTCATCATCATCTATCCGAAGCACATTTTCTTTCATGTTTACATGAAACCCATATTCTCTCATGAGATCCATTCCCAAGATCACTTCCTCTGTAATTTCAGCTACCAACACTCGATGATTAATTAATTTGTCCCCAATTGTCAACATAACGGCAATCTCTCCGTGAGTACCAATCTTCTCACCACTTGCCGTTCGGAGACACACAGATACAGGTAGCACTTTTCCACGACCAACCAAATCTGGTCTCACAATAGTTCTTGTCGCTCCTGTATCCACAAGTAATCGGACAATCCTACCATTAATTCTGCCATCGATATAAATGCTGTTCAGACTTCTCATCGACGATGCAACACGGATGGTAATCTCTGGGGCACTACGTTGTGCTGTCGACGTTCGCCACCTTACGTCGACTTGCTTTAGTTTTCCGGCTGCTCAACCGGTTGTTTTCTTGGTTGAGTGCAGCGTCTCTGTGTATGACCAACTTCACCGCAGTTCCAGCATCGCAGACGCAATCGCCGCGGTCGTTGTAGTTCCAGCCTTTCTGCCACACGGTTGACTATTTCATCTATGCTGTTCTGAGCTTGACCAGGTTCCTCTAAGGCAGACCGAACTTTGTGACCCATCCTGTGTGATGTCTGCTTAGCTGCTTCAAATTCAAGCGCATGGGCCAGTGCGTCATCCAACATTTTTGGCCGTGCTAGTCTTAGCGCTTGCTGTATTTCGCCATCCTTAACGCCATCCACAAATGTTTGGACAGCAAGTTGTTCGAGGAAGCTGTCTGGTGCCGTTGGGTATGCCAATCTAACTAACCTGGCAATGTCAGCTTCAAATTCCTGCAGGCTTTCACTTGTCTTTTGCGAGCGGTTCTTAACTTGTGCATGGTAAACCTGTTGAAGGTGAGCATCTCCATATCTCATCTCAAGCTTCGATGTTAAGAGGCCGTAATCATTCTGCTGGTGATCGGGAATCGTTTGTAAGATGTTAAGAGCCTCCCCCCGTAGGGCCACTATTAAGGAGATAGCCTTCTCTTTGTTGCACCAACCGTTGGCTATTGCAGCAGCTTCAAATTGTTTCAAATATGTGGGCCAAGGTGTTTTACCATCGAATGTAGGTGGTTTTACTTTAAATTTAGACGGAATTGACTCGCTTCTTTCCATGGTTCTTGTTTCTGGAATGTTCCGATTAACAACTTGGCTTGGTAATTCAAGTGGTCGCGTTGTTAGTGAAATCACTTGTTCTTGCAGCCTCATCACATCTTCTTCCATTTTTACCAATTTATTATCCAACTTTTGCTCAACTGTTTTACCTGTTCAGTGAAATCTTCTTTCAATGCAATGGAGCTTTCCATTAATCTTCGTTCTAACGTGGCTGTATTTTCACTTAACTTTTCGGTAAGGTTTGATTCCAGTTCCACTGACCTCACTAAGTTTTCATTGAGTGTCACTTGCATTTCGGATTTAAAATCCTTAAGGAAGTTCATTAAAGTTTCTGCCTCCATTTTACTTCGATTTCTTGTCACTGGCATATACAAGCTACTCAAATGTCTTTAGACTTAATTAATCACCCAACACAGCCTGACACCAGTGTAACGGGCTACTACTACCGCGTTTCTTTAATTTAAAACAAGTAATAACAAACGTCTTTATTACTTACTGTTCACAAGTCTAATTAACAGTATATGCCTTATTTATAGATGTTTTCAGTCCACTTAACAATGAAGCACTATTACACTAATGAATTTACAAGCACTAATATCTTCTTAAACTAACTTCTCTATCATAGGTCCATTAACCACTAACACAACTATTTGTTTATACACTTCTATTTATTTATGTACACTACAAGCGGCATGTACATTAGACACAGCATATCACATTTATGTAAACTTCTAAAAGCTCGAAACTACTATTACTTAAACACGTTATAATTTATATACGACATTCTAGTATAGACTAACTCTTACATTCATAAGCGGCCTTATATATACCCTGCATTAAGATATGACTCATTATCTAGTACTTTGTAGAAGGATTCTCGAATGCTGAAGAATACGCTGTGCCCCGGGCGTTTGTATGTTTGACGGGTTGCCTAATAGTGGATCGCAACAATATGTTGCGGAGTTTGGAGTAATATGTACTGTCACATGGACACCTGTAAAATGTAAACAACATCCTGGTGATACTATTCACTCGTGTTAGTTGTGTTGCTAATTACTCTAAAGCATAAAGATTTGAGAGGTTCTATGAATGAAATTGTGAGCACAAGTAAAACCTTAGATTTGATCGGATTTATGTAGCATCAAATTTTATTGTTACTAGAGAAGTTGCTGATGTAAAATGATGGAGTTAAAAAAATTCTTCTACATAAATGTTTGTCGTCCTGGAATATGGGTGGAACGAATTTTCTAGTTCGACTGAATCACATATTTATTAGGTCCAGAAAATAGACTCTAGTGATTTTTCAGTTTGTTAATGGAACTATAACCAATAGTTGGCTTCTTTACAAAAAAATACTGAAAATTATTAGGAGTCCCAAAGAAGGAACAGTTAGATCTTACGGGCTTTCTTTTGGAAATTATTGAAAGTTTATTTAAATACAGCAAATTACCATTAGTCAATAATTTTTAAAACCAAGTCTATATTGCCTAAACGATTCTATGTGAAGGTTTCATCATCATCATTAGGTCTTCAGTCCCGGAACTGGTTAAACGTGTGCCCTCATTGTTTCCTATTCTAAGCTAACCTGTTCATTTCCCTGAAATTTCCAGTCTGCATCTTTCACTATCTGGATGCATTAGTTTGATATAGGCCTACCTCTATCTCCCTTTTTCCTATCTCTGCCTATAATATATCCTGCACTATTTCCCACAAATACCTTGGAAGGTGTCCTGCCCTTCTATTTTTTTTTGTTTTTCGCATATGCTTTCAACAATTTTCTCCTTGTTTCTATGTTTGATGTTTCGAACATAGCCTCTGCTTTTTCTTGTTACATGCAGTTTAATTCCCTTTCTATTGTTTTACTAATATATACTCTATTTCCCCGATATTCAGTGGTATGTGAAGGGGGCTTAGCAGCTGCGGCTATCAAGATCCCCCAACACTCAAACATTTGCCGAACTAATAGTTTTCCAATATTTTCTTTTCAACAAACAACATTAGTTGAAAATCTTTCAAAACCAACACCTGTAGTTGTTTATAATATTCATAAAATTTAAGTGCAATTACTTTTTTTCGTCATTAGTTTTTCGTCTTGAAACTGGTTGGGCGCGTTCCTCCACTTATTTCTATTCTGAACTAACCTACACAGTTTCCTGAAATTCCCACAGCCTTGATGCAGCTCGGTTACCCTTCTGTTGTTTTCTAATTATATGTCCCATTTTATCGAGATTCGGTGGTAACATGAAGGGGGTTAAGCAGCCTGTGGCTACCAATATCTCCCAACACTTAAATATTTGCCGAATTAATAGTTTTCTAGTAGATGCCTTCGCACAATTAGCATTAGTTGAGAATACTGCAAAACTAATACCTGAACTTGCTTATAATGATAATCAGGTTTACTAAAGTTATTTTTTCGTCATTAGGTTTTTCATCTCGCAACTGGTTGGACGCATACCTCCGTTGATTTCTATTCTGAGCTTGTTTTCACATTTCCCCGAAATTCACACAGCCTACACCTTTCACTATCTGTGTGCAATACTCTAACCTAGGTCTACCTATACCTCTCTTTTTTCCTATCTCTGCTTCTAATATATTCCGCACTTTTCCCACATGACTTCGTATGTAGCCTGTCATCTTATCTCTCTTATTTTTTACTGTTTTGCACATACACCTTTCTTTTCCTGCCATTTCTAGTAACTCTTTGTTCTTAATTTTGTCTGTCCATGATATCTTCATCAAACGTCTGTAAAACCACATTTCAAAGTCTTCTATTTTTTTGTGTCCGCTTCTTCTATTCTCCAGGTTTTACAGCCGTTTTTGCAACCTCTTCGCGTATGTTTTAAGCAATCTTTTCCTTGTTTTTATGTTTGTTGTTTTTGAACACAGTAGTTGCTTTTCCTAGTTCAGTGTAGCATGGATTTTGCTAATCTTTGTTTTATATCTTTTAAGCTCTTCCTATCTCACATTATTTGGTTTCCTAAGTAGCAGAAATCCTTAACCTCTTATAAGGCCTCGTTACCTATTTGTATTCTTGTTTTTTATTTATTTTCCCCTCCTTTGCATAGTAGTACTTTAGTTTTATTTTGTTAATTTTCATACCATATCTCTGTTAGAAATGTTTCCATTTCATTAAAAGCAGCTTGTAACTTTTCCTTGTTAGATGCTAATACTGCTATATCTTCTGCAAATCTAAGCATATCAGTATTTTGTCCCTGCATAATAATTCCAAATGTCTTCCTGTATTTGACAATATTCATTGCCTCTTGGATGTACAAGTTAAAAATTAATGGTTATACGACACATCCTTGTCTCAGACCTTTCCTAATATTTACTTCTCTACATTCCTGCTCTAATTCTACTACCGCTGTTTGTTCTTTGTATAAGCTATGTACTATCCGTCTATCCCTAAAATTCATTTCAATATTTTGACATTTGAGGACCTGTCTTAGTCTGGTTCCTCACTAAAGACCCTACTACTTTGGTTGAACCTGTAGTTTGGCTCTTTAGGTCACTAGAACGCAGAAACCATTCCACCCGTTCTAGTAATCTAGAACTTCTTCAAGGTGCAGGTCCATTCGGAACTAGAGTTCTCCTAGTACACAAAAAAGAATAAAATGGTCACTATGGGTTCACTGTGGATCACTGGTTAATTTTGAATGCTATACTTCAGAGCTGTAAAAAATTGGAAAATTGTAAATCGGTATCCAGAATAAAATGCGCAAGGTGTAACGCTGATCTTTGTTTAAGTTGCACGGGTGAGCAGAAACTGCACATTTTTGTCGCAATAATTTCGAAAGGTATCTATGGTATCATTGAAGGATTCAATTCGAATCTTTCCTCGTCCTTCTAGAGATATTTGATTGCATGCAGTTTTACAAACAATATTATTGCCATACGTTTCCTACCGAATTTATAATCACGTTCATGGAAAATTCGTTCGGCATAACAGTTACCGAGAACAAGCACTTTGTCTAAGATTGTACGAGTGAACGATATAAATATCAAACTTCTGGGAAGTATTATACAGACTTAACAAGCAATGATCATTCTGTACGTGGCAGAGTGGCGCGCGCCAGCACCAGGAATTGAGAAACCTGGTGTCGTGGCGGTGACAGTGAAATTTCTTTCCTTTTGTAGTTGTAATTTTAGACGTGGTTGGTAATTCGACAACATTTGTGAAGAAATGCGCACCCAGCATATTCTATTTGTAACTTCTTCTTGCATTAAATGCTCTTGCAGTTTTTGATACTGTAGTTTAGTCTGAGTTTGGTATTTATATTGTTCATTCATACACTCCTAGACAAAATGCTCGCTATCGATAACTATTATAATTATAAAATATAGCCTCTTTCGAAAAAGTATAAAGTATACAAGCTTAACTAGCAATGATCATGGTGTTCGCGGTAGGGTGGCGCTCGCAGGCACAAAGAATTAAAGAATCCTGCATGTCGTGGCGGCGGCACTAAAATTTCTTTCCTTGTACTCTGGAAAATACAAAAGAAATACACTTTCATACCCTTCGTAATCCTTAATATAGTAAATATTATTAATATCATACAATAATGTGATTATGTTAATCGCGCCACATGTTTTAAGATCGCAATCGATTTGGTGTCGGTGATCAGAAACTAGGGCAACAAACTAAATATAACAATAAATATTCAGCTAATTCAATTTCTTTTTCAGAAAGATTTATTGTATCAAATATGCTCATACTGTGGAACCCTATCGTTTTCAAGAGTTGTGTACTATAGGAGCAGGTTGTTAAATTCCTAAGCTAGTAAGGCAATTCCTATCACAACCAAATCTGTATTTAATTTTATAGTATAGAAACATCGCTACAATATTTGGTGGGCTCCTGCTACCAGTGGGCACTGGACAAATGTTCATTTTGTCTATTGGATAAAGCGGCGCTATCAAGAATGACCTCTCTAGTGGATTTTTCAGCATTGTGAAAACCAAATATTATTACGTAAGTGTTTAAATGGCGACTGCAGCAGAACTGGGATCTCGCAAATGTAGTACAATGAATTAGGGATTTCTCCAAACTTACTAATTCAACTGAAAAGATAATCTTTAAAGCTTGGCAGACGACAAAATAATTGACTGCATTTTCGCAAAGAGTAAAGTTAACATAGACGTTCCAATTTCTTCAACGCCTGCAAAGAAATATGGTCACGAAATGCACCTCTGAACGTTTTATTCCGTGTACAACTAAAGGAATTACAAAATACTCAATATACAGAAGTAATCAATTTGAAAGTCCTGCATGTACACCAAATTGTGCTTGTGTATTTTCCCTGACTCAACCTAAGTCAGAATCGATAAATATTTTTGAACGCTTTTATGCAGTGCAGTTTTTTAGTGAAATACACCTGGTTATTTATATTTTTCGACATGGAAAAGCGCGGCTAAACTATCGTGTTTAAAAAACCATTAGTGTTGGTGTGGCGGGAGAGAAAAGATGATAAAAGTTAATTTCAAATCATTTTCATAACATACAGAATGATTCATGCGTCCAAAATGTACCAAAGTTGTTTTTTTTTAGTGGAAACACCTTTCATTTCTGACTTTTAGCGTCAAAATGTAAGTAAGTTTGATTAAAGTTGGTCCTTTCCAAATTCTACAATTTTTGAAATAGATCTCTTTGCTAAAATGGAGTACATATTGTAATATTTAAATTCGCGACAAATATTCACCTTGTTTAGACCAAACTCATTTAGAACTTAGCATTTAATCATAATTTATGACCCGCCAGTATAAAAATTGCTAACCTATACAGGGAGTCCATAAAGTAGTTTATATGTTAACAAGTTTTTAATTTAAGCGATCATCTTATGTTTCAAACAAAGGTATATATTATTTGTGGGTAGAATACTATTAGCGTATCGTTCATATCTTCGTTTTCTTGGCTCACGCAGAATTTTATATTGCTATGTACTTTGAACAGAAAATGCATTTTCAAGGCGGTCGTGTAATTTTCTGCATGCTATTCTTTTCTAATCCAATGGCTGCTTCTTTAAACATATCCTATTTTTTTCGTCATCTTACTCCAGTATTAAACTGAAAAACACTCGTAAAAATTGATTTAGCTTTACAATATTTTTCTTCTTGACAATGTCTAATCACTGTAATAAAACACACATCAAAAATAAAACAATATTAAAAAGTATTGATTGTCTGCCAGGTTGTCCAACGACTACCAAATTGAATTCGTTTGTGAAAATCGTTTTCATGAATTCTTGCCAGAGTTGGATGGTAGCCATGATTTATAAAATCCTTTATATGCCCGGTCGGCTAAGGTGAATATTTCTTGAAATTTGGTATTGACTTATATGATGATTTTCGATTTCAGAGACAATATGGCAAATCGATTTTCCTCGTTTCGTACTAAGGTCTTTTTTAGTAGATAAATAGAAGAATTATAAAAGAACACAAAAATGTGAAATAAAAATAATACAGAAATAAAAATAATAAACAAAGGGCTGAAATACAAAAGCTACATTACATTATCACTTACCCTGAAAGCCTTTTTCTCTGTCAAAATTGAAAGATTCTAAACCGTCTGCCACAGCAATTCCTTCTGATACTATTTCTACACGGAAGGCGGTAATTCCGCATAAATATCCATTGCGTCGATATCCTAAACTTTATCACCTTATATTTATCTTTCTGGAAATTACCTTAACAACACCTATCAATTCTGTCATAATCATAGAAATGTTCCAAACAAAAGTGTCGTTTCCAAATAAGATTTCAACACTGGGATAGCTGGATATTCTTTAAAAATGTGTCTGTTTACCTACATTTTAAATAAATTTTAAAAAATTCAACCTATTCGTAAGTTCTATTCATATAAAATAATTTCAATAAAAACATATATATATATATATATATATATATATATATATATATATACTTTCCTAAAAAACAATTTCTTAACCTCAATTCTGGCCAGGTATCGCTAAATGAAAAAAAATCATAAAAAGATCTTAAATCTAATACAACAACAAATTTTTCATGTTTTGGATATTCAATCATATGACATTTATAAAACCCAATTACTGACAATGTTGTTCAAGACAAATATAGTAATCAGATGAATTCCCATTTATCGTTAAATCCTTTCATTGTTCGTTTTAAAATTGTGTAAAATCAATGCGTATATACTTTTTAATATTTTAAACTGACAACATTATGCCTAAAAGTAAACGACACTTGTTTCGTCGGTAATTTATAGTTCAATAAAATAATCACTTCATGTTGAATTAATGCCTTATATCATATAATACTAACCATGTTTACTATTAAAACCTACATGTAAATAAAAAATGTATAATACAAAATAAGCTTATAATTTCTTACTGTTTAATACACCTATTATACGGTTAAAAATATCTGGAAACACCAGTTTTCTACGTTTTAAGTATTTCTATTTTTCTTTCTTCAAACAACGACTACTTTAGCACATCTTAATCCAATTCCAAATTAATGACGAGTGAATTATCTAAATTCCAACCTCTTTAGCTGGTCACAACGACGTTAATTCCACCCACAAGCGCCTTAAAAGGACCTTACCCGCGGAAGTTCAAAAGCTTGGCGTATGTGCGTTTATTGTCCCCTGTGAGAATATTTATATTTATTTTGCCTTTAAGCTGGTTTTGTTTAACGTTACTATTAACTTAACACTACATCAACCCACAAATCCCGGGGTTCCGTCCGTTATAGTAAGTTTTCGTATAACTACATTTTCGATATGTTCTTTTATCGGTTCACAAATAATTAATTCGTCGGATCCAATGAATCTAATTTCTCTCATTGTTATTCTTGTTAATTATGACCAGCATCGGGTTAATACAATGTATAATTTCAATCTACGCTTAACAATGAGATCATTGTTTCATTATTTTGTATGCAATGTACATTATGTTGTAATATGGTAATATTTTAATGACGTTGGTGGTTGAGACTATTTATTAGAAATTATTTTGTTCATGAGGAATGCGTGCATAGTGTTTTTGTCATATTGAGATCGGTTTGCATTTGGGGGCTAATAAAGTCAATGTCCTGAATAATTACGTTACAGTGTATTTAAAGGTATCAAAATTATACCTCATTATGTAAATTAATTTTATTGAAGCAATATTAAAACGTCATGTTTAATTGAGATCAATTATTTACGAAATCTTTAATACAAAGCCTTTTAAAATTAATTTTTCTTCTCTCCTCTAATTTATAGTTAGCGTAACGTACTCGCCTTACAACCTTTCAAATTCAGCTTCAATTAAATGATTTGTATTAGGAAAATTTTGCAGCAAACTCATGATGCCAGTAAACAGATTTGAAAATATTCTACAAGAGTAAGCATAATGTAAGTCCGTTTTTCGTTTGAATAAACTGCCAATTTCGGATAGCACTATAAAAAACCAAAAATTTCAGAAATATTAAGCTACATATTCCTAACAATGTACCTTTTGCTATAAACTTTAAAAATTGGTATTAATAATATTAGCCGTTTGACAAACCATATATCATAGGAAAAATTCATGAGCCAAATGAATGAGTATTTTTTTTTTCAAAGAATGCTCTAATAGAAATTTTTCGTACTGCATGAGAACGTACATAGGAAGAATTCAATAGAAATTAAATTTTTCAAATCTGAATGTGTATTAATCAAATTTATAATGAGCGCCAAACATGTACAAAAGAATGAAATGTGATCTTCGTTATATAAGTTACCACACAGTTTAGTAACCTCATGACTCTATATATCAAGTTTTATAAATTTGTAACAAATAGAACTGGTTTTTTACAATGTGGTTTATAATTTGTCTTAATTGAAAACTTTTGTTAAGGTACTGAAGTATTGTTTGTGCACAAAGGAGTATATCATAACTGCGGTTAAGAAATTGATCAGATTCTGTGTAAATTCACCTTACAAACACTTCATAAAAAGACCAATACTTAAAATTCTCCAAGAATCCCCAAGAATCTCTGGCCCTTGTTTGATGTTCGTGCTACCATCAGCAATTCTTCTTGATACGCCTCGCTCAGCGATATACCGCTATAATTTGAATAATGTTCTGCATCTAACAATTATTTTAGTATCAATAGGTTCCTCCTTTTATGGATGAGCTTTTAAAGTTGTATATTAGAAGTGAGCTAAAATCTAACTCAACCAAACGAAAATCAAAGATAGTACAAGTAGAAGTAGGACTAAAACAAGTGTAAGGCTGAAGATAGCACAACCAAACATGGTATGACTTAAGATGGCATGACCGAAGCTCTATAAAATTTGCATGAGTATGAGTTAAAATAAATTCTTACCTTTACTTTAAATCAAATAGCTTTGTTAAAAATTTTGAAAATTTTCAGGCTTTGCTTGTAAATATTTAACTTTTATTTAAATTTCACTAATGTTATTAACTTCTATGCTGACTAGTGTGCTGAGTAGTTTATTTTTACTTGTATTTCACAGAACACAATCTTCTTTTAGATGTTCTGTGCGTGTGTTTATATTATATTTAAGCGTGGTTTTGTTGGAATATCTATGGGATTGAAGATTTTCCCAGTATGTGTGATATTTAAAATTACCGAACAAATAAAAACATTTAATAAAATTTTTAAAGACCGATGTTGAATATCGTTTCCTACGGTTTTCACCTTTAGTGGCCTTATATCAGATTGTTTGAAATTTTGCTGAATATGAGGGTAACTCTTTGTTGTATAACAGAACTTAGCTCTAAAGGGATCATTTTGTAGGTTGGGGGTGAAATAATTTTTTTCTATAATCAGTTTCCAAAAGATCATGAACTTATTGATGTGTTTCAAAACCGCGATTTTTTACAGTCATACGTGAATTAAGCCATTTACAGTATGTATATGAATGTGAAACATACTCATTAGCTACTGCAACGTGCTAGTGCAATGAATTTGATCGTGGTCCCAAGTCCATAAAGCAGGAATTTAGACAAGAACCACCAGAATATTCTTCAGGTTTATTGGTGTACATCTGTGCTTCCAAGTTTTGTTGACAAATTATCTAATTTGGTGTGTTAAATTATGAACGATGGCAAATGCTAGTTATATTCATTTCATCCAGTGAAAAGTAACAGTCGTTTGCTTGAATGTTTCCAAATCAGTCATGCCCAACCTAAGTCCTGTGTAAAAAGATCTTAAGAGCTAAATGGAAACATGTGTTTTGGAACCACTAGATATGCTATAAACTATGGTGCCTGCTAATTATTATACGGGTAATCCAAAGTCATATACTACAATTTGTTTGCCTGGGGTTTTTTAAAACGTTTGTAAAAATCATCTTAAAGACGAGCCGCTTTACATGACTTCGACATTCTTTGATAAGATTGAAATAATGGGACATCCAGTCTATATCCCAAGCCTAGAACATGGTGATTTCTGTTTGGTTTCTAAATTAAAAACAAGTTGTGAGTATTGGGTGTAGAGTTAGGATTTAACCAAAATATTGATATGCCTAACCCAATGCTAAAAACGCAACACCAACTACGTTTGCATGTTATTGTAACCATACAACAGGAAAATATATAAAGTTACTAATTACATATATCGTGTTCAAAATTCAGATAAATTTAATAATATCCGCATAACCACACGCTTATTTTAATCAACAAACATTATTTGACCACCAGTAGTGCCAAACTTTACACTACTTTAGAAAACATTTAAGACTGGTCAGGTACCCATCTGAGGATATTCTCCTGACATCGTAATCAGAAGTGAACCTCACCAACATACCATAAACTAACATTGCTTTGAACACTTAGAGATATTTGCTTTATTATGCATGCTGGTGATATCCACAACAAAAATTGAATTGAAACCCGAGTATCAAAAACAGCCTACTTTATGACCTTCTAAAACAGCTTAAAGTTGATCTGACAAATCTTACGCTCTGATAAGACGCTTAAGGCAAATGAAAAAATACAGCAGATGAAGTTATGGAGGGTTTCTAATATTAGGATTAAAATTCATTCGTTTTGTGAATATTACTGGTTTCTGCGTGAAGGGAAGTAGATTAGCCACCTTCGTACGGCCTCAAAAAGTCCAATTTTCCCATGTATTTTCTTATGGAAAATCTAAGGTCCGTTTTGCACTTTTATGTACCAAGCATTGAAATCCCCATAAGGAGGATCCGTGCATCAATTCAGGTTTCTTTTCAGCCCAACATCCTGACTGGAAAGTCTATTACATTCAGTTTTTAAGAATAGAATAACACTAAACTATATAAAATTTTTATTGAGGATAATATATTTACAATCATTATTCTACAGTTGCAATAAGTATTATATTTGTTCTTGCTCCATTATTAAATAGTGTTCAATAGGCAGTGTTACATATAAACCAGGAAGTAAGTGGCGTTTATGATCATGAGGGCTTAGAGCAATCTTCTCCTGAGCGATGGTGTGAATCTGATGCTTAAATGATTGAATTAGACTCTTCGTTACAAATACTTCATTGTAATCTTCTATACATTCCACATAATCTTCAAACATAATTCTATTCTTTATTACTAATCTTTTTATTTCTATAAGTTTCTTTGTAATACCAAAGTCTCGGATGCCTGGTGATCCTTCCTCTTCTCGTAAGAGTTCAGCTTCTTCTTTCTCGGCCGTCTTAGAAATTCTTGTAGCATACATCTTTGATCGTAGGCCAATAAAATCTGTCAAAAGTCGCCCATTATTTTCATCCCTCATCATACCCAATACTTTTTTGTTAATTAGTGAAATTCCATAATTGTTGTTGGTAGGATAGTCGGAAGTATCGAAACGTTGCTGACAGTCCCGCTTCATAGTTTCTTAAAGATCCAGATTTACTATTTTATGAATTAGACTATCTGTATCTGTGTAAAGAACTCGGCACCCATCTCCAAAGACGGCGTTCATATATCTATAGTGAAAATCGTAGATTGTCAACTGCGCTATATCGAGGATACACATACCAACATTTATAGGTTTATTAAAATATATTTCAGATTTAACAAGTTTTACTGCCACAAGATTTTCATCAAAGATTGTGACATTTTTAAATAGAGGGATAGATATCCTGGCTTCGGCTCTATATCTACCATCCCGGTTTTGTACAAGTTTTACATTACAATGTTTGCGTATATTCTCGTTTTCCCAAAGACCGCATTATTCATTAGCTTGAACAAGTTCTCCTCAAATTCATTCTTTGCTCGTTTCCGAAATTCAGTACTGAGGTCAATGTAAAATTTTAGCCAGCAGCTTTGTATAAATTTTAGTATTTGTTGGATTTTTGCTAATTTAAATCCATTTTCCGAAGCTTGTTTCAGATTTCTGTAGTGGATCACATATTTACATTTTGAATTCAATGTAACCATTAATTTGGTACTTTGAGTTTTTCATTCAGGCATTTTCCAGTCTTCGGATCAATGTGCTCGGGACAGAATGGGATGTCTTTTTGTACATCATGGATAGATTCCGGATACTCCAAATCAACTTCTAGGATATAACCATCGTTAGCATTATCAGGAACTGATGTCACGTCGCTGTTGGTGTCCACTCATTCAAATCCTCCATAGGGCAAGGGCTGACTCATCGCCCATCCGTACTGATTATTAACGTCCTAATACATAATATACACATCAGGTTTCGAAGAATAATAAGATGGTAGATACTTATTGTTCTCCGATGCACGCCGTTCCGAACACACTTGAATAAGTCCTGCCTGTATACCCTTTTCTTTAAAAAATGGCTGATCGATGTCGGTCAACAAATCAAGTTCCTGATGAGTATGCTTTAACCTTCCATCCCAAGTGTATCCTGGAAGGGTGTAATAGTAGGCGGAGTCTAGTCCATAAGTTAAATGACAACTTGAACGGAATTGTTCAAATACTTCAGCCAATAGCATCACATCGGTCTTGAGATATGTCAGAGTACTGTCCCAGGTTTTGAATATTAAATGCCTCCCACACTTTCTGAGCATGCGCGTACAGTTTCTTTGTAAATCCTTTACCTTCCAACCTATTGTAAAAGTTCTGATGGCTAGGTACTGATGTGTAATTCAGCTTTTCAAACGAATCTATGAAATCATATGTGTATACACCTTTTTTAGTTAGTAAGTCAAACTTCTCATTTGTCAAATCATATAATTCATTTTTTAATAATGGATATGCATTTAGGTAGGAAGCCAATGTTTCTAAGGATGAACTTATGAAGCGGAAGCTATCGATGAATCAATAGTTGATTAAGTTCTCAGGAATATATTTCGTAAAGCAGATATATCTTTCCTTTGTTACTAGTAGTACTTCTACACGACCATCCAAATCAACAGAATACTATTAATTATGAAATGGCTATCGTAACCACTCGAGTTATGGAAAACTATCGGAATAGTATAAGAATCCTAATATCTGATATTACAGCTCTTATGCGCCGGTCCTCTATAATTATTAGTCGGCACTATATGATTATGATCTCGAACTTTTTATCTTCAGAACTGAACGGCTCCTCGCAAATATAACAATGTGTTGCAGCTATGAAAGTAGCTTCATGATCTTGTGTCAATGGAGTCAAATCATAGGGACACACAAAAACGGTTTCAACATCTTCTTCAAACTGTTGTAGCTCCATAGTAAACCATTATACATAATTTTCACAACAAAAAGACCGATAAAACGATAAAGAGTCATCATAGTCACATTTCACATAATATCCAAAACTATATGGTACATGTTCTTGATACTTCTTCTCAACTACAGTAGACCTTAGTATACATTCCAGGTCTGCATATACCACGAACGGAATTTCTACTTTATTCTTGAAATTTTTAAAGCGAAAAATCTTGTCTTCTTCCTTAGGCAGTCGAGGCATACATAATTGTTCCATTTTGCAGTCGTTGATGTGATTCGTCAATTTTTTTTTGTAGTGAAATAGTGTAGGCAGCGATCGCAGAAATGTTTCTTTGTATGATCTGAACTTAGTTGCCATGAAACCATTCGACTTAGGTTTTTAATCCATACATAGTGGGTGTTGAATGATTAATTTCCATTGGTGTATTGTTTATAGAAAAGGGTATACGGGGAGGACTTAGTCAAGTGTGTTCGGAACAGCGTGTATTGGAGAACAATAAATATCTACCCTCTTACAATTCTTCGAAACCTGATGTGTATCTTATTCATTATGACGTTAATAATCAGTACGGATGGGCGATGAGCCAGCCCTTGCCCTATGGAGGATCTGAATGGGTGGACACCAACATCGACGGACATCAGTTCCTAATAATACGATGGTTATATCCTAGAAGTTGATTTGGAGTATCCGGAATCTTTCCATGATGTACATAAAGACGTCCCAGTCTGTCCCGAGCACATTGATTCGAAGACTGGAAAATGCCTGTATTAAAAACTCAAAGTGCCAAATTAATGGCTACATTGTATTCAAAATGTAAATATGTGATCCACTACAGAAATCTGAAACAAGCTTTCGAAAACGAACTTGAATTAAAATTATTCACAAGGTGCTGAAATTTAAACAAATCTGCTGGCTAAAATCTTACATTGACCTCAATACTGAATTTCGGAAACGAGCAAGGAATGAATTTCAGAAGAACTTGTTCAAGCTAATGAATAATGCAGTCTTTGGGAAAACGATGGAGAATATACGAAAACATTGTAATGTGAAACTTGTGCAAAACTGGGACGGCAGAAATGGAGTCGAAGTTAGAATATCTAACCCTCTATTTAAAAATGTCGCAATCTTGTGGCAGTTGAACTTAAATCGGAAATATATTTTAATAAACCTATATATGTTGGTATGAGTATCCTCGGTATAACCAAGTTGACAATCTACGATTTTCACTGTGGATATATGAACGCCGCCTTTGATGGGTGCCGAGTTCTTTACACAGATACAGATAGTCTAATTTATAAAATAGTAAATCTGGGTCCTTATGAAACTATGAAGCGGGACTGTCAGCAATGTTTCGATACTTCCGACTATCCTGCCAACAACAATTATGTAATTCCACTAATTATCAAAAAAGTATTGGGTATGATGAAGGATGAAGATAATTGGCGGCGTATGACAGATTTTATTGAGCTACGATCAAAGATGTATGTTACAAGAATTTTTAAAGCGGCCGAGGTAGAACTGAACTCTTACGAGAAGAGGAACAATCACCTGGCATCCGAGACTTTGGCATTACAAAGAAAATTAAAGGAATTAAAAGATCAGTAATAAAGAATAGAATTACGTTTGAAGATTATGTCGACTGTATAGAAGATTACAAGGAAGGATTTGTAACCCAGAATCTAATTCAAATCCAAGCATCAGGTTCACACCATCGCTCAGGAGATGATTGTTCCAAGCCCTCATGATGATAAACGCCACTTACTTTCTGGTTCATATGCAACACTACCTGTTGTACATTATTTAGTTATGAAGCAAGAAGAAATATAATACTTATTGCAAATGTAGAATATTGATTGTAAATATATTATCCTCAATAAAAATTGTCTATAGTTTAGTGTTATCTTATTTTTAAAAACTTAATGTAATAGACTTTCCAGTCAGGATGTTGGACTGAAAAGTAACCTGAATTGATGCACGGATCCTCCTTATGGGATTTCAATGCTTGGTACAAAAAAGGGCAAAACGAACCTTAGATTCTTCCAAAAGAAAATAAATGGGAAAATTGCATTTTTTGAGGCCGTACGAGGGTAGCTTATCTACTAAAAGAGTATGGTCTTTGTCCTAGTATGCTACAAAATACTTCACTTTAGCTAAGTGGAAAGGCAGTTTCTGTATAACTATAAGAGTCTTTAAAATTTAGCTATTGTTGATGACCACATAGCAGTCGGAATACATAACTAATTTAAAATATCGTGTCCAAGAAATTTTTATTATATTTAATTTGAACGGTGCCACGGAGTTCTTGGTCAGTATTCAACATACGTTGTTTGTTTTAAACATTTTAAGGAAGAGTAACCCGATCATTTAGAACAGCATCTTTAGCCAAATGCACATTTTTCACTTATTTATCTATATACAGTATACTTGCCAAATAGAATTCCTTTCCTTTATGTAAAATGTTGACTTACCTGAAACAATAAAAATGTATTAGTTAAATCTTATTTAACAAAACCTATCTGTTTATAAATCTTTTATTTTTTAAGATCTTTATGGAATTTTTGTAAATTTTGTAAAAAAATATAGAAGCTTTGGTAGTTCACATTAACAACGCGGTTGTTTTACTATATTATTAAAGTAAAAACATAAATAAACAGAGGAGCATCTAATGTATATTAAATACAACCAGCAATAAAGACTAAGATCTATTTCAACAGCAGGCCTCGCGGAATCAACATCTACCTACCTTCGCCTCCGGGCGAAACAAGGTGAGCAGCTAAATCGTTGGGGATGCACTTCCGTCAGTCCTGTTCGACGAGCTACCTGACGATGGAGCGGCTTGTGGCGAATAGCCATCCATCCTGTTGGTCGAAAACTACAGACCGGGGACTCAGGATTTGAAGCGTTTCCGTGGCGTAGTTGGTATGCGTGTGACTACTACGCTCAAGGTTCTGGGTTCGAATCCCGACACGGTCCGCTTGAAAAATGTTAGGCGAGCATTTTTTACAAAAATACGCCCTCGTTCGGCTGAGAGGTAAAATGGAGGTCTCGTGTGTGAATGTTGCCATGTACGTTAAAGATCCCTACCTTGCTTGGAACAGCAAGACTTCGGCAAAATTCAAAATTCTTCAGGAAAAAAAATTCGCTTCCTGGTCAATGTAGTACCTTCGGATGGAGTATTGGAAAATCAAATGTAGGACCCAGGATTTGGATATCATATAGTTGGAGAGCAATCAAGAGAAAGATCCGGGAAGCTATTCACCGCAACGACCACCCGTCACTACATGGCAAAATCTGTAACAACAGATATCAACGATACAGCTAGAATCAATTAGATTAACGCTGTAAAAGGAGGTTGGACTTGAGAAGTCCAGGATCGACTTAGCTGGTACAGGATCTTATACTCTTTGTATTAATGTAGAAAAATACCCACTATTTCAATAAATTACCAGCCTAGGAACATAAATAACCTCTTGGGACACCTATCTTCTAGAGACCCTGAAGTCATGTGAGTTGGCACTCAACGGCTTTCAATTAGAAGGTATAGAAACCTTTTCTGCAAGGTGTAAGTGTTTCCGTTTGTAAATCCTTAAGATTTGCATTTACTTTTATAGAACCCACTGAAAACTAGATAGTGCATTATTTACAGTGACACCTCTTTTGTAGAGTAAAATTAATTTAGGCAACTAACGTCAATTTATCATGTAACAGCGTTCACACGAGATGCCGTAAGAATTGTTTGTTAAGGACTTTACAGAGATTAGTTGCATTCTTGTCGTAAATATTTTACATATAAGAAATTCAAGAATAAGGAACGACTCGTTCATTTTTTAAGACTTGATTGTAGATAACGAAGGTACGCGAAAGCGGTCGTCCTAATGAAAACAAATAAGTGCAAGAGAGACTATTTTCTTGTGAAAACAGGGTTGTAGGTGTGTAAGGTTAAGCATCTAAGTCTAAGCATTCATTTTATTTATATTTTTATTTTAATTCGCTCTATAAAGCAGCTCCGTAGAGATAATTTCTTACTCCAATTGTACCTTTTTATACCTATCTAAATTTTGAGGTTTAAGCAAAACAGTGCAGTTCTTAGAATATTGTACTTTTTGCATCCCTAGCAGCAAGATAAGAAGAAGACAATATGAGACATTCAAAGTCAAGGAAACTTTGCAAACATTTTGATCAAATACTGTTAGAAAAGTGTTTAAGTAGCACGAAGTCTTACAATTATGATAGAACCCCTTAGAGGTTTTCCCAAGCTTAGTAATGTAAATAGAAATAAAATATTTTAAAGCTTTACAAATGCTGAAATAATTGACTGAGTTTTCACAAAGACTTAATTTAAAATCGGCGTCTCTAATTTCGTCAGTAGCAGCAAAGAAATGTGATTCTGGAAAATGCTCAAAAGATTTCACTCCGTATACAATTGAAAGAATTGCGAAGTACACAATGTACAAAAGTTAACAATTCGAGAAGTTTGTGTTTGTTTAGCTTCTCCCAATCAACCCAAGTCAGAATCGTGCTCTGACAAAAATTGTTAAACGTTTTAGCGTACCGCAATTTTTTAGTTCGATATATTGGAGTTCGTGTTATTCGACACGAAATCGAATGGCTAGATTATGGGGTGATAAATACCTGTACTATTGAGATAGTGCAGGGGATGGGGTGTGGTAATCAAAGATATGTTTCAAAATTATTTTCATATTATACAATATGTTCCAAGGCTAGTAGTAGTAGAAGTAGTAGTATTCTTTATTTCTGTAACAATATACGAGAAAAAAGAAATGTACCACGGTTGTGTATTTCAAGGAAGCCTTTGCATATTATTTTATTTGCCGCTTCTGCGATCAAAGTCTTATGATTTTTGAAATAAATCACCCTATGTTATAATTTGGTACAGATTTCAATTTCCCACTGCTTAGACTAAATTCATATACAAGCTACCATTTGATAGTGGCAAAGTTCGATAGATTAGAGTGCTTTATCTGTTTAATACAAAACCTAATAGGCTAGAAGAATTTGTTGTTAGCAGAGTCACTGGTTTTTGAATTCCAAGAAATTAGGTGAGGGTGGTACAGGACTCGCTGTTATTAATTACTCTATATTAATTTGTATCCTAGGGGTTTCAACGTTTTAATCGACTGCGTCATCAGCTGTTATCAAAAACTCACCTTGCGACCTTCACATGTCGAGATACGATTGTCCGAGTTCTTTGGTAAGGCATAGTTACTACGTTGATATTTTATTACTTGGAGTGTATGTTTATATATATTTATGACCAATGTTTTGGATAAGTCGAAAACTCACATGCACTTTTCAGTAATACCACTGCAGGGTGATTTACAACTACATAGAAATATTTTAACTGATGCTTAGGAATGGTATTTTCGCCTTAAAATTTTTTTTTAAAAAACTAAAGTTGAACCGAATGTTTCCAGGGTACTTATAAATATAAGGAGATGACTCGCCACATGCACTATTTTAATTTCTTTGGTGGGTGACCTGCGGTATAATATATATGCTGTATGACAGACCTATTGTAAAAATTTATGGCATGGTTTGCGGTTTTAGGTCTACAAACTCGCGAATTGATGTGTTTTATTATAAGCAATGCTAATGACACTGACGGAACGTTCCAATTAATTTTTATTTGACACAAACAATGAGTGTTCAACTTTTCAGATAGCGTGCTCGTAAAACGCTACTTTCAAAAGTAAAATCTTTGATGTTTCCTACGAAATTAAAATCCACAAAAAGCAAAAGTAGAACAAAGCTGGAATTATATTAGTAGCAAATGACGAATTTTACTGTGTACCAACAAACGCTTACTGTCAATTTATGACTGCTGTTATTAAGTATTTTCAAAAAATGACACCAAAAGGAATTGCAAATGTCACTCATGTGATACTAGCTTGTAAATTAGCGTTTTGCAAGCTCGCGACTTGTAAAGTGAAACCGCCATTGTTTACTAATGAACAACCAAAAAAAATTATTTGATACGTCTGTTGAGTCATTGGCACCGCTAATAATAAAACACATCAATTTGTGGTTTTGTGAACTTTAAACCCCAAGCTATAACATAAAATTTTAGGATTTACTTGTCATGCTGCATAAACATTATGCCGAAGGTCACTCACCAACGAATTTCAATTAGAGCGCGTGGTTAGTCGTTTCATTATTTTATACATACCCTGAAAACATTCGGTTCAATTTAGTTTTTAAAAAATTTTTTTTGCGATAATACCAGTTTATGGCCCATTCTTAAGCATCAGTTAAAATATTTCTATAAAGTTGTGAATTACCCTGGTTTATTACTGTATAGTATAATGTGTTCTGTTGTTCGTATGTTAACTGATTTATGCCGGACTTGATGTATTTTAAAAACCTATCGCTACGTTGAGAAGTACTTAGTAACTACTGCTTCAAAAATAACGCCTACACTTCACTGCCCTGTTGTTTGCAGTATGATATCAAATAGCTTCTATATATGTCCGGAGAACATAAGAATACAAATCTTATACACAATCCAAAAGTCACCGTTTTATAAATACTGCTTCATTTTTACAAAAGCACCTTATACTACCATCTTCTAGGTTGTAACATTTTTCTTATAAATGTTTGAATCAAAGTAGAATTTCATTTAACATGTCTTGTATTGGGGAGATCTTAAAACATTTCTTCGTTATTACTTATTCTGTGGGAAATATTTAGTTAAAGGTAGTACATAACCTAAAAAAAAAGTGTTGCAGGTGAAAATGACATTATGTTTCCAAATTCGATATGTCCAGAAGGGGCAGCAAACCCGTAAGAATTCTAGGGTGCACCAGCTAACTTTCAGTGGTGCGGTAGTGGGTTCCTATGAAAAACATAAGAATATTTTACAAGCACTACTTTCATAGAAAGGTTTTGCTAATTTTCAAAATTAAGTGATACCAAACCGTCTTATCTTAGCAATTTCTTTAATATTTTCGCTATACGGGAGACGGTTGTTCCGGTAGGCCTACTTGCTGTCGGTTTTCTTAAAGTTCGTCTTCTCATCCTATATCTTTAGAAATTACACCTTGAAAACACTGTTTTAGCGTTTTACCAAACTAAAACAATCTTTCAAAGTAATAAACCTCTTTCAAAATATGACTTCATCATTGGAGTGGCTGGATATCCTTCAATAATGCTCAGCTTAACCTATATTATAAATAACTGGAAATAAAATTCTATCTATATTTAGACGCTATTAATCGTATATTTCAGAACATACCATTGCACGTACATTAACCTTAAAAACAACAAACCTAATCAACATTTTACTAGTCAAATATTATTAACAGAACTGCAGAGAAACATTAATCCATAAATAATACTGCCAGTACCTTGTTCTAATTTTTCCTCGATCGATCTATATGACATTTTCAATCTTATTTATTTGAAACTGCCTTTTATAACAATACAGAGAAACACTTTTCACGTAACCATTCCATTGTCTATTTAAAATAATGAGTTTACACGCTTTAACTAACAATAATTCCACACTTGAGCTCACATGTACATATTTTTTACTCTTAAAATATTCAAACTTCCTTCGCAAATATTAAGCTTATATTTAAAGAAAATTATTTCCGTCGCTATTTCATAGTCCAACAGAATTACTTATGTAACGGAATATTAAATTCCCAACTACATCGATACAAACCATGTTTATTTTAATTCAGAAGCACATAATTATGCATCATCAACAAACAAAAACTTCATAGAATACTCACGGTTCTAATGTTCCAAATGTTTCTTACAATTAATGATGCAGAATGTTCGAGGACGCTAGAGGCACGGTAGGTCACCTCAGAATTTCAACTTCTGTTGGTAAGTGAAACCAATTCATCAACCTTTCCTGGTTAATCACCCCAACGACACGAATATAAATTTACGATTCAGGTGTTTGATCTTACTGACTTATATATCCACCAAAGCTTAACGTAATTTGATATCAGTTTTTAAGGGCCCATAGTCTTACCGCCAACGACAGGTTTATCATTTCGTTTTTTTCTTAGTAAACCACTAAGTCGAGGGGTCGATGACCTATATACGCGCGTTCGTTGGCACTGAGCATAATATCGTTTCTCTTTTTGGTCATCTCTTAATGCCAATTTTGTTCAAACTTCTTCCTTTTAATTTTCTGTCTTTTGAAAATTTAGTTTTTACGCTATATGCATCTAAAGCTATCTTATGGCCAAGTTCAGGTGTATCAGTCCGTATGGACGCATTGATAATCCCTTCGCCTTAAATTTTATGATGTTTTAAGGGTTCTTGCCTATTTAAGTAATTTACAATTATTTCGATTTCTTTCAATCCGTGTGAATGATTACGAATACACTTTCAAAGAATAATTATTTTATGAAATGTCTGTATTTTTCTAATTTGATATGCAACATGTGAAACCCCGAAAACTGTTGCGGTTTGTATAAAAACGTACTACGTCCTTTTCAGTTTATTAAATAGCCCCCTTTAAATATTGGTAACTACCCAAGCATCTATAAATTTTTAGGTATAGTTTTGCCCTATTGTTCATTTAAGCATCTGAAGTTAATAAATGCTTTTCTATTGATGAAGGTATCCTTCATTAACGCGAAACCGTTACAGAAGTTTTGGATTTATGATTCTAATAGGTCAAATTAGTTATAAATTGATTTAATTTGACTTCATTTGGTAGTGCCTGTATTAAGGAAACTTTCATTATTTATTTATTATTATCCATTCTATTTTTCAAGATCTTATTCGGTACAGCTGCATTGTATATCTGTGTACTCCACAAAAGCCATGCTCTCTGTAGCATTTAAAGGATTTATCTTCAAGGTAGCAACGCATTTTGTTGAAATACCGCAGACCTATTCTTTCTTGTGTCGACTATCTTGTGAGTTTGGCTAGTAAGTTGCTGTGTCATAGAGTGTTTCGCGTGCTAGTGCAGACTTCAAATACGAAATCCGAATCATCGTGGCAAGCATGAAATTGGTGTTGAATGGGGGGGATAGATTTCTAGCATTCCGCATTGAATAGGTCATGAGCACGTGTTACCTGTGAAATTTAATTTAATAGATGATTTCCTCTGAGATAATAATGTGAACACATGTTTTTAACAACTGCAATGATGCTTCATAGAGAGGTTTTCTAGCTGATTCACTGAAAAGGAAAAACACCACCACAGGGTTTGAAGTTTTAACTAAAACAGCTGACGTCGGATCACTAACATGACTGTTTTGAAACCAAATACAAACCCGAAATAAAGAGAAGTTGAAAATATTTAATATTGCAAGCCGAGGTAGTTATGATCAGTACATATACTTATCCTTTAGTAGTACGTACAACATTGTCCAGGAAGCGAGTTTTTTACCTGTCAATTTTTTTGCCGAACCCTTACTGTTCTAAGCAGGGTAAGGATCTTTAACGTGCGCGACAACACACACACGGGACCCACATTTTACCTCTCATTCGAACGAGGGCGCATTTTTGCGAAAAATGCTTGCCTCACATTTTTTAAGTGATCCGTGTCGGAAATCGAACTCAGAACCTAGGGTTTAGTAGTTGCACCCATATCAACTAAGTCACGGAACCGCCCATCTTCCACAACAGAGAATACTCCTAAATTTGTTAAATTTTTTGGGAAAAAAAATCCGATACTGATTGAAGTTTGTTTTATATATTTTTTGATAAGTTAATTACTTTTTCAATAGTTTACCATTGCAAATTTGTATTCAAAATTTAGAAAATTTAATGTTTTCATATTAGTCGAAACAAATTTTTTAGCTCTATTTGTGGATGCAAAGTTTGCTGAGAACGAATTTCAAGTAAGAACGGACCGAATGCACTTTTACAGATGGCGCTTTAATTGCATATCATCATATCAAATTGCATTAGTATAAGACAGAGATGCACAGAATTGAGACGGAGACATTGCGCAACTTGACACCATGATCATAGCGTGTTTTAAATCACACACAGATTGAAATCACAAATTGATGTTTGAATTAGTGCCTAATAAGTTGTCTGTTCATGACCTCAATGAATTAAACAACTGGTAAATTAATTTTTAAGCATTGGTTAAGATTGGTTTTGAATCATAATCGATGATTTCAATGCTACCAGAAGAAGTATACAGTTAATTTAAAATCAATATTCAACATTACTCCTTGTACAATGATGGTTCAACAGGAAAGTGACTTTTCGATGAAAAACTTATTTTACAATAAAAAATGTATTTTATTTTTTAAGCTGCTTTCAACACACTTGACCCCATAATTCTAAAACATCTAAAAATTAATGTTTCAGAAGCTTTCAAATTACGTATTTCTTTCGGTAATTGCTTTCTCGTATGACCCGAATTTCTCTCCACCAAACAAGCAACAGTTTTAATTTTCAAAGCAATAGGAAATTGCTAAGAGCGATCGCAACGGCGGACTAATGAGAAGGTGCATTATCATGATAGAATAACAGGCTTTTTGTTTGTTCTTCATTTCGGTATCATGGCAGCAAGTCAGCATAATATTGGCCGTTTATTCTTCTTTCTTTTGCTAATTAGTCAGTCTAGATACACCTTTAGAATTTTTTGGAAATGAATAGTTCTCCAATGTGTTGAGCTGCAGATACAGCAAAGTGGGTTATGGTTGTTTTTCTTCACAAACTGTCAAAAAAGCCAGGTTAATATTCCAATAAATTGATTGTTTTCTCAATTTGGATTCGACTGCAGTCCAATTATCGCTAGGAATAATTTTAATAAAGATATCTACAACTTTCCTTGTTGAATTTAGCTTGAGCGTTTTCAACATTTTCGCATGGAATAATTTAACAATAAAATTTACAGTTATGATACGTTTCAACAAATCCATTTTTTAAAAATAAGATTGAAAAGTCACTTATGAATAAAATTAAAATATATGTACCACAATTAATTTTTAATATTTTTGTAATTAAAATTGCATCAATCTATTAATTAAGAGATAGGCTCTCACTAATTCTAAAATTAAAAAAAGTTGCTTTAACAGTACTTTCGACCGCTTAATACAATCTTGAATAGATAACGGCCATTCTTAGAACATGATAAAATTATTATTAGGCGAACATTAATGAAGAAAAAGGCGAATAGTGTGACCTTACTAAAATAAGCAAATTCCTAAAATTCTTGGTTATAAAAAAATTTCAATCTAAAATAAAGTTACCTACAGATCGAAACAGTTACAGTATAACTCTGTGCCATCACTACAAGGTGATGGCTTTAAATTCGTAAAATTATCATAATCTTTTTAATATTAACTATATCTAATTGACAGTAAAAGATATGGCATAGGATGATCATGTGCTATCTCCGAAGTATTAACAAATTTTGGACCAGAGTTGGCGCAAGCTGCTTGTTATAATATTATCTTATTCAAAGTATAAATAATTAATATGTAATATTTAAATTCTATCACGTTAGTTAGTAAAAAATAAAACATGTATTAGGTTTGTTATTCCACCCAAGTAATGTATTATTTAGTATCTCTATGTATATCTTAAAAGTAAGTAGATGGTTTGCAATACATATAGCTAATGCCAAATAATATTAGTTTAATGATAGAATTCCGGTAACCGTTGTAATGAATTTTTTTGCGGTTCTTGATTATTGTGCGATGTTTGTATTCGGTAGAAATAGATATAAAATATCAATATTGTCTCATGGTAAGCTATTATTTACGCAAATTGTACTAATATTTAATGAAGCTGCTTTTATTTCAAAACCTTCAATGAGAACTGACTTCTGGTATGAGCCAATGTAATGCAGTAACTTGTAGTCCGCTTCATAGTCAAAATTATGTCAAATCAAAAAAATATGTTGAACGAAAGGAGATTTTATGTCAGAATTGTTGTCATAGATGTTGCAAATGTTCTTGGGGTCTCGTTTTTGTTGACCGCTTCGTTCTACCTATGTAAACCGTATAGTGGTTATTTGGTTTGCAAGTTGATAGACACCATGTACAATAGGTGCAGTGGAATCTGTCAAATTACATAGTAGTCTTTTTAAAGAATTTGGAGCAGAAAATGATATGTTCGCGTGCGTGCTTTTTAGAATATTCGCTATTTTGTATGATAAATTACCAATAAAAGGTATGGAGTAATATTTTTTATGGTGATTTCGTTATTTGATAACGGAATGAGATTCGTATTGTCTTGAATTTGTATTTATATAAAAATTTCGTGTGAATTCTGTTTGCAAATTTGTTTGTTTATTGAATACCGTATGCTATGAGGGTAAACTGAAAAGTGATACATACACAAATGTTTGTAGAACACGAACAACACAACCTACAGAAGAGCGCATGATGGCATTCGGAAGTCACATTCTCCCCTCTATACGTGTGCCCATTTTGAAGGCGTTGCGTTCAACAGTTCATTTTGAGTAGCGAAAGTACGAAGACGAGTTATGGTGCTATTTCGACGCGAGTTAAACAGCGCGCTGTTATGGATGTTTTAACTGTTAAAAATGTGACTCCTACTGAGATTCAACGCCGTTTAAAAATGGTGACGTAACTGTTGATAGATCTACTGTAAATCGATTGGTATTAAAATTTCGTGGTTGCGAGCCTGGAAAAGTCATAATTGTTGATGAAACACTCAACGAACATATGATCATTGCCACAGACGATAAATATTACCAACTCGTCCACGATTTGATTCGAAACGACCGGCAAATCACTCAACAGCGTATCGCGAACCATATTGGAATGTCCTGGGGCCAATAATCTTGCCGACACCGCTCGTCCATACGCTTCGCACACAACCGAAGAAGCACTGCAAAGCCTGAAGTTTAAACCGATTTCACACACTCTTTACTTCTCCATCTTGCACCTTCCGGTTTTTATTTTTTTCTCTACTCAAGAGAAACCTCAAGGGTAATCATTACACGTCGGACAATGAGGCGAAGGCAGCTATCGCGACCTGAATTAAAGAGAAATCGGAGGAATTCTTTAGTGACGGGATGAAAAAACTTGTTATACGTGTTCTACAAACATGTGTGCATCACTTTTCAGCATACCCTCGTATATATTTAATATTATTACGTTCTATTTTATAGTTTTTTGTTAAAAACAGTATATCTAGCGGTCTATGAATAACACTATTAAATAAGCCTATTTGTGTTGCACCGGATGTGCAGAATGGAATGGTATTATATTGTCAGTGTGTGTTGATTTCCTATGAATATCAAAAGTTAATTTGGTATCTTTCAAAGTTATAAACAGTTCTAGAAAAGAAATGGTGTTGTTGCCGTTTATTTCCATCTTGTATTTTATTTTTTGATGAACTGTGTCTATGTAGTTGAAAAATCGATCTCGGATTTCTCTGTTGCCACCTAAAATTAAGACGATATTATCTTCATAGTGGCGATAGACCACATTGTTTATGAACAATTGGTTTTTGGAAATATATTGGATTTCTAAATTATCTAAAAAAGCTTAGCAAGCCAAGGACTGAGGTTGCCCCCCCATTGGTAGACCATTACACCGTGTATAGAATTTGTTGTTAAATTGAAGAAAGTTCTTATCGAAGCGGATTTTAAGTAATTTACAAAACTGTTACGTTTAGGCATCTGCATTGGTGGAATTGGTCAGTAACTGTTTAACCAATTATTTGCATTCCTAGGGAGGAAAGTATATAATTGAGAAGTTTTGGTAGGTTTTTATTGAGCCACGCTGATAAATTTTTGACTGGAGAATTAACGAATGAGACTATTGTTCGAAGTGGGAGGACAAATTCTTCGCTGTTGGATTTTATGTAGCTTAGGGAGTGCATTGAATTTCGGACAAATTTGTTTTTGATTAATAACATTGAAAAAATTTGTTGTAGGTGTTAGTATGTCACTGTTATCTTTGATAATTTTGTTCAGTTTTTCATTGAACTTTCTTGTTGTGTTAAATTCCAAGAGTGTGTAGTAATTATCAGTGATAAATTTTTCAATCGGTTAATGTAATTCGCTTTATTCATTATGATGGTACGATATCCTTTATCTGCTATTACTAGGGTTAGGTAATTATTTTTGAAAATGATTTTTAGAGTTTTTTCCATTTCTTTATTAAAGTCTTTGATCAGTAAGTATTGGAGTTTAACGCGTTTTTGAAAATCATTTCGACTTATTGCGATTACGGCATTGATGGTATGCTTTTTAGAATTAAATCTGCTTCAAAATCCAAATTCTTGATATTCTTAATTCGAGTAATTGATGGCGGATTAAATTTAAAACCGTAACTAAAGGCTTTTATTTTTGATTCCTTAAATATTATGTTGCTTAATTTTACAATCCTTTTATGGAGATTAAAATTCGTGTTTATTGAACAAATGTTATCAACATTAGGGTTGTGAAACACTTTATTTTGTGTTGTTTTAAGGCTTACCAAATTACAAATACAATTTCTGAAAATGTATTTTTCTGATTTCTTGAGCGGTATCACACACCTTAACAATGTTGTAGTAAAGGCTAATGGGTCTAACATTTAACCTAATTTTAAATGAGTGTACCTAATTTGATGAATTTTCTTTCGTTGTTTAGCATACCTTAATTCAAGACAATCTGAATTCCCTTCCGTTCTTAAATAATGACATCGCCATCAAAAAATGCTACTTCATACTCTTTATTGGTGAGATATATCATTCGAAATAGCAGTCACTCTAAAATACTCGCACAACTACGTATTATTCTCTTTTCCAAATTTTATAAAAAGACTATTATGCCATTTGATAGATTCCATTGCACTTATTGAACACAGTGGTGTCTATCAATTAACTTGCACCGCATGCAAACAAAATAACCACAAAATGGTCTACATATTAAGAACGAAGCGGTCCATAAAAACGAGAATAAAAGAACGTTTGCAACAACTGTGACAACAATTTCGATATAAAATCTCCTTTACAAAATTTTGATTACCAAATTACTGCATTCCACCAACTCATACAAGTAGTCAGTTCTCATGTAAAGTTTTAAAATAAAAGCAGCTTCATTAAATATTAATACAGTTTGCGTTAATGATAGTTCACTATAGGACAATAATATTATTTAAATCTATTTCTACGTAATACAAACATCAATTAATGATCAAGAACTTCAAAAAATTCCCTTACAACGGTTAGTTTAACGGTATTCTATTATTAAACCAATTTTATGAGGCACTTTGCTATATGTATTGCATTCCGTTGCAATTGTCCGACGTTCCTCATCACATAAAAGTCCTTTGGGCGCCTATGTTATATTTTATTTATACCGGTATATGCAGTACTGCTTAATAAGAGATGATTAGTACAGAGTAATTTTTTGGTCCTGTTACCCAATTTTTAATGTAATTTATTAAACGGAAATTTAGGTGTAATGAAAAATTATAGTTTTTATTTACAAAAGAAATTTAATATTTTATTACATTTCTTAGTTATTAAAGATTATCAAGAATATGCTCACAAAATGTCCACCCCTTGAGGTTATACACTCTCGGACTCTTTTCACCATATTAGCATAAACCTTTTCAGATTTGTATTGGAAACATTCGTGATTAAGTGTGTAGTATTGGATTTCAGTTCAATATTGTGACGATTGTTTTGAAGGCCTCGGACTTAATGTAGCCCCACAAAAGTAATAAGGAGTATGAGGTCTAGGGACCTTGCTTAATATTCGACTACCAAAGAACTCTTGCAGAAAATTCATGATTTCTCGAGACGTATGACAAGTAGCGCCGTCTTGCTGAAACCAGCAATATCGTTCTTGAAGTTCCAGTAGAGCCATAAATTGGCGCATAATATTCCTATACACTTCATCATTTACAGTCTGTTCGAAGAATATGGGTTTGTCTATACGCTGACGCGATATCGCACACCACACACCAATTTTTGCAGGATGTAAAGACTTTCTTGAACAGCGTTAGGATTTTCAGCCGACCAAATTCGAGCGTTTTGACTGTTTACATAGCAGTCTAGATGGATTCAAGCTTCATCACTAAAGAACACTGTATTCAAAGATTCAATTTCATTATCATTTACGAATTGCGTAAACCAACGGTAATATTGAAATTGCTTGTTTAAATCCGGAGGTTGAAGCTCTTAGACTAATCGTGCGCGATACGGGTACATATTCAATTTTTTAGCAGCTTTCTGAACACTGAATCACAAAAATACAGAGAAACGTTTGATTGCAGGTAAAGTTGGCGTAACGGACGTTTTTGCAATTTCCTAAGAAATCGGACTATGGCTGCAATAATAGATATACCACAGTCAAGTGTCTGTATTCAATAATATACAAAGAAATCGTCTTTAATTACTAAACATACCTAAAAGTTTTGCGAGAATCTCGTACTTTTCGATACCTTATTCGTTCACTGCTTAAACCCGAGTAGCCGCGCGGCTGTTCTTCTGTCGCAATACAGCAGCCATCGGCGACGTTATTATACATGATACTTACTTGGGTCGAGTCACAAACCAGTTCATATGTATCATTTTTTACTAACTAACGTTTTAGAATTTAACTATTGCATGTTAATTATTTATCGTTTGAATAAGGTAATATTATGACACGCAGCAGCGCCATCTTGGGCCAAAATTTGTTAACACTTTGGAGTTTATGCACCAGAAACCTCTGTCATATCTTTTACTGTCGTTTAGGTAAAGTTAATATTTTTCGAATTTCAAGTCATCACCTTGTAGTTATGGCGCATAGTTATATCTTAATTGTTTTATTCTGTAGGTAACTTTATTTTAGATTGAAATTATTTTTATTACCAAGAATTTCTAGGAATTTATTTATTTTGTAAGGTCCTCACCATTCGTTTTGATTTCATTAATGTTCTGAGGATAGCCGTTATCTTTTCAAGAATGTATTAAGCTGTCGAAACAATTGTAAACGCAACGTTATATGATTTTAGGAATACTGAGTGCCTATAGATTAATGCACCTTTAATTTCAACAATGTTAAGAATTAATTGTGAAACAGACATATTTTATTTATGTTCATAAGTTACAATTATGTTTACAATGTTATCTGGTAACTGGCATTAGATATCAATACATGATCGTTTGAAATTTATAAACGGTTGTAAACATTGTTAAATAATCAAAAGAGTACCACTGATTGCAATTCAAAATAAATTAGTGGTTGATACAATTTTCTAATATACATTCCATCTTGGTTAAAATTTGACAATAATTTAAATGCAAAAAACAAATTGTTTGAAAAGGTTCTTATTATTTTTGTATTGATAATATATTTGTCAGCATTATATTTCTGTTCCATCAAATTTTGCAAAGCTTGGGTAAAATAATGTAGCTGTATAATTTTGTGCATGAACAAAATTATTCGACTTCTGTAGTGTATATTTAGCAGCTACCAAGTTCTTAAGAGACAGACGTTTATAAATAACCTCAAAATAATGAACGGTATCACTGTTACGCCACTTTAAAAAAATAATAAACTAGTCTCATTGAGGCTGCATAATCATGCTTAATAAAATTTGTAATGAAATGTTTTATTACGTATTTTGTCATTATAGTCCTCAATAATAGGCTGCTACTGATTTACTGCACGCGTTAGGGTCAATGTTAAATATGTAATATAAAAAATTTTTAGTTCATCAGCCTTGATTGTAAGTTACGTAAGCAAATTATTTAAGCAGCAAGTTCAAGTCAATGCAATTAAGAATTCTAATTGAAAATTTACTAGCTTATTTAGCTCATTGTGGACATGCGACGACTGGAACTTTCTATTTCCGTTCAGCATCATTTTACTAAATTTAGATGATAGATGATATGAAATGCTTGTAGCACTTGACCTAAAATGAATACATGTTGTTTATACATAATAAAAATAATGGCAAAAATACGCGTGAAGATCAACGGAAATGGAATTTGTCATACAAATAAAAACTAAATAACAGCCTCTCAAAAATATTGTATTTTCAATCATTGTTTGCGTTATTATCAATTTCAATGGATGTGCTTTTTAACTACAGTAAGACTTTGCTACCTTTAAGCTTCGCTGAACATAAGCGTTTCGCCATTTTTGTTAGGTTGTATATTAAACTATACATTACCGATGCTTTTTTTTAAAGTTCCATCGAGGTTTCTTCTCAGGTTACAGTCCGAACAGGAGTCGTTTTTTATATTATAATTTACTATCCAACAGGTATTCACTTAATAAACTAATTGGATGGTATGTTCAATATGGACCGAAGGTCAGCTAGTAGCGTGAAGATGAAGGTCTAGAGCCTTCTGAATACACATTCTAAAAATTATCGTGTTAACCTGGCCTCTCGCAATGTCTGATTGTGCTGAAAATGCTAACGCTGCTTAATTATACCTAGCGCAACCTAGCACACCCCTTAGCAAAGCTAGCGCAGAAAAATTACCGTATTTAAAGGACTAACTCGACTGTGGGGGGGGGCTAAATTAACGTTAAACCCTCCCAATGTTGGAAATACTTAGCTAGAGTGCTAGCGTAGATTACTTAGACCTAGCGCAACCTAGTGCACCCGAAATAATAGCTAACGCAGGCATACAAACTTCATTATTTTAGCTTTTTATCTGGGGGGGACAAAGTTAACGTTAGCCCCCCACCCCCAAGCTGGAGCAACTAAGTCATAATGCTAGAGCAGATTACATAGGGCTAGAGCAACCTAGCGCACCCCAAGAGATAGCTAGCGCAAGCACAGAAACTCTAATACAGTTACTTGTTTCTGAGGGCCTTCAGCAATTAGTTACGGCTGTTTCCAAGCAACTCGCTTTCAACATTCTGTTTTTGCTAATCTGAATCTGAATACGTTTATTGGAAGAGGGAAATTCAATCAAAGGCAATTACATTATTTACGAAATTTCATTTGGCATTTCGCTTTTTATATTAGGCTAGGTAAGTTGTTAGGCACCAAATACTTCGTGTTCGATTCACTCAGGTTCACTGTTTTTCATCTCAAAAATGCTAAGATGACTTGCAGAATATAGGATTCGGCAACAAAGTAATAAAATATCATCAGCTTGTTTTTGTCTACATCCATGTATGTTCTATTTACATTGATTTGTAAGAAATTAGGAAACAATCTAAAAACATTTCTAATTTCAACTCAATCTATTATTTAATTTCCTATTATCTGTTATACTATCTTTTTTTCTAATGCTAATATAAAAATATATTGAAAAAAAGTACACGAGTATAACTTATAAAAACTAACCCCCCCCCGTCTACATCATTGAATATTCTGTATCAATTATTGTCTATAGTATATTATGCGTTAGCTGTCGTCTCCAAAAATGGTATTTAAAAGTGCCTAACCTGCTCTGAAAAACAAATACGAAGGACAATAATTTTGGAAAATACCTCTGTGTTGATCGAACCCATAAATATTGACAAGGCTACTTTAGAACTAGAAGTGCTATTAGATACTATATTAAAGTCCTTAAAAATTTTGAACAAACATTTATTTTAAGAGGAGTTGTCGATTATCAAGGTACGTCCAATCCAGATCACCTTGGTCATTTTGTTGCATATGGATACCGACATAATGGAAAATGGGTATTGTACAATGATTTATTAACAAATTCACAACCTGTATCGCCAACTACATTTATCAAATGTAGTTTGTGGTTTTATACTATTTAGTGTTAAATTTCTGTATAGCTTAACGATTGATAATCATAGTATATTTAATAAACACTGCCTTGTGATGTTGTTAGTTTAACTATTTAAAGCCATTTGCATGGATCTTTAGTTGCATTAACAGATTCTTCCGACTTCAAACTTTGCAAGCGCATTTAAAAAATTTGTAAGCAAGTACGTTCTTTCCAAGTTAACAGATATTCTTAAAATATGAATTTCCTTAATATAGCCATTATGTTCCGCTATAGTGTGTTAAACGAACAGATTCAGTAAACAAAATAATTGGATGGGCTTTAGAAGCTCGAAACAAACTTGATTCACAGCGTAGAAATTGACACACCACGGATGGTATACGTTTATCCCACCAAAAAAAGCAACCATATTGTAGCTTTTATGCCTGCGCTAGCTATTTTTCGGGGGGGAGGGGGACTAGGTTGCGCTAGCTCTAGGTAACCTGCACTAGCATTATAACTACTTTTAACATGGAGCGGGAAACGTTAATCTAGCCCCGCTCTCGGCCGATTTAATCCCCAAATGGGCTAATTTTCTGCGCTAGCATTGGTAAGGGGTGTGCTAGGTTACGCTAGGTCTAATTAAGCTGCGCTAGCATTTTGAACACGATTAGACATTATGGGGAGAGGGGACAGGTTAGCACACCCTCTAAAAATTACCCAACATATAATTGTTTTAGGGATTCCCTTCTTTGTCGTAAAAGCAATTATCTATGGCAACTATACTTTCCTTATCTTAGATCCTAGGGTTTTAGTTCGTCTTGGTAGAACGCAACTCGTTCCGAGATCGCAATTATATCAGAAACTTAAGGAGTCTGGTAGCGTGAAGAAAAGACTAAAATGGTTTGGTAACTGTTGATGATGCTTTTGATAGACTAAGCTAGAGAAATAGTTACCTAAAATGAGTTTTGACGAACATGTGGTGACCAAATCAGAGACCGATTTGATATTTTGGTATCCGGCAAATAATGACATCGCCATCAAAAATGCTACTTCATACTCTTTATTGGTGAGATATATCATTCGAAATAGCAGTCACTCTAAAATACTCGCACAACTACGTATTATTCTCTTTTCCAAATTTTATAAAAGACTATTATGCCATTTGATAGATTCCATTGCACTTATTGAACACAGTGGTGTCTATCAATTAACTTGCACCGCATGCAAACAAAATAACCACAAAATGGTCTACATATTAAGAACGAAGCGGTCCATAAAACGAGAATAAAAGAACGTTTGCAACAACTGTGACAACAATTTCGATATAAAATCTCCTTTACAAAATTTTGATTACCAAATTACTGCATTCCACCAACTCATACAAGTAGTCAGTTCTCATGTAAAGTTTTAAAATAAAAGCAGCTTCATTAAATATTAATACAGTTTGCGTTAATGATAGTTCACTATAGGACAATAATATTATTTAAATCTATTTCTACGTAATACAAACATCAATTAATGATCAAGAACTTCAAAAAATTCCCTTACAACGGTTAGTTTAACGGTATTCTATTATTAAACCAATTTTATGAGGCACTTTGCTATATGTATTGCATTCCGTTGCAATTGTCCGACGTTCCTCATCACATAAAAGTCCTTTGGGCGCCTATGTTATATTTTATTTATACCGGTATATGCAGTACTGCTTAATAAGAGATGATTAGTACAGAGTAATTTTTTGGTCCTGTTACCCAATTTTTAATGTAATTTATTAAACGGAAATTTAGGTGTAATGAAAAATTATAGTTTTTATTTACAAAAGAAATTTAATATTTTATTACATTTCTTAGTTATTAAAGATTATCAAGAATATGCTCACAAAAATGTCCACCCCTTGAGGTTATACACTCTCGGACTCTTTTCACCATATTAGCATAAACCTTTTTCAGATTTGTATTGGAAACATTCGTGATTAAGTGTGTAGTATTGGATTTCAGTTCAATATTGTGACGATTGTTTTTGAAGGCCTCGGACTTAATGTAGCCCCACAAAAAGTAATAAGGGAGTATGAGGTCTAGGGACCTTGCTTAATATTCGACTACCAAAGAACTCTTGCAGAAAATTCATGATTTCTCGAGACGTATGACAAGTAGCGCCGTCTTGCTGAAACCAGCAATATCGTTCTTGAAGTTCCAGTAGAGCCATAAATTGGCGCATAATATTCCTATACACTTCATCATTTACAGTCTGTTCGAAGAATATGGGTTTGTCTATACGCTGACGCGATATCGCACACCACACACCAATTTTTGCAGGATGTAAAGACTTTCTTGAACAGCGTTAGGATTTTCAGCCGACCAAATTCGAGCGTTTTGACTGTTTACATAGCAGTCTAGATGGATTCAAGCTTCATCACTAAAGAACACTGTATTCAAAGATTCAATTTCATTATCATTTACGAATTGCGTAAACCAACGGTAATATTGAAATTGCTTGTTTAAATCCGGAGGTTGAAGCTCTTAGACTAATCGTGCGCGATACGGGTACATATTCAATTTTTTAGCAGCTTTCTGAACACTGAATCACAAAAAATACAGAGAAACGTTTGATTGCAGGTAAAAGTTGGCGTAACGGACGTTTTTGCAATTTCCTAAGAAATCGGACTATGGCTGCAATAATAGATATACCACAGTCAAGTGTCTGTATTCAATAATATACAAAGAAATCGTCTTTAATTACTAAACATACCTAAAAGTTTTGCGAGAATCTCGTACTTTTCGATACCTTATTCGTTCACTGCTTAAACCCGAGTAGCCGCGCGGCTGTTCTTCTGTCGCAATACAGCAGCCATCGGCGACGTTATTATACATGATACTTACTTGGGTCGAGTCACAAACCAGTTCATATGTATCATTTTTTACTAACTAACGTTTTAGAATTTAACTATTGCATGTTAATTATTTATCGTTTGAATAAGGTAATATTATGACACGCAGCAGCGCCATCTTGGGCCAAAATTTGTTAACACTTTGGAGTTTATGCACCAGAAACCTCTGTCATATCTTTTACTGTCGTTTAGGTAAAGTTAATATTTTACGAATTTCAAGTCATCACCTTGTAGTTATGGCGCATAGTTATATCTTAATTGTTTTATTCTGTAGGTAACTTTATTTTAGATTGAAATTATTTTTATTACCAAGAATTTCTAGGAATTTATTTATTTTTGTAAGGTCCTCACCATTCGTTTTTGATTTCATTAATGTTCTGAAGATAACCGTTATCTTTTTCAAGATTTATTAAGTGGTCAAAACAATTATAAACGCAACGTTTTTAATTTTAGGAACACTGAGTGCCTATAGATTAATGCACCTTTAATTTCAACAATGTTAAGAATTAATTGTGAAACAGACATATTTTATTTATGTTCATAAGTTACAATTATGTTTACAATGTTATCTGGTAACTGGCATTAGATATCAATACATGATCGTTTGAAATTTATAAACGGTTGTAAACATTGTTAAATAATCAAAAGAGTACCACTGATTGCAATTCAAAATAAATTAGTGGTTGATACAATTTTCTAATATACATTCCATCTTGGTTAAAATTTGACAATAATTTAAATGCAAAAAACAAATTGTTTGAAAAGGTTCTTATTATTTTTTGTATTGATAATATATTTGTCAGCATTATATTTCTGTTCCATCAAATTTTTGCAAAGCTTGGGTAAAAATAATGTAGCTGTATAATTTTTGTGCATGAACAAAAATTATTCGACTTCTGTAGTGTATATTTAGCAGCTACCAAGTTCTTAAGAGACAGACGTTTATAAATAACCTCAAAATAATGAACGGTATCACTGTTACGCCACTTTAAAAAAATAATAAACTAGTCTCATTGAGGCTGCATAATCATGCTTAATAAAATTTGTAATGAAATGTTTTATTACGTATTTTGTCATTATAGTCCTCAATAATAGGCTGCTACTGATTTACTGCACGCGTTAGGGTCAATGTTAAATATGTAATATAAAAAATTTTTAGTTCATCAGCCTTGATTGTAAGTTACGTAAGCAAATTATTTAAGCAGCAAGTTCAAGTCAATGCAATTAAGAATTCTAATTGAAAATTTACTAGCTTATTTAGCTCATTGTGGACATGCGACGACTGGAACTTTCTATTTCCGTTCAGCATCATTTTACTAAATTTAGATGATAGATGATATGAAATGCTTGTAGCACTTGACCTAAAATGAATACATGTTGTTTATACATAATAAAAATAATGGCAAAAATACGCGTGAAGATCAACGGAAATGGAATTTGTCATACAAATAAAAACTAAATAACAGCCTCTCAAAATATTGTATTTTCAATCATTGTTTGCGTTATTATCAATTTCAATGGATGTGCTTTTTAACTACAGTAAGACTTTGCTACCTTTAAGCTTCGCTGAACATAAGCGTTTCGCCATTTTTGTTAGGTTGTATATTAAACTATACATTACCGATGCTTTTTTTTAAAGTTCCATCGAGGTTTCTTCTCAGGTTACAGTCCGAACAGGAGTCGTTTTTTATATTATAATTTACTATCCAACAGGTATTCACTTAATAAACTAATTGGATGGTATGTTCAATATGGACCGAAGGTCAGCTAGTAGCGTGAAGATGAAGGTCTAGAGCCTTCTGAATACACATTCTAAAAATTATCGTGTTAACCTGGCCTCTCGCAATGTCTGATTGTGCTGAAAATGCTAACGCTGCTTAATTATACCTAGCGCAACCTAGCACACCCCTTAGCAAAGCTAGCGCAGAAAAATTACCGTATTTAAAGGACTAACTCGACTGTGGGGGGGGGCTAAATTAACGTTAAACCCTCCCAATGTTGGAAATACTTAGCTAGAGTGCTAGCGTAGATTACTTAGACCTAGCGCAACCTAGTGCACCCGAAATAATAGCTAACGCAGGCATACAAACTTCATTATTTTAGCTTTTTATCTGGGGGGGACAAAGTTAACGTTAGCCCCCCCCCACCCTCATGCTGGAGCAACTAAGTCATACTGCTAGAGCAGATTACATAGGGCTAGAGCAACCTAGCGCACCCCAAGAGATAGCTAGCGCAAGCACAGAAACTCTAATACAGTTACTTGTTTCTGAGGGCCTTCAGCAATTAGTTACGGCTGTTTCCAAGCAACTCGCTTTCAACATTCTGTTTTGCTAATCTGAATCTGAATACGTTTATTGGAAGAGGGAAATTCAATCAAAGGCAATTACATTATTTACGAAATTTCATTTGGCATTTCGCTTTTATATTAGGCTAGGTAAGTTGTTAGGCACCAAATACTTCGTGTTCGATTCACTCAGGTTCACTGTTTTCATCTCAAAATGCTAAGATGACTTGCAGAATATAGGATTCGGCAACAAAGTAATAAAATATCATCAGCTTGTTTTTGTCTACATCCATGTATGTTCTATTTACATTGATTTGTAAGAAATTAGGAAACAATCTAAAAACATTTCTAATTTCAACTCAATCTATTATTTAATTTCCTATTATCTGTTATACTATCTTTTTTTCTAATGCTAATATAAAAATATATTGAAAAAAAGTACACGAGTATAACTTATAAAAACTAACCCCCCCCGTCTACATCATTGAATATTCTGTATCAATTATTGTCTATAGTATATTATGCGTTAGCTGTCGTCTCCAAAAATGGTATTTAAAAGTGCCTAACCTGCTCTGAAAAACAAATACGAAGGACAATAATTTTGGAAAATACCTCTGTGTTGATCGAACCCATAAATATTGACAAGGCTACTTTAGAACTAGAAGTGCTATTAGATACTATATTAAAGTCCTTAAAAAATTTTGAACAAACATTTATTTTAAGAGGAGTTGTCGATTATCAAGGTACGTCCAATCCAGATCACCTTGGTCATTTTGTTGCATATGGATACCGACATAATGGAAAATGGGTATTGTACAATGATTTATTAACAAATTCACAACCTGTATCGCCAACTACATTTATCAAATGTATTTTGTTGTTTTATACTATTTAGTGTTAAATTTCTGTATAGCTTAACGATTGATAATCATATTATATTTAATAAACACTGCCTTGTGATGTTGTTAGTTTAACTATTTAAAGCCATTTGCATGGATCTTTAGTTGCATTAACAGATTCTTCCGACTTCAAACTTTGCAAGCGCATTTAAAAAATTTGTAAGCAAGTACGTTCTTTCCAAGTTAACAGATATTCTTAAAATATGAATTTCCTTAATATAGCCCTTATGTTCCGCTATAGTGTGTTAAACGAACAGATTCAGTAAACAAAATAATTGGATGGGCTTTAGAAGCTCGAAACAAACTTGATTCACAGCGTAGAAATTGACACACCACGGATGGTATACGTTTATCCCACCAAAAAAAGCAACCATATTGTAGCTTTTATGCCTGCGCTAGCTATTTTTCGGGGAGGGGACTAGGTTGCGCTAGCTCTAGGTAACCTGCACTAGCATTATAACTACTTTTAACATGGAGCGGGAAACGTTAATCTAGCCCCGCTCTCGGCCGATTTAATCCCCAAATGGGCTAATTTTCTGCGCTAGCATTGGTAAGGGGTGTGCTAGGTTACGCTAGGTCTAATTAAGCTGCGCTAGCATTTTGAACACGATTAGACATTATGGGCAGAGGGGACAGGTTAGCACACCCTCTAAAAATTACCCAACATATAATTGTTTTAGGGATTCCCTTCTTTGTCGTAAAAGCAATTATCTATGGCAACTATACTTTCCTTATCTTAGATCCTAGGGTTTTAGTTCGTCTTGGTAGAACGCAACTCGTTCCGAGATCGCAATTATATCAGAAACTTAAGGAGTCTGGTAGCGTGAAGAAAAGACTAAAATGGTTTGGTAACTGTTGATGATGCTTTTGATAGACTAAGCTAGAGAAATAGTTACCTAAAATGAGTTTTGACGAACATGTGGTGACCAAATCAGAGACCGATTTGATATTTTGGTATCCGGCAGATAATGTCATAACCAGTTTTGCCAAAACCGATTTTAATCAAAGTAAGTTTCTATTAAAACTAGTTTTACTAAAAGCAGTTTTCTCAGTTTTTAATAAAAACTGCAGCTTTACCGGACTTTTGTTAATTTTTGTTTAGCCTTTCTAAATGTTATTTAAAAGCTATCTGTTAAAACCTAAAAACGAAATGCTTCATACATTCCATTAGTGGAAATTCAAATATGGGTGCTTAAGCAGGAATTTTTTTCTCGGCATTTAGGAGAATTAAGACTACGTTTTAAGTAACAGTGCCATGTGCGGCTACATTTACTTTTTTTTTGTGCAATACTTAAAAGCTTGTAAATACTCCCTGTATGTTTGTTGTGATTTGGTTTATATTTTTCTTAATTTTTTGTTTGGTATTAAACCACTCAGAGTTTTTAAATTGTCTTTATTTACGTTCCAATCGAAACGTAAATAAAGACAATTTTCCTAAATAGAAAAATATAATGTACATAAAAATCATCACTATGAAACTGTTTTCTTAACTTTAATAAAATATCTTGTAAATGATATTTTTATCCAATGCAATACATATGTATCTAATTTAGTTCTTTTTATGCAACAGAAACCTGCAAAGTTGTTTTTGTTATCTGCATTTTAGTACTGCGTTACCTATAAGTTATTCAGAAATTCGATTATTTTAGTACTCTAAAGCAATGAAGCAATTTGGAAAAGTACCAGCTGTGGTACAAAATCCTCGTATCACCGAAGTTATTTATTTGAGATGACTGACGCAGCATTGTGACAAACTCGATTCTGCCCAATAAAATTTATTACAAATAGTTTGCACACATGCCAGGATCAAATCATCAGAATCTCACTTGTCAAAATTGAATTTAGAACGTTTTGCGAAAACCGATTTACCAAAACCAATATATTAAAGTCAGTTTGTCAAAATCGGTTTTATTGAGAGCGGTTTACCAATATCGGTTTTCAGTTTTAATCAAACAATGGGTTTACCAAAACTCTTGTTGCCGCCAACGGAAATTATGAGGGCAACTGAGAGGGGCTGTAATGGGCTGCAAAATAGGGGTTATAGAGGTTTTTCATATACGGACAACACAGAGAGAAATGGTTTAAATACACTTACATCAAAGTTGGCTTCTGGTAACACAATATTCACTTACTGATTGTTATCTAGGACTAGGGTAGGGGGATATGGATTGAAGGAAGTGGAGTTTGATCTGCGTGAGTCATTGTAGTAGACGAGAACGTGATAATAATGAGTTTATTATTCCACGGTCCGTACGGAACGCTGGCTTGCTCGGTACTGACTGAGTGCGCGCTAACGTCAAAAGCCATCGCGGAAGGGGGAGCGGCGCGTACAACCTTGATAACTAAATTTGTTACCAGTCCTCGTAGAAACACAACATTAGAATTTTGCTTTATTTGTGTAGATCATCTTTATTCATATTCTGGTGAAGGACAAAGGTTATTAGAGAAGACGCAGACCAGGGAAGCAATCACCACTGAAGAAGGATGCTCTACAAATAGGAACATGGATGTTCCCAGGCTTTGGAGGATTTAAGAATTTAAAGTGTGTGAAATAACCAAGTTGAAACTGAATTTGATACGGCTTACTGAAGTCAGACGGCTGACAGAATAGGACCTATGGTTAGGAGAATATAATATCAGCAATTCAGCTTCGTGTAATGGTTATACAGCTATGAATTCAATTATCAATGGAAAAGAAACACCAAGTATAAACATTTTTTCAATAAACTAGCGATAGAATATCACCAATTAGATTCGGACTAAACGAACAGGCACAGTGGTAGTTCAGGCATACATGGCCCCTTCAGATTATCAAAAAATTGAAATAATGCATGATCGAAATCAAGAGGTTATTTGTGCGTTAAGAAACAAGCGGGGAAAATTCACTAGCATTATAGGTCAAGATAGACAGGGAAAATGTAGTTACTGTAACGCCTACACATTTCTTGACCTAACACTAAATCGTAGAAAAGAATTTATATATATTAATTAATTCAATAAGCTTTAGCAAAAAAGTAAACTGTATATTTTGTAGAAACTGGAGTGAATTACATTTAGTAATATGGCTATATCAGTTGAATATTAAACTAGAGCAAGTAAATAAACCAAAGAGCAGCTATTACAATTTTATACGAACAGCAATAACGATGGGGGTTACAATTTTCGTGTTGAATTTAGAAAAAGACAGATAAATTTCGATAAATAACCCGACTTGTTCAGAAACCCTCAACTATGGAAACGCTCCACAATAATTATAAAGTCATAAATTTACAGCCGTGCAGAAGTAATGTGTTGCCATCACCAAATGGTCCAGCTGTCGATATTGAATGGAAAGTGTGGGAACACATAACTGTTCACACAGGGAAATAGCTTTGACCTCAATCTTAGGACAGTTTAAATCGTACAGTCCCCGAGAAATGGAAAAACGGGAAATACCCATTACCTTGCGTTAACTTCTATAACCAAAGATGGTGGAGAAAGTGGACGGTATACTATGAGCAAAGTTTATAAAAGCTGAACCTATAAGCACTTACCAGTAACAACTTCAAAGTTTAAACGGCGGCAGCTAGATGAGGAATTGTCGACCTTTAGCGGGACTCAAGCGTTAGTATTGTTATGGCACCATAGCTACGATCATACCAGCCTGTTTACAACTATCGCGGTACACCACAACACAAAGTACTTGAATATTAATCGCGGTAAAACCTTAGATAATAATACGACGGAGGGGAATTAAACTTTAAGCTACATCGTATGCGATAATTAAAGTCAATTTTAACTACTAATTGCAAACGGAATACCCATAAAACGTTTTAATCTATAAAATCTTCAGACAATAGTAGGAGGGATGAAAACACACATAACAATACCTCATATCATCTTCAGCGGAGCTTCTAGGTCGAATAACGCGCAATCATTGCTTTGCGGGAGGAGGTTGCTAAACGGGTAATTGAATGGCCGGCATTGAAAGGTGGAACTTTATGCAAACAGGTTTCAAAACGCAAATAATAGCGCGGATATAAAAGTATTTGTTAAAAATGTGAAAGTAACCTGTGTGGAGCTTTCATTCCACATATCGTTGGAGAAATTAATTTTCCGTAACCATTTCCTGCACTGAAAGTAGACAGAACGTTAGCAGAGGATAAATAAACATAAATGTATGTTATTGAATTTTACTTTTTATTTTACAAGCATTACTTGCAGATATTTAATAATTATGTTTGATGGTAATAATGAGAATGCACACTTATTTGAAGCGGATACTAGAAACATATTTTTTTCATACATAAAAGCTTATTATTGTAGATGCCAAATTGTAATTAGAAATTACATTGGTTGACTAGGTGAAATAGGGCATAAAATTAGAAAACAATAAAAGGGGAACCGAGCTGTATACATGCTGTGTGAGAATTTCAAGGAACTGTGTAGGCTAGTTGAAAATATAAATAAGTGCAGATACGTGTCCAACCAGTTTTGAGACGGAAAACTTAATGACGAAAAAATAAGCGCAGATAAATCTAATGATTATTATATACAACTACAGGTGTTGGTTGTGAAATAACTGCAACTAATGTTGACTGTGCGAAAAGTTATATTGGAAAAAATATATATATATATATATAAAAAATTAAAAAGAAAATATATATTAAAGCGGTAAATGTTTAAGTGCTGAGGGAACTTGGCAGCCACAGGCTACTTACCCCCTTTTACAACCACTGAATGTCTGAAAAATAGAGTATATAATTGTAAAACAATAGAAGGGGACCGAACTGCGTATAACAAGAAAGAACAGCGCCTATGTTTAAAGACAACAAACATAGAACAAGAAGAAAATTGTTGAAAGCATAAGTGTGAAGCACATCACAGTATGCCTATGAAATATAGGCAGTCTGAAAAGCAGACAGAAAAACGGTTGCAGCCTTTTGAAATGCTGTGCTTCAGAGGTATGAGGATGATAGCATAGACATACAAAGTTAATAACAAATAGGGTATAGAGATAGTAGGGGAACAATAATATCTGGGGGAAAAAATAGAAGAAATAAAAGGGCAAAATACGTTCTGAAGCATTTTTGGGGAATAGTATGGGATATATTACAAGCAGAGATAGGAAAAAAGAGGTAGATGTAAACCTAGATCAGATAAGTGATAGAAGAAAACTGCAAATTTAATGAAATGTGTAGATTAATTCAGAATAGGAAGCAATGAGGGTACACGTCTAACCAGTTCCAGGACTGAAGACCTAATGATGATGATGACCGTCTATCATTGCCAAACTTAAGTTGTCCTCATTTTTAGTTATACGCATATTTGGCCAAGGTATGGTTAGATGCACCATATATACACCATACATAAAGAAGTAGAACAACCTCAGACATTGCAAAAGACAGAATAGAGATGTTTTCAAATAAAGCAGGATGAAACGAATATAAAATCTTTAGGACCGTTGGCGTAGTGAGTCATTGTTCAAAAATATTAATTGTAAGAGTATGGAACAGGATACAAAATAAAATAGGGGAATGGTTGAATAGAGAATTAGTCTGAATTTGGAAAACATGATGGAACTAGGGAAATATTTCTAATAACGCTAAGGTCAGTTTCATAAGAAACGATAAAAGTAGGAAAACTCTACAGAATTGTATTAGTGCTATAGATATGGCTAAAACTTTAACAAAGTAGATCGGAATACAAAGTATGTTAAAGGAAACAAAAATAGAATATAAAAGCAGGCGTTAGTTTGCCATTTCTGTAAAAAACAACTGCGATAGAAATAGACAATGAGTTACTGAACTAAGAATCAGAAAGCACAAGGCAAGGATGTTTCCTCTTACTAATTTTGTTCACTTTGTATATGTAGTAAGCAAGAAATAAATAAATAAAATCGTTATTTAAAAAGAAAATATTTGCATACCTAGGCATATGGATGATATAGTTATATTAGCTGAAGAAGAAAAGGAGTTAGAAATTAGATTAAATAGCACGAAGGAAATTCTAAAAAGAGTGTACGCATGAAAGTCACTAAAGACCAAAACAAAGATAAAAAAGATGAAATAAACAGGATAGCGCTAGAAAGATCTAACGCTAGAGCCAGAAAGATTAGAATATATGAAGAAGTTTTGCTACTTAAAAGATTAAATTACAAATAACGATGTAAATAAAATAGACGTGGAAAATTGAGTATCCCTAGAATAGAAATACTTTGGCTGTTAAACATGAAAATTAAGCAAAGGAATAGCTAGCTAGAAGGATAGAAGCTTTTGAGGAATAGTTTCAAAGGAGAGTACTAAAGATGGGATGGACAGTTAAACTTAGTAACAATATCGTCCTTGATGTGGAAGTATTATAGGTATAATTAAAAGAAGGCGAGATAATAAGTCATACCTTAAGGTATCTAGGACAAGTCACCTCTGTTAACCCATCAGCGTTCACTCACTGCCGTAATCTCGTCGCGAGGACAACTAGCCGCTGTCATATTGCCACGGAGACAACTCGCCGCCATTCAACTCGCCGTACACTGATTATTATATTCAAAAATTTCGTATATTCATTATAGCAGCTATTGTTAATCACTAACTACAGGATATTGTCACTTATTTTCTAACTAGAGGATTTCATGAAACGAAATTCGGTAAACACATACTGTATGTTTGATCTAGAATTTAAAATTCACAATTTTATTAAAATAATCAGTATATACGGCCTGCATACTTGCGGTTAGGCCTTTGTTTCCTTTGCCTTAGACACTAGTTCTTCTCCAGGTTTATTTTACGTTATCCTCGGAAGCAAGACGTCTAACAAAACCCCAAATGAAAAATGAAGTACGTCCCATTCTTCTAGTACAGAATAACCAACTCATTTGACTATATAATTTTTTCCTTAATATTGAATACACTTCAGTTTTCGTAAAATGGAAAAAGAGCCAAATTTGGAACTGTTCAATTTATGTTCCAAATGAAATCAGTCACCTATTGATAACAGTTATAACATTTTCGATAAATATATTTTTTGTTCCTGAGGAATTTGTGAAATCTGTAAAACTGTAACTTTATGCATGATCCAGTTCCTGATAACCTTCGATAAAGTATTTCTCATGTGGAAGTTTATATGAAATTTTCCTATGAAACATTCTCAGTATAGTCTATAACAGTTGTCGGTATGTTTTGTATGTTCACAACACTGTTCTTGTAGTTTTCATATTAAAGTGGTTTATTCTTAATAAATACAATTTTTTTATTTTTCAGTTGGTTTATGTATGTAACCTCTCTGAAACTTATTAATTGATTTATATACTAAAAATTATTGGTAGTTATCGATTTTGAGTTAGGTGTTAGAAAATAATAGGAAGTTTTAGATTTGTCTACATCTGCGTTCATTCACTCCTCTGAATGTTTGACCAAAAACTCAAACAACAAGTGTATGACTAGCTGTATTTTTTGTAGGCTGCTTATATTGTTAAGTTAGACAGAATAGTATTTAAGTTCGAATTTTACAGAATGTGTGTACAGAAAAGAAGGAATGCCGTGAAGGATTGAAAGGATAAAGCATTGCGGTTTTGTTTTTATTTTTATCGATACTAGATAACGTTTGAATATAATATAAACAATTTAAGTATCTACTATTACAAGGTTCAACGACAACACACAAGTATGTCAATTTTGACCCACAGGAAAATACGCTATTGAGATATGATAAGTTTGAATGCAATAATAATTAAAGTAAATTAAATCAGATTGCACTATTATGTTTACTAAACAATGGAAAAAATTTGATGTTATGAATTTTAGGTTGACATGACGCAAATCTTAACCAAATTAGATTAGTGCGAGATTTATTTTCCTGGTAAGGCGCGTTACTTAATGAGGAATATTAAGTTTCCGCAATTTCGGAAAGTACTCGGTTTTTAATTTTGAGGCTAATTAGAAATAAATTGCTGTTCTTTTACGTTTTCTGGATTTTTCTATTGGTTAATCTAAATTTGTATTAAAATTTTTTTATTTTCTGCTTGAACATGTTTTTGGATTGAATTCCTCTTACCCCACGATTAAGGGCCTTCAGTTTTTATATTTTGTTGGATAAGGTACATAAATTTTTATTGTGCAGTAATGTGATTAATATGCACATCCTTACATTTTATACAAAGCTATAGCGGGCCAGTTAAGCACAGAGAGATATAAAAACTCTAGTGTTAAAAATCCTGAAATTGAATATATAATAAAATCGATTAAATGCCACTTTACTATCTCAATTTCAAAATTCAGCTGAAAGAATGGCTAATCTATGAATATTATAGTACGTATTTAATAACTTTCTTCACATTAAGCAGTTTTATCACATCATACAAGGCTAATTACAGGTCTATTAAGCTGTCTGAGCCAAATTATCAGAACACATCAAAATATATATAGGAATTATTTGCTAATTATTTGCTTTTTTTGCTGATAAAACCAATTTTTTTGCTATATCTGTAAAAAAGTTACTAGTGGCTAGATAGCTTAATATTAAGCTATCTAGCCAACTAAAAAAAACACCTACACAAACGAAAATCAAAAATTAACAATATATAAATTATTTGCTATTTTTTTGCCACCATTTGCGAAAGAAAAAAAATTAAATTTTCAAATAATAAGATAAATATCAATATCTACAAGAGTAAAATACATTAAAGAAATTAATTGCAGGCATGACTAAATGATACCTACGTTTTATGAATTATTTACTCTTAAAGTATGCAACTCCTAAATTCTCAGAACACATAAAAATATATATAGGAACTATTTGCTAATTATTTGCTTTTTTCTGCTGATAAAACCAATTTTTCTTGCTATATCTGTGAAAAAGTTACAAGTGACTAGATAGCTTAATATTATGCTATCTAGCCAACTAAAAAAATACCTACACAAAATAAAATAAAAAAATTAACAATATATAAATTATTTGCAATTTTTTTGCTACCATTTGCAAACGAAAAAATTCGGGAATTGCATATTTTAAGAGTAAATAATTCACAAAACGTTGGTATCATTTAGTCATGCCAGCAATTAATTTCTTTAATGTACTTTACTCTTGTAGATATCGATATTTATCTTATTATTTGAAAATTTAATTTTTTTTTCTTTTGCAAATGGTAGCAAAAAAATAGCAAATAATTAATATATTGTTAATTTTTTATTTTATTTTGTGTAGGTATTTTTTTTAGTTGGCTAGATAGCTTAACATTAAGCTATCTAACCACTTGTAACTTTTTTACAGATATAGCAAAAAAAATGGTTTTATCAGCAAAAAAAAGCAAATAATTAGCAAATAATTCCTATATATATTTTGATGTGTTCTGATAATTTGGCTCAGACAGCTTAATAGACCTGCTAATTACTTATTATCCATTCTTATTGAAATTGTTTATTTCAAAATTGAGTCTTGCACGTGAATAATATCAAATGTCTTATATCTACTACCATTTTAATGTGATACGCAATTTAGTCTTCTTATTTAGTCCTCACAAAAAATAAATGTTGTTCAGCGTTTAATGATCGGAGAAGAATACACAACTATCCATTTTCAGTTCTGAGCCAAACAATCAAAGAATAAATAAAAATTTCTATTTAATTTTCATAGTTTGTATCAAACTAACGTCCAATTACACGTTTCATTAGGTTATTTTAACATTTTTTACCTTTTTGAATAACTGACGTTACATTCAGGATGCCTTACATTAGAAATAGCAGATTTTATCTGCTTTATTTTCTCAGGTTTCTGCAGTAGAGTTAGTCGTTCTGCCCTACTTGTGTCAAACCTTATGTGATAATTTAAAATTGATTTCTGAATGCCTAAACCATATTTCCAGTACATTAAAAAATACTAGGACAACTATATTACGACATTTTTAATATTACGTTTGGGTGTATCTGCCGCATAGTTAATCCTTGTTACTATGGGGCCAAAACAACTACCTATGGGAAGTAAAATTTTTGCCAATCTCCTTGGAAGGATCTTGATCGTGTATAACACATTTATATGTAAAAACTATTAATATACCTCAAGGGCTGGATTAACCACGTTTGACGTCGTTAGGCACAAAATCAGTAGGCGTCCCCTTTTTACCTTCTTAAATCAAAATAAAAATTTACTTTTATATAAAAATAGTTTTCGTCATAACAAACAAAATTAATGGTCAAGTAATATTTACATATAATATACAAATACATTGAATTACTAAAAAATATTAAAACCGCTTTTTTCTTGCCTTCTGAAACGCAACAAAAATTTTTCCTATAAGCTCACCTTTTATACATAGCAGGGCAAGTCCAGTAACGCGTTCTTGAATCATACCGGTTTTATAAACATTTTTAATGCATTTTAGGACTGAGAATTAGCGTTCCGCGGATGTGTTCGAAATAGGGAGTGTGTCCTAAGTAAGATTTCAACGTTTGGGTAAATGACTTGTAATTCTTTTTCTCTAGCTATTTCAATAAGTGTCTTGGATTATCTGGAATTGAAATACTGCCACTGCCCAAACTGCCGAGTTTTAAACTTTTTAAATGACACTGAAGGTGAACCAGCTCATCTATTATTTCATTTTCGATGTCTTTGCTGAATGCTTTACTGATTTCTAGTCCCTTTTGCTCTACTTCTGCAACACTCACATCGTTTAGGAGGAATAATATGTTAAATTTTTTTAAAGTGTCCATGTAAGCTTCGCTACGGCGCTTTAATTCTGCAATAAGCTTGTCTAAGATGATATTAAAGGCATTCAATCTAAATTGGTACGGTTCTTTAAAATATATTTCATCGTTGTTTCGGGTTTCGTCTATTTTAAGTTTTCGCATCCATTTCCTTTTTATTTCATACGATTCCAGGCCGCATAACTTCATAGCCTTTTTTCATAGTTATCAAAATCGTTACGAATTTCTTGGAAGAATGACCTCAACGATTTGAATTAATTAACTGCCTCGGCTAAGTCCAAATCTACTCTCTGTAAATTTGCACTGACGCTATTTACCCTGATTAAAATCGTTCCCCAAACCTCCAATAATGTTGCTGTTTCTAAGCGTTGCAGCTTTGTCATTAATGTGGATGTTTCAGCTCTAGTCGCTATCTTCTGGCCAGTATCATTCTCTATTTCAGAGAGCGCATTAATGACAGCAAACAAATTTTTCTTCAGGGCAATGCATGCATCGCCACGAACAAACCACCGCGTAACAGATAAATTTTTTAGTGTTACTGTTTTAGCATTATCATCAACAATATCTCTCCGACACTGGCTTAACACTTTCCACCTGCCGGTAGAAACAGAAAAGAATTTGTAAACTTCCTGTAGCAAACTTAAAAACGAAGCAGCTTCAAGACAGCATTCAGCGCTATTGGTCCCAACTAAATTGAGTGAGTGTTCAGCGCAAAGCACATACAACGCTTCGAGATTTTCTTTCTCGATTCTGGCTTGCAGCCCTAAGTAAATACCCGAAATATTTGACGCGTTGTCATAAGACTGTCCACGGCAGTTCTGTAAATCTATCTTTAATTCTTTCAACTCATTAGTGACGCATGTAAACAGATCTTCTGACTTGTGACCAACGTTGGGTAAAAACAACAAAAATCTTTTAATTGAGTCTCCATTTTTATGAACATATCGTAAAACTAAAAATAATTGACCAATGTAAGCCATGTCCGGCGTTAAGTCAAGGATGAGAGAAAAGTATTTCCGAACCTCTCAAACAATTTCACTTAGAACAGTATTAGACATTATTTGAATAAACTCATTACATACGGTTGATGAAAGATAAGATACATTACCTTTACGAAGGTTTCCATACTTTTGTATGTGCTGTGCTAAAAATTTTTCCATGAAGTGTATGTAAGGGGGAGCACTGTTTTGAATTGGCGGGGGGTATGGGATAAAGCTCCGCCATTGGAACTACAATTTATAAGTACAAAGCACAACAACCATAAATAGATAAGAAGATCAGATTTCAGCTTGACGGGCAACAAAATATTAGCAGCCTGTCTGTATTAATACCGACTGAGACACTGAGCGACTACCTGTACGCTAATCTACTCCCTGTGCATTTTAGAGAGTGCGAATTCGTGATTCACGATGGTCAGAAAAGAGGGTTGCGGTATTTTTACTTGATGATTCTTGAAAAATGTTATTTTTTTGTTCGGTCGTGGATCTTGGCGCTCTTTCGTGTTGGCGTTGATAGGCACGTGCCTAACTGTGCCTAATGGGTAATATGGCCCTGCAAGAAAGGCACATTGCGATATGTTTGCTTTATATTTGCTTTTGACGTGCAATGTCTGGATTTAGAACTCAGGAGCACTGACCTCTTGCGTTTTTTAAAGTAACACCAATTTATTTAGAATATTGAACAGCTTTCGTTATTGTGAGAAAGCAGCAGTAGACTTTCGAATTTCATCTGGACTGACATTTACAGTAGCAATATCGGTTTATTGGTTTCCACGCATAGTTGTCAGTAACAGAAACTATTTTGCAGCCTTTAAAGAGGCGTACTATAAGTTGTAGTAAGTGCAGCTATTCTGTCTTCGTAATGTTTGCTAGTTAACTAAACCATATGGTTAGTTGTTTGGAAAGCTAGGCAAGTTTTCCAAGAAAAGGTATCTCACAAGTTGCATCTTGAAAGCATTGCACAAATTATTCCAATGAACCTGCAATTCAATCGCAATTGTTTACTTAACCACCATAAAGAGAAAATATCTATGACGACAACCTTTAATAAAGCATAAGTCAATAACAATGTTTGTTTACAAATAACTTTGGCGTGTGTCCTACAAATTGCAGTCAAAACATCGACGTCATCCAGTATAAGTACAGATACTAAACTAACGTACTAGAAATTGTCATCAACTACTGAATCATTCAAACGAAGGTTATGAGGCTAATTGGATAAAAAAGAGGATGTAAATTTTCACAACGATGGAAAAGTACCCCTCTTACCAAAAACGGTAGCTACAACTACAAAAAATAGCATTTTAGAATTTAATAAGCACGTTAACAAATTATATTCCATGACAGAAATCACATTCCATGGCTAAAAAGATAAATTTCATAACACAAACATAAAATCCAGAAGAAATAATACTATGCAAGACCATCAAATACATTACACTATATACAATGAGAACATATGCATGCCTGGGATATTAGAACTGATTTTAGTCGTTTTAGGGACGATAAATCTTTTTAGACCAATGTTTTTTTAACTGGCAGTTTTACACGAAATGTGCAGTTCTAACTTCAGTTTGTGCAGTTCTAAATCTATATATATATATATATATATATATATATAAAGATTGACTCCTGTATGTTTGCTCTGTTGGTCAACCGTCCAATTAGTTACCAGAAAATACATAAGATGAAGTAAGCATTCGTTAACTTGAGTGGCCTATAACGCTTCAACTAGAGTTGAGGTTAATTTCTGAGTTCTCGCCGTGCGGGATAGGTCGAAGTTGGCCTCATGTAATATTTAACATAATGAAGGATTTGTTATAAATTAACCTCAAATGTGTATTGTAGACTGCTGTATTTGTGATCTTGAATGAAAATAAAATTAGTTCACGTGGAAAAAGTTGTATAAATCATTCTGATGTGCTTCTCTACATATGCGGAGGGAGGGTACAAGTTAAATGATAATAGAAAAGCTGTTAGTTACGTTGTGAAGAGAACTTATTTTGGATATGTTGGTTCTAGGTTTAGTAAACAGGATAAAACCTAGGCACCGCATCAGGTCTGTAAAACTTGTACAAAACGTTTACGATAGTGGACTATCGGGAAAAAGTTTGAAATTGGGCGTTACGATAGTTTAGGGCGAACCCAAAAACCACTTCGATGACTGTTATTTCTGCCTTATAGATATTATTGGAATCGATCGAAACAATCATAGCAAGTGGATTTATCGCGATGTAGTCTCGGCAAAACGTGTGGTCCATCACCCATAGGAAGTTCCGATCCCCATGTTTCATTAGGTACTGGAGCACTGTTAGGACTACTGTTGTCCCTGTCATCACTCTTCTGGTACTGATGAAGGTGACAGTAGTTATCAAGGGACGTCATCAATTCCTCAACGTTTCAACCAGGATAAGTTAAATGTACCATATCGTACATCGCCAACCTGCCTCTAGTACCATCATAGCAGATATGAAAGTGCATACTTACAACTGCTAACAGACTTGAACACTTCTATAAAACAGTTTCACTCACTTAATGGGTACAGGACATTGACTAATTAAGACGTTATAATACCGACGTAAAGCAATGCTTCCTAAAAAAGAGAATCTATAGCAATATAACGACTTTTCAGGGCTCTTAACGTAAAAGGACGATGCACAGTCATCATCTCTTACGCCGACCAACTTTTTTATATAGGTGGAGGTAGGCCACCAAATAATATCGTGTTTTCCCTTTAAAAAATTTTCCATCGAACAAATAACCACCTGGAAAGTGTTCTCAGAACACCACCTGCACATAAGCGAGAATATGAACACGAATGGAGATTTCGACGTATCATGTTTGCTTAAAACCCTGCCTGGTAGTATCGAAACCAACCCACATTGCAGAATTATATAGTTAAATGTATAACGGGTGGCCTACATCCTGTATAAGTTCATAGCAATTTACTATTTCGCTTAATAATACCTTGAAAAGATAAGCAGGCGGATAATTTCTATTGTTCACAATCTGTATCCGTAAGCACACATTTGATAACGGAATACCACGTTTTAGCGTTATAATAGTATTTTCAAAGTAACTACTTTCATAACGAACATTTTCCCATATTAAGCAAATACATGAGGTAAGCATTTTTAACTTTTGTTGATTTCAACCCCATGTTTCATGTTAAAAAATTAAACGTATTTCCAATCCGTATGCATATAATTTATTTAGGAGATGAAAGTATTTAAACAGATTTTCTCCTAATTAGCAAATTTTTGAAGCAAATGTTTTGACCAACAACACGTTTTAAACTTATTTCAGCGAACACATAGTGCAAGAATTTTTAGCCTTTGATAACCAAAATTAATTTCCCTACTTTATAATACAAAACACTAGGTTTATCTTATTATTAAAATGGAATAGATTGAACATATTTAACTAGGCACTGAATATTTAATAAAATTCTACCGGAAGTTTAGACAAATGGCAGATTAGCAATTGTAAGAGGAACAAACCCTCTACTGGCATACGATATAACCGTGAAAACAATGCTGGATATGCAATTTTAAATTAACTATACCTCAAACTATTTAATTACAGTGACGGAACGTAACAAAGTGAAGATCTAATTCATCCACCCTAAGTCTCAAGGGAGTTCCTCCAGAAAAGAAATTCGTACGCCTCTTTTTCTATTGTGCATGCAGTAGAAATGATGGAAAATTATGTTAATATGAAAATTTTACTTGAAAAAATTAAGTATACAGAGCATAGGTGGAGCAGGTGTGGTGATTTAAAAATCATTGCACTTTTATTGAGAATGCAATTGGATTACACCAAACGCTGCTGTATTCTCTGCGAATGGAACAGCAGAACAACGGATAAACATTATTTTCTAAAGACTGGAAAATGCAAAAAAAGGCTTGTTGCTTGAGAAGAGAATGTTACAAATCCTCCTCTCCATAAAACTGGACTGGTAAAAAACTTTGTCAAACATTTAAATAAAGGTGGTGAAGTATTCCAATATCTTAGAGAAAAGTCATTAACATTTCTTATAATGAAACATATCAATTCGTGAATTTGTAAAATTTAAGTCGTAAACCATACATAAACTTTTACGATAGGCTGGTCATACAGCATAAACATTATACCGAATGATACCCACCAGGAATTTCAATTGGAGGATGTGTACGTGTACTTACCCCAAAAACCTCCGGTTCGATTTGTGTTTCAAAAATATTTTTTTTGTGTGAATACCCATCTATGGCTCAATTTAAGTATCTGTCTAAATATTTCTATGAACGTGTAAAACACCCTGTATGTTAACCTTACAATACTGAATTGCGTGTGAGGTCTTCAGAACCATCTACCAGAAGTTTAGCGACTTACATATTATTCGGGCACACATTTTTTTATTGTTACAATGATAATAAAATTTGCGTTTCTACTGCAATAATTACATGATGTTATCTTTATGTTTCTATTACAATATTATATACATCAGCAGGCTATGGATAACAACAACAATATAAAGGAGCAAAACAAAAGATTAACATGAAAACTATTCGAACTATAGTAATCTTGTGGTTAAAATGCAAACAAAAGATCTAGAGCAACCATAAATTGTGGTTTTGGAAACACAATAATGTTGGTACCTTAATGGGCTCTTATTATTATACAACACCATGAGTTTGCTAGAAATTAACCTCTATTGCTAAGGCAAATTTAACTTGTTATGCAAATTTTAAAGACATTGTATAGGAGTCAAATGACAACGATTCATTTACTATTGAATTATATCGGGTTGCTGTGATATAAGTTTATAATAAACTAACATAGGTGTGCATATACATACCCTTGATAGAAATCTTGATGAATAAATTGCTACCATTGGTTCTTATTATGGGTAATAAATTCTATGATTTAACGATACAGCCATCATACGCAAAAATTATCATATTTGCATGTTAATTTAGTTTAGTTTATCCATTAATGTCAAGAATCTATAATACAAAAATTAATAGGCGTATTATAAAGAAATACTTTCAAAAAACACTAGAACATTCGAAAATGTTGTGCACATATTGCAATATATACAAATGAGGACTTTGCAGCCAAATGGAGGCAAGTCCAAATTTTAAGTTTGTCGAGAATTTAAAAGAAAAACCTTTTTAAAAAATATTTATTATTTGAATGTTTAATCATTCAATTTTATTATATAATTCACATATTCACACACTTTTTTATGTAGTTTCAAATCAAGTAAAACAATTTATAGAGATACTGTGATTTTGTAAAATTAGGATATGCCTTTCTTTTGCACCAAAATCTGATAAGTGTGTCACTTTTTTTTTAAATTTCATTAATAAAACACATTAATTTGATAAATGTTTATTATAGAAAACAGAAATCAGTACGATTAAACATGAAAGACAAATAGAAACAAAAAAATGATCACTTCTAAAAAAAATGTAAATCTAAAGGTCTACTTGAGCCTGGTCATCATCATCTTCAATGGAGATGTCATTATCCGGTCCGATAGTTTCAATTTTGAGAGCCCTGTAGAAGTATAGTTTATTTTCAGCGGCAAACTATCATCATACATCGGTTCCTGAAGAAGAACAGATAAATTAGCTTGAAGATTCCTTGCGATGATAAAACAGTCAAAAACAGGCATTCCAGTTGAAACACTGACTGCAACGGTCTCAATGTGATTTTTGCTATATTCAAAAATGCGATATTTTGATATCTTAAATCTAGTTTTCTCTGTATTTGAGACGACTTTTTTAAAATGACCTTCAAAATGTTGAGTAAATTTAAGGATCATATTTTGTTGGACGTTAATAACTTTAAAATTTTTTGAAGCACGCTGAATACATTCAGCATATTCACTAGTGGTGAAAATATAGTCTTTTTTTCTATTGTACTTCTCTATAACACCAAAGCACCTATCACAAGGCAAGAAACTGTGCCCTCGTTTAGGAAAGCAATGAACGATTTTCTCAAAAGACGAACTCTTCAATAAAGTATACAAATATTGGACTAGTGTCGAGTTCTTGTTTTGTGCTGCTGCATTGTCTGAGAATAGGTATAGCTGTTTTACTGTGCTTGGTAAAATATTACTTAAGTAGTGATTTAAGAAAGATATAGCCTCGTATGGTGATTTACGTGCTATGGTTTCATCGTATAAATGAAAGTGAGCCATGCCTGTTTTCGCTGAGTGGATACAAAAGTTATATGCCCATAGTTGGCGTTTATAGAACGCTTCACCCGCTGGAATTTTAAACAATGGAAGGTTCTGCTGATAATCAAAGGTTAATACTTCACACTCGTCATTTGTTGAAGAAAGTTTTTTTTTAAATCAACAAAAACAGTATCAGCTTTGAATTGGTGAATCCTTTTTTCTGTCTCTATTTGAAGGGTTTCTTCGCTGTCTAATGTCTTATCCTTCAATTTCATATCCAGCATGTCACACTTTTTACACGTGTCTGAATGTGGAGAACCATAGCTATATTTAAAATTTTCTTTGAAGTATCTGTAGTAAAAATCATATGTAACAATAGGTTTAGCAGATTGTAAGAGTTCCGGTTCATATTGTTTCAAATACAGATCGCATATGGTTTCGGTGTTCAACTCAGGATACAGATAGTAACGAGAACTTTTATTTCTGCTATAAAGCGATTCAAGTCGTGGAAAACTTCTTATATGAGAATCGACTTTCGAAACCCATTCATTTGTAATACGATTTGGTCTATTGTAGTGTTTCCCACGTTGAGACATAGCAGGTGTGGTAACGTCGTCGTCACGAAATTGCTTAGAAATATTATCCACGCGTTTTTTTGAGATGCCGTGAAGAGACGCAACCCCATTTCTACAGACTTGGACTTGTTTAGTGCCTAATTCAATAAAATACTTATGTGAACAGCTTCTTTTTTTTCCTGTACCTGTTTTTGATCTTTCTCTTTCAACATTTCCAGTTTTAATCAAACCTCCCAAATATACATTTTGCACATTAGCCTCTCCCAATTTGTTAAATTTTTCCAATATTATTTTTCTCTCTTCATCATTTATTTTACTGAAACACTTATATTTTTTACAACAATCTGGACCGGTTTTTCTTTTCCCGATTTCTTGACCCTTATAGTTTATATATCTCTTACCAGTAGCAATTTATTCCTTTATAGCATTTCGTTTCTATGACGACGGATTCATGGACTTTCTGTTTTTACAGGTTGTACTAGTCTCTGGTGGGCCCGTAGAGCAACTTGTTGACGGGCCTGGATTCAAAGAAACTTCACTGTCATATCACTACTTGAATAATTATTTTAGTCCTGCTCAGAAGGCTGATAATTAACAGACGATCCACTACTAAACGGTTCATAATCGCTCATATTAACGGTTCATCTTAAGCAATAACAATTTATTTAAACTTTTACAGAATAAAAAAATAAGAAAAACACCCTCACAGTTCGAATGCCAAGCGTGTACTGACTTGTCACGGATGATGCAATAGTTATGTTTGATGCAAAAGAGAGGCAGGTCCAGATCTGCCGCTCTTTTTCACGAAACGCAATAGGGTGGTAGATCCAAAATTCCCTATAACTTGCTTGTCCTTTGTCGGACTTGCTTTTTTTATGTACCAAACGATTTGTTATTCTTTTTTTGTAAATTTGTAGGAAAATAAAAGTGAAACGGGAAAAAATGGACTTGCCTCCATTTTACTGCAAGGTCTTCAAATATACACAAACGCCAAAATTTTAAATATAAAGCTGTTTTAAAGAATATTCCATTTCAACCAACAGCTTGATATTGCAGTTTAAAAATTGCATCATGGATTACAATTCTAGTTAGGTTTCACTCACATTGGTTAGCGTAGATTCAAACTATAAATATGCCATAATTATCAATACCAGTCACACTCCGAAAGAAAACGGGCAAAAATGTAATCAAAATATCAAACATGATTTAACAGAAACAATTCATCATCATCATTAGGTCTTCAGTCCTGGAACTCCCGGAACACTATCAGTGTGCAATAGTCTGATCTAGGTCTACCTCTCTTTTCCTATCTCTGCTTGTAATATATCTTGCATAATCAAACAAAAATGCCTTAGAACGTATCCTGCCCTTCTATTTCTCCTATTTTTTTTGTTTTCCACAGATATCCTTGTTCCCCTACTATTTCTACCTCTTTGTTATTAACTTTGTCTGTCCATGTTATCATCCTCATACATCTTAAGCACAACATTCCAAAAGACTTCTACCGTTTTTCTGTCTGCTTTTCCTACTGGCCCTCGTTCATAGACGTACTGTGCCGTGCGCCACACATACGCTTTCAACTATTTTCTCCTTGAATCTATGTTTAAACAATTGATATAGCGATATAAATTGTGCATGCACACTTCGTGTTGACGGAAAAATTTATAACATGAATCCGAAATCATTTAGTTTTTGTAAAAATCTATGGTGTACTGCCAGTTCTTTGAGTAATGTTCTTTTAAATTGATCAGAACGTCCATAGGAATTTGCTCTACATTGGAAACCTTTTAGCTAAGTATACAATTGTAACTTTATATGTAATTACACAAAGTTTATTTGCTGGGAAGACAAAGTGGAGCAGTTGCTGTGATGTACTTCCCTCGTGATCTCTTTTGACCTATATCTTGAATAAGTTTAATATATAATAATAATTGCATTTTATAAAATTGCTGGAACAAATTTCTTTCTACTAAGTAACTTTATAAATACAGCTTGAGTGATTTGTGCTAGCAGATGTATAGGTATAGCTTCAACTCGTACTTAAAATGTCTTCTAATAGCATAACTGAACAACCCTATTTTAGAGCAGCTCAATTTTATATACATTTGCCTATTACGTGGATGTGAAAATTCCTCAAGCGCAGAAATTTATAACGTAATAGCTAGCATGTCTTATAAATTACCTTCCAAATGATGTACAACATAATATTCAATTGTTTTCAAAATTTATTGCTGCCTTATGCGATTTTTAATATGGGAGGAAAGTTTCCATTAAAATAAGACCTCTTACTTTGGAAAGTTTATGAATTATTTGGTTTTGAAATATTCCAGTTTGAGATTATGGTTTGAGATAAAGTGTATACGATGTAGTAACGTCCTTGGTATAAATACAAATTTATCCCCCTGATAGAATAAAATATTTCCGAGCGTCTTCTACAATTTGTAGATTTTATTAGTGAAAAATGTACTACGTACTAAATTAACATTACGTTAGTGAATTAGTTTTACTGTACAAAGGCAAAGTGATGTTTTAATAAAATAGTGTACGTACCGGCTATCTTTCAGTGGTGCAGGATAGGTTCAATAAACATCAATGCCAATTTTTAATGAGTATACAAATTATTACTAGCTAGATATATATATATATATATATATATATATATATATATATATATACCACCTTTTCGAGCCCCAATGTTGGGTTGACATAAAATTGCTCTGAACTGCCTGTTGAAATCATGCCCCACAAACTAGGCGTCATAAAAATGCTGCGTATGCTCGGGAACAAGTCGATTACTTCGTGCCCCACAGTTGGGCTGTCATAATTTTGCTCTGGAATCTCGGGAACCTTGGTGATTACTTCGTGCCCTTAGTTTGGGTCGATATTACTTTACTGTTATAAAATTACTTGTCTATAGAACCTTCACTAATTACCATATAAATAAATTTTGAGTCCAAGTTTTTGATTACGAGATGTTCTAGTTGAGTACCCTTTGAAAATGCTTTCCAAAATGACACCCCACGGATAGCTCTGCTCACTGCTTCTTCAGGGATACTCACCACAGCTGCTAATTTGCTCTACAACCTTTCTAATTAATAAAAAATTTTAAAAAATAATTCGACAAAACAAACGTACAACCCTTTTATTCTGACAAATAAATAATAAACTCACACAATCTCAATATTTACAATTTTATCCAAGTTAAACATCTCACACTCCTACTCGATAGTAAAAATCATCAACTTAATACACCTACGATTTTCTGCTCGTCTACATTTCATTGTGTTATGGTAAAGTAGATGGGCCTATTCCGGAACCCTAATTTACTTACCCCTGGTGTATGGTGAGCTCAGTATAAACCTCTTTATATTTGTGTGCAAAATTTAAGCACTGAAAAATTATACAAGAGACCCGTTTACCTCTTACATCTATGAAATATTCATAATTATTATATGCAAGTATTTACACCCTAAGGTTTCAAATATGTCCTTTACATAGGTAAATAAAATTAATTTTCGGTTCATAAATTTGTCACCAAATAAAACTCAAAATCACTAATAGTTTAAACACATAAACACCAGCACAACAGTTTTAAACAAAAATTCATTACCTGGAGAGTATTCTTCATCCAGATCACTACCTCTGAAGATGCTTTCCCCTATCGACTGCACGTACCAGGATCACTTCATATTGCTGCCTTCCGTTGGGAACAGAAATTAAATCTCTAACCCACTGAGCATCCAAATCATCAACAATCCCTTAGGGCTGTCGCTACAGATCCATACATAACCTCTTCTAACACGCAATGTGCAACAAGCACCCTCATTTAATTTGCAAATAATTTTCTACTTACAGGTCATCCTGCTTCAATTAATAAAATGATTTAATACGGTTCACCCCGTTTATACAAACTGCACCTACTTGTGCATTAAAAAAACTTGTAAATTTAATTTCGGACTACACTAGTCGCGTGGTTTGAAACATAGGATAATCTTCCGAAGGATTGAAAACTAAGAGAGCGAACGCCGCCTCTATCAACGCTTATATAAGCACAACCCCTCTTAAGTTGCACGTATTTTTGTTAAACATTCTTCGAAACTTGTCAACGACCACTCAATTCCACAAACAAACCTTCACAAAAATACAACCGTATTTTTAAAACTTGGAAATTTTCAACACAAACACTGCATTAACGCGACAAACTCTGTAAACTTGCTAACCGTTCTAATTTTGTTTGAAATCTCCACTCTCCTGTTATCCCCAAACAACTTCAAACACGCCTCTCGTGTGCGCGTACATACTACCATTGCACATCTGCTTTCATAATAACATCTCCTAGCTTTGTCGTAATATCTACCTAAATTGTCTACGTTATTTCTACATTTCTGGTATCTTTGTCTGCCCCATATCTTCTGTTTTATTATAGTCTCTCTATTACTATATTGTTCAAAGTTGCTTCTCCTATCCGTTTCTGTTACATATTGAATATTGTCTGTCGCCTAATTTTATCGATCTGTTTTCAACTAGTCGACCGTTGCTTTTAGCCTTGTGTTTTCAGTTAACATATTTTACCCAGAACTATTTTCTCAACGTATACCAGCATTTATAGATTGTTTATTTATCGCACATCTGTACCGTGAAATCTTTGATAGTTGTAACTTGTTTTCAAATACTAAACCTTGTAACGTTCGTCGAATGCTTTAGCTTACGCTATGTTTATTAAATGTACTTTTTTTAAATTATTGATTTTTACACTGAAAAGTTTTCATAATAATAATATTTGTACATGATTTTTGACCCTGTTCTAAATTAACGTATAAAAATTAAACCTACATTATCTTATCTTATTTTATCCCCATCTAATTATATTGAAGCGAAATAAATTAATTATTGATTTCTATGTACAGGGTACCTACAAATAAATAAATGTTTGGCTTATTTACCCATATCTAAGCTTACCAAACCACAGTAATATATATATATATATATATATATATATATATATATATACCCGCTAGACTTGAAATATCGTTGAACTCCTTATCTTTGATTCCAACCCATCTGGATAAAACCCAATATTCAAGTAAGTTTACATGAAAATTTGGTGTGTCAAGTACCTATTTGGGCGGCTCCTACTGCTGCTGGAGGTTAATGGAGCCCCGATTACGACTTTCCCACTTCTTATTAATTTTAAAATAGACAGAGAGAAAAAGCTCGACACTGTATATATCTAACCTATATTACAACACATGATTTTTAAAACGGAGATGGCAACAAAAAAAAGAGAAACAAGAATTATAATCTACCCGCGTTCAGCTACGAAACATAAGCTTATTAATAATACAGCTTCGTCGAAGTTTAATCAATATAATTTTAACTGAATAATTGTCGACTTAACCAACGAGCTTTTATGTATACAAATTCGATGCAATAATCTCCAGATGTACGGAAGCGTGCACCAACATTAGCAGTTGTTCGTTGTAGAGATAAGCTCCTCACAGGTATGAATATTAAACAATCAATTTCAATTCTTACACCCAACGAATAGCATATAATGGTTGTAATTCAATTAACTTACAGTTAATTTTGATTCATTCTTTCAAAACCCAAATCACTTCACGGGCAGAACTCCTTACAGGTAAAATTCCAACCTATTGTTGTTGATAAAAGCTCTCCAACACTAGTCGCTCTTCGTACAAAACCGATATCTGATGTCCGCGTTAAACGCGTTCGAGGACCTGTCAAATCACCGAGAATCTCGATATTTAAAATATCATCCCGTACATTATCGTAACTGTCGTTTCCGCCGCGATTGAGTTTTGAGAGGTATCTGGCGAGTGTCTGATAATCTGATTCGATCTGCTCCCCTTTTATAATTATTCGTGGATTTTATGGTTTAACACCACAGGGATATTACACGATCTCTTGTTTTCACGGGGTAATGCGTCCAAACTGATCGACTTTCGAGATCAATGTCATTCTGTCTGTGTAAATGGTAATATTATTTTTAAGCTATTACATTTGCTGCCAAAACTGTGTCACATGCTTGCATTTCCAACAGATCTTTTTATGTCTGCGATTGATGAGTATATGGTTATTGGGGGTTTATCGGTCCATTCCCGTGGTTGCGGATTTTAAACTTGTATAAATTGATACAACTAACTTGAACATGCCGGTTATTTTCCAAGTTTCTATCTATCACATTTCTCAATTTAATATAAAGGGAAATGAACCTTCGATTTTTATTACTATTTGTATATAATAAACAAGGTGCTTTATGTTACATCTAATTTTGGACATCGTTTGATCACGATACACTTAACGAACGACGTTACGTTTTTGACCCCCCATGGTAACATTAGTACCATAAACGGTCACTGACTGTAGGACATCAAGAGTGGGCGTAAACCGCCACTTGCCATAGAAGAACAACAGGGTCATTAGGGACCTCTCCTCGTTTATCGTCTCAATGGCACTTGCAGTCATAGGTTAAACCCGCAAAAGTTACATCATACAGTAAACCCGCAAAACATTGTGACGTTATATAATAGACCCACAAACAATTTTGACACCATACTTTGAATGACAAAGAATCGGTATACAGTGCCTACTCTGCATTGATCGACAAGAATTAGTTACTGACAGTTGGTTTATGTCAATTTTTGACTGAAATATTGCGTAAACAGAACTAACTTTACCTCTGTGGATAAATTTACCCCAAACTAACAGTTTTAATAATATTCTTGTGGTGTAGATTTATTTATTTATTTATTTATTTATTTATTTATTTATAGAAAAAAATACATCCGACAGACAAGCCAATTACAGGATGTATACCAAAAAAAAAAAAATAACAAAATAAGGTACATTTCATATGCAGCAACACAAATTATAATAAGTCCCTATATCTATAGCATACCAGCTTTTAATTGTGGCAACGAGTCACAAAATAAATCAAAATTGTCCCGAATATCAAAATAATTTAGAACCATAACATTGACAGGAGAGAATTTCAATATATTTGTTCTAGGAGTTTTTACATAAAATAAAGACGCTAAGCGAGTTTTAACGTTGGGTACATGAAAGTAAAGTTGACCTAATAAATTGGGACAGTTAATCATATTATTAAGTAACTTATACAACATACTGACTGAGTAGAATTTTCTACGTGTACGTAGATCGTTTAAACCAAACCTATTTAAAAGAACATCCTGAGGAAGGCCACGCTGAGGATAAGTACCATCAGACTTAAACCACAGAAACTTAGCGTATCGTCTCTGAATTTTCTCTAACACCCAACTGTGTACTTCATATCCTGGGCTCCAAACAACAGAGGCATATTCCATCTTACTGCGCACAAATGCATTATACAGGGCAGAGATAGTTATAGATTGAGAAAGATGATATCCATTTCTGAGTACAAATCCCAAATTTTTGTACGCTTCTTTTTGAATGGTTGTAATGTGTTCAATAAAGGTAAGCTTTGAGTCAAATTTGACACCGAGGTCTTTTAAAACACTACACTTACCAATTGAAACATTCTCAATGGTGTATGTGTAAAAAATAGGATTAATCTTACGTGTATAGCTAACGGTATAACACTTCGAGATATTTAAAGGTAGATTGTTGTTACTACACCAATAATACAAGCTAACTAGATCATTTTGAAGTTTCCTGCAGTCATCTGTTGATAATATAGATGTAAACAATTTTAAATCATCAGCATAGAGAAGAGAACAACAAGACAAATGACGAACGATGTCATTAATGAAGATTATAAATAACAAAGGCCCAAGAACGGAACCTTGAGGTACACCGGATGACGCTACAAAGTCAAACGACTGATGACCATGATATTCCACGCACAGCTTACGATTACTTAAGTAAGATTCAAAAAATCTTAGGAAAGATAACGTGAGTCCAATTTTAGAAAGTTTAGTGATTAAAATTCCGTGATCAATTCTATCAAAGGCTTTTGAAAAGTCAGTATACAAAACATCAACTTGACCTCCATTATCAAGTTGTTCTGCAACATATTGAGTGAAGCAAACAAGGTTAGTAACTGTAGATCTACCTGGTACAAATCCATGCTGCTCAGGGCATATTAGAGACTTAACATGAGATGCAAGTATATTATAAATAACAATTTCAAAGACTTTTCCAAAATTACACATAATTGTAATAGACCTATAATTTTCAATTTGTAACTTTGAGCCCTTCTTATAAACCGGGCAAATTTTAGAGACCCTCCAACATTGCGGAAATTGTTTCATTTTAAAAGCTAAATTAAAGAGTAAGGTAAGTGGTTTAACAAAATTACTGCACAATCCTTTACTAAGAAGGCGGGTATATCATCCACTCCCTAGTGTCCTTAGGTTTTAGTTTCATTAGCGCCTTTAAAACATCAGCTTCATTAAGAAATGGAATTCCGCAGCTAAGAACATTAGTGGTATCGTCCAGTGAATTTGATTCAAAGTACGTGGACTTGATATAAGAAGCTTGAAAAAGCGAACCAAATGCATCAACTATGTGTTGCGGATTACTAAGAGATCTATTGCCATAGTTCATGGTATTAGGTATTCTGCTTTTTTTTGAGCATTTATATAGCTCCAGAAGCGATTGGGGTTACCTGGTATGCTGCTTTCTATTTTTATTAAATAGTTTTGATAGCACACGGAAATGTCATGTTTAATTTTACTTCTCAAACAACTAAACTGATCATAAGCATTCCTGTCAAGAGTTCTTTTATACAAACGTAAAAAACGATTTTTAATTTTGATATTCGAGACAATTTGTCGATTAAACCAGGGTGGTAGGTTAGCATTACCACGGTAACCAAATTTTGGTACATATGCAGCAATCACCGAATCTAAGAGTAAATAGAACATATTACAAGCTTCATCAATATCACTAAATTCAGATAAACTATCCCAATTTATGTTGCAAAGATCACTGTACAATTGAACTAAATTTGCCTTCTTATAGTTATATACAAGTTTATGTAACACAGGAAAATGTTTTTGCCCTGAGACAGGGACAGCACTATGTCCAATGGTGGATGGTGACCATCTTCAGGAAGAAATGGGTCTAGCGAACGTGTGACAACAGTATCCAATTCACTGAGCACCAGGTCAAGCAGCCTACCGTTAGCATTTAGAATAGAATTAACTTGGTGTAGACCTAAATACGCACAAAAGTTGTCTAATGCAGTAATGTTGTAAGTACTCATTGTTTTGTTTAAACGACTAGAGTAGAAAGTAGGTAAATTGAAATCACCTAATATTAATAATTTGTTTTCACAGTGAGTCCATTCAGAGTTATTAATAAAGCTATAGAATACATCGCGAGTTTCATAATTAGTAGCAAGAGGAAAATATACGACGAATATATATAAGTTACATGTTTGAATTAATAGTTTCAGACCTATTATGTCAACTGTAGGTATCAGAGAAGATAATTCAGATACCTCCAATTGCGTAATAATATAATCCTTTTTTTAGTGCTAATAATACACCTCCTCCAGTTGCACGGTTAGTGAGCGCAAGCTTACGGTCGGAGCGAAACACCACCCAGTTTTCATGAAACATTTCAGCATCGTAAACAGATGAATTTAACCAGGTTTCAGTGAGTACTAAGACATCATAGTCAGCTTCAATCGAAAAATTAAAAAGTGCTTGAAGCTTAGTATTTAAACCTCTAACGTTCTGATAAAGCACTCTAAACGATTTGTTTGGATCATAAGGATTACTTATTAATTGCTACTTACCCAACATAGAATTTCTGCGATGGGTAACCTTTTTTTGATAAACAGTGCAGTTGGTATGATCCCACGCACAGTGATCAGTATTTGCAATTCTAGCGTTAACACAGTTAATGCAACGTGTTTTGGAATTTGGGGGACAATCTTTAATTTGATGAGATAATGCGCATTTTGGACAAGCAACATTTCTTGTACATAGCTTTTGATGGTGATTGTAACCACAGCATTTATAGCATAGATCAAGATCAACTGAAATCGAAGACAGAGCATACATCATAGCCAACAAAAAGATGCTGTAATGCAATGACTCTGTTATAAGTCTTAGAATCAAGTTCCAATATAGCCTGAAAGATTTTCTCATTCTTCTTAGTAGCCCAAATTCTCTCAATCTTACAATTAGAGGACAAATGAAAAACATCATTTTGTGACCTAAGTAATGACAATAGCTCATCTGCTTCATATTTTTCGATCATCCCGACTACTCTAATTTTAGGAATATTAGCACGTACACGTTTCACATCATAGGATTCAGAAAGCCTAGCATTTGCAGCAGTTAGAAATTTGGCCGCATCATCAGCATTACTACAGCCAATAAGAATTCCCCCATCTCTAGTGTTTTTAACCCTAGATACGTGTATATTCAGTTGACTTGGCTTTATATTGGTCATAAGATCAGTCTTAGTTTGCAAATTGTTCTGAGTAGAGTTCTTTGGTTTAACAATCACCATGGAATGAGGAACATTGTTAACTATTTGAGTGTATGATGGTTTCTCAGAACTAAGTGGAATCATTGTTTTTAATTTATCATTAGCTAAAACCATTATTTCTTCTTTAACAACAGAAAACAGTGATTCAATGTTTTTAACAACATCATTTAATTTCCCATCAATAGATTCTGAGAGATATTTGTTAAAATTAGAAGCAGCAGAATAACAATCACTGCAGTACCATAAGAGTCCATACGATTTCAAATTTTTGAAAACATCAGGTGGAATACCAACACAGCTGATATGATAACTATTCTGACCACAAAAGCCGGCACAAATAACACCTGGTTTTGAGCGGCTAATCTGGGAATCACACGTTAAACAAACCATGGTGTTAAATCCCGTTCATCATTTAAATAAATTCACTAATAAATACAGTAAATACGCACGTTGCAGCAACACTAAAACATTTATATGATGTAACATTGGAATTAGAATATTTTGGATGTACCAAGAATGCATTCGGTCTTCAGCTTTTTAGTTTGCATCAGAAATTGCAGTTACCTAATAGGTACTAAACGATTGATTTATACTAAAACCTTGCCACCAGCAATACCTACACAGGTCTCAATGAAACGGCATTTATATATATTTGGTCACATTTCGATTTTTTTAAATTGCGCTCTGATTAACATGTGTTGTACGATGCCTTCCTTAGAATTTAATCTTTGTGGTTGTTTTATTCAACAATCTTTTAAAACAAGTCAGTGTGAGACCTGTATTACGTAGATTGTTATATAGCATTATCTTATTTTTGTAGTGAATTCGAGGTTTTTTAAATCTGAAATGCAATATATTCAAAGTGGAAAAGAATAACTCAAACACGTGCAAAATATATTTAAAGTCTATGGATGCAGTAAAAGAAATTCAGGGTTTTTATCATTTTGAGATAACTGGATCCCGTTCGCTAAAAGCAGTTGAAATTCGAGTTTAATAAAAAGAACTCTCATATCTTGATGTGAACAACTACAAAAAATAATAAACACAATCTGCTCGATTTTCGAGATCTGATTATTTGAGTGTATCTCCAATGGTTGATGATTCTTAAACTCGTGTGAATTTGTACAAATAACTTTAGTGTTCCGGTTAGTTCCCGAGTGTATATCTGTAATTCTTCTGAATTTAATACGAAGTGTGTAAAATTCCGATCTTTGTTACAGTTTGTATATAGTGCACTAGATGCTTTACTATTTTAATACTTCCATCCCGATTTATTATTATATTGAAGTGTCAAAGTTATTAAATGTAAACTACCAAAGCTTCCAAATTTTACAGGTTGTGTTTGTGATAAAATCTCAATTAATTATCTGAAGCTAATTAACCCATTTCCACCATCTAATTATTCGTTAAATAACGTAGCACCAGATGGCTCGTTGTTGAAAATTATGTTTATTATATCTATAAGCTAACTTGTTCTATTTGCTTTTAGCTTTTTTAAAGAATAGGTTGGGTTATCGATAGATTTGTATTCTCCAGTAAATACGTCTTTAATTTGGATTTATGTTTAAAGTATAGTTAAAATCAGGCTCGTGAGCATGTGAAACGAATAAAAGCATATAAAAGCAGTAGCTAAACAATGTTGCAATGGAGCTACTTTTAGAAAGGAATCTGAAGAAATTCTAGTATGTGACAATGTCGTTGTAATCGAGTCAAATCATGAAGTATTGTTTGATCAAGTAAATAAACAAAAATTCGACATGCCCTTAGATGTCGCAAAAAACAATAGAAAGTGATACTATGATTCATATAGGCGATTCTACGAGAACGATACAACTGATTTAAAATTTACTTTTTACTGATCGTACGTAAGTAGATACACAATTCACATAAACAAAATAGTAGTATTTAGAATACTAATTATACAAACGCTAGCTAGACAGCGCTAAATACGGTCAGTAAAGTATCAACTTATAATAGTAATATTTATTGCAGGAGAAAATACTCATTGAAGCTTGCAAAAATTTAAAGTCTTACCCACTTATACATGGCTAATAGAAAAGTGTCGTTTTCTATTTATATTGAATTACTTGAGATATAACCACTAATCAAGCACACAACTAAAGGGCACATGAACGTTATCATAAAAACACCACTAAGCTTAAGAGAGGATTGATAAATTAACTGTCCTAAGATAATGATAATTTTACTGAAAAAGGAGTCAACATCAAAATCCGCGTACTTTTAAAATTGGTTTAGTAATTCAAATAATTGTAGTTTAGAAAACCATGATCCCTCTATAGTTTACAAAAACACAAAATCAATATTTGTTAAAGTCGAACCTGTAGGTAAGAGAAGTAGTTAGAGAATGATTAGATTTTTGTTCCTAGAACCACAACGTCTGCATTGTCGACTGCATTACGTACTTGAAAAACAATCCGCTATTTAAAGTAGAAAATTTTAAATCAAACTATAGCTAAATGGAACTTTTTAATTCCTCTACCTATAAGTAAGCGAATATCCAGGCTGTGAGCATTTTGTTGCTGAACGGTAAAGGTTTTAGACCGGTAAAAGCACATTCTGCTCCTTCTTACCTAACCAATGACGTTACGGATTATGTCACACCTAATTTCTGAAATCTTTTGGTTACGTCGCACTTAACCAATGACGTCACGGTTTTTGCCCCTGTAATGACATTAGAACCATAAGCTGTCACAGACCGTGGGACATTGAGAGTGAGCATACCCTCACTTGCCGTAAGAAGTACAACAAGACCGTTAAAGACCTCTTCTCGTTTAACGTCTCAATAGCATTTGCAGTCATGGGTGAGATCCGCAAAAAACCTTACATTATACACTGGACTCGCATAAACATAATCACGTTATAAGATAAACCCCCGAATAATTGTCACACCCTACGTTGGGTAACAACGAATAGGAAAAACAACATCAACCGGTCTACAGCATATACTCTGGATTGATCGCCTAGGGTCAGTTATAGACAGTCTGTGTCAATTATTGGCTGAAATAGTGCTCAAACAGAACAAATCTTAGAACAGCGGATAAACTTACCCCAACAAATTTTTTTTAATAATATTCTGTGCTGTACACATACTACAATAAGTAGAATATTCATAAGGTACCAAGGGTGTATTCGTTCTTGAACTTTTAAGTTAGCTTCAAAAATTGCCGTTACATAGTAAATACTAGGCACTTGATTTATGCCAAAAACTTTTGCCCCCAGGACTAATTGCAAACGGGAAACTTACTGTTATTGTAACACTAGAACACAACAAAGATAATAAAATTTCGCACACTAAACTTACAATTTAAAATATTATTTAACCAAAAATTCCTAAATTTTATTTTTTCAAAGAAATTCGATTCATATATATATATATATATATATATATATATATATATATATATATATTTTATATATATATATATATTATATATATATATATATATATATATGTCTTGTATGATGCAGTCCTTTCTAAAATTAAATGAAGAAACCAAATTTTGAAGATTTGTTAACGTTTACGGCTTAGTTGTACTTAGAAAAAAAATTGTATCTTTGTGAGAATGACGAAGACGTAAAGCGATCTGATGAGACCAGATAGCTAGCCAAATAAACGGAGAAATGCAGATGTATACTTGTATATGCCGCGAATTAAAAAGATTCAAAAAGCGTTTGCCACATATCGAACCCATTTTAACCGAACATAAAAATGAATTTTGTTTAGACTAAAAAGCAAGTTTTCTTCAACGATTCTATGTATTTGACTACTTACATTCAATAATAGTGATTTTGTTTCACATGAACGTTGTGTCTTCTTAGACTTCATGTATCCATTAACACAAGCTCAAATTATAATTACCATTTAGGACTACAAATGTTGAACTTTGACTACAGAAATATTGCTAAAAGCGTCAGAATAAATATTGCACAGTAGAATTAATTTGATACCTTCACCTTGCTGTTCGGGATGTATTAGCAGAAAAGTCATTACGAACATGGTTTATTTATAATGTGCATGGTAAACAATTGAATTATTAAATTGATTCCGGTTTCCTTAAACTGACTAATGTTTTGGGTATTGGTACTAAAGCGTCACAATGAAACAGCAGTTATATATATATTAGTTCACCTATTACGATTTTTTTAAATTTAGCTCTGATACAGATGAGTTGTAGGATGACTTCCTTAGAATTTAATCTTTGCGGTTGTTTCATCCAACAATCTTTAAAATTATTCATTCTTACACCTGGATGACGTACATTGTTGTGTATGCATTCTGTTATTTTTGTGGTGAATTCGAGATCCTTTAAATTAAAAAATAAGCGCCCACTCAAAGCCAAATAACTGCGTTTTAAGTATTCTTAAATACAACTAAATTTGAACCATTCTTCCAACTTAGCGCCTTAGGACAAAACAATCGGCGTTAGTGAATTGAACCTAAATCAACTGATGTTTGGCTATTAAAGTAATGTATTCTTTTTCACACGAAGCAGTTCATTATAGTGCAGTGAGATTACTTGTTTATTTACTTTAAAGCTTTGCATTTTTACTTAAAATTTTGCTAAAATGAAGGTATACAGGACTATTTGAAGATAAACTCAAGTAAATAAATAAATGTCTCACGCAGTAGAGAATTTGTGTGGAATAAAATTAATTTGACGGATGTTTGTATCTAAAATACGCTAGAATTATAGTGTTAAAAACGAAGTTTGGAATTTAAGGCACTTTAAATAGTTAATTTGGATGTATACATGGTTTTTGAAACTAGAGTACTCTAGATAAGTTATATCACCGCTACGCCATGGTTAGCTTCAACGGTTTCAATTTTTAAATTAAAGGTACCACAATTTTAGATATTTAAGAAATTTTAAATACGATGTTCGTTGTTAGCTTGTAAAATCCTTTTAACGCGAAATATGCGATTGTGATTAAATAGCAATGATGTTTTTAAGGTAATAAACATATTTGGAAACACTTCCAAAATAATTATCTATTAGTAAATCGTCTAAGAGATTGAAGAGCTTGCTAATTACGACCCGCAGAAAATTAATTAGAAATAAAGCATCGTTGACCTTAGCACGTTTGACATAGAATATATTCTAAGTAGAAAAAAATAATTCTTTTAGAAGTGTATGACAAATAAGTGCATAATGAGTTGATAGTTTGAATACGCTAAAAAAACTCAAAGTTTATATAATTTTAAGATAACTGGATTCCATTCACAAAAAGCTTAAGGAATTCGAGTTTAATAACCATATCTTGATGTGGACAGATACACAAAAATAGTAACGACCTATGTATGCTGAAAAATGTTAAGCATGCATTTTTCTGATAAATGCGCTATTGTTCGTAAATTTGCTAGAATCTGTCCTCTACTGGTAGGGTAAACTCAATTTGTATGCAAATTGCTGAGACATTGTATAGCAGTGAAATGACAGCGATTCATTTACAACTGAATTCCATCGGGTTGTGATATAAATTTATATAAAAACCAACATACGTATGTATATTCTTTTGATAGAATATCTTGGTGGATAATCGCTCCCATTCATCCTTTTTATGGGTAACTACAAGTTTTATGGTTTAACATTGCCATTATATGCAAAAGTATCACATTTGCATGCAAATTTAGTTTAGTTTATCCATTTATGTCATGAATCTGTACTACAAAAATTAATGTATTATAAAGAGATACTTTGAAAATGCATTAGAGCATTGGAAAACGCTCTACACGTATTGTTGTTTTTACAAATAAACACAAATGCCAATGTTTTAAATATCAAAACTGTCTTAAGAATTAATCTATTTCAACCCTCAGTTTAATATTGCAGTTTTAAAAGTGGATTAAGGTTTACGATTCTAATTAGGTTTCAGTCGCATTGGTTAGCCTGGATTAAAACTATTTATAAATGTGTCTTACTTATCAACACTAGTCACACCCCGATAGCTGATGGATAAAGATTCGGTCAAACTATAAAACATGCTTACAGAAACAATCACATATAGCCATATAAATTTTGAATGCACACTTCGTGTCAATGGATAAATTTTCGGCTTGGATTCGAAAGTGTTTGCTTCTTAGTTATACATAGTAACTTAACCAAGAAGACATTTGAAAACTTCCTTACGGATTTAGACAGTAATTAGTTACTTATAAAAATTGAACTTTGACGCCAACGTACTGTAAGTTAACAAATAAATTGCTCTCAAACAAGCTGTGATGATCTAATTCAAATGCATATAGTTTGAGGAATTTTCATAAAATATAAACGTTACAAGGTGCATATAAACCGTAAACGTACTTTAACCCCAAAAGTTGCTAACTTTTACGGTATAAAAGTTTTACTAAATTAATTTTGATAAATTACTAAAGAGTTTTTACAAATTTATAAACGAAATCTAAAACCTTAACTTAAACATTCATCTATTTATTTTCGAGTTGTCCTGAAGTAGACAGCAAACTTTTTTTATTTAATGAATAATTGAATCATAAAGTGAAATCTCATACCTGGATGTAAAATAACTACTAAGTGTAAATTGTTTCCTTTATCGACGTCTTAACAGCATTGCAAAAGGTGCACGATAGCCCATCAGGTTCTTCAATCACAAAGTAAAGTTTGACTGAAGCTGAAGCGCCCTGGAGTAGACACAAACCGGATGGCATCCATACCATAACATCAAATCAGCGGAAAATTTAGGAATATAAACAGCAAAGGTAGATACAAGTTCCAGTCTTTTAATATACAAAACTAGACTTGATTTCGAGGTATTTTTATTTTAACCAACAATCGATATCCTTATTATGCGATACGAAGATGTGAACACCTGTCCAAGAAAATGGAGAAATTATAACACTGAAGGTAATATTTAAACGACGGTTCCATTATTAGAAATCTCTCCTTAGAAATACAAGTTCATCCTAAAAGCCCGTTTTTATGCTAAAGGGCCGACCTATAAACACGATTGGAACAAAACTGCTTCAGACCAATAAACATTTTGGATCGCATGATACAATTCACCACTTACTTTTTCTAAACTGACTCGTCGTTTTGGCAGATCGAACAAAGAAAAACGATATCAAGGCACAAGTAAAATGTATTAACAGTGTTAAAAAAGGGAACGGCCAATCAGCTGCATAACCGACAATTTCTCTATCTTTCAAAACTACAACAGTTATGTCAAACTGAGCGTTCCATTTAATTGGACAAGTAAGATAATTATCTAAGGAACGTAAACAAAGACTTGTTATGAATAAACTGTTTTTTAAATATAAATCAAAGGAAACTGTTAATGTTTAACCTTGAAACGTAATATAAGATTAATATTATGGGTTCTTTATGTAATATACGTTATTATGAATAGACAGAATAGGAATTCTAAGCACGCTAAGATCGAATTAAATAATTTAAAATCGGATGCGTTGTAACATGGCTAGGCGTCAGCCAAATGGCATGCTACAAAACTTGCAGCATTAAATTCTCAAAATCGTAAATTTCTGTATTATAATAATTTGTGCTACCAATAACAATAAAATGTAACTTTCGAAATACAAATGTAGGATTACTTACCATCGTAATCATTCTAAAACCAACAAAACGATTACTAGTGTAGGGGAGCCCTAATAATCACTACCATCAAGCTCGCCAACTGATTTTCAAAAGCCAAGACGAGGCCGAACCGTTGAACGGGGGCAAAACTTGTCTCCATGTCAAGAATGCCTCGTGATAAACACTAAACAAGACTTGAAGCTGCGCAGCAATCTAATATTACCAAACGTATAATACAGGGATGCGTTCAAAAATGAACTGTCGCTTCACATACAGAGTAAAACACATAATAATACTGGGCAAAGAAAATTAAATTGTTATAAGTTTTGTTATGAATATTTAGTTTTGAAAGATTTCGGTTTTGAAATTATTATTTGAGATAAGGTGCATACGATATACTAACGTCGTTGATATAAATACAAATCTACATCCTTGATAGAATATAACAATTCTAAGAGGCTTCAACAATTTGTTATGATAGTACGTTTTATTAGTAAAAGATGTGTTACGTACTCAATTGACATTACCCTAGTGATTAAATTTTACTCTACAAGGGCGAAGTGACGTAACGGTAAAACAGTGCACCGGCTAGCTTTGAGTGGCGCTGGTTTGGGTTGTATGAACTCCAATACAAATTTCTTAGGAGTATACAAATTACTGCTTTTTTACTAAATATCTACATGCTTATCTTAAAACATTGTTGAACTCCTTGTTTACATAAAGCCTTTGAGTGTCAACCCACCTGAATATAACCCCCAATTCAAAAGGCCCCCCTCGAATGATGGGAGTCACGAGTAGTTCGAGCGTTTCCTTCTGCTGCTACAGGGCAATGGCGCTACTATTACAACTTCTTACCTCCTGCTAATTTTAAAATATACAGAAAAAAAATCGATTCCATGTATATCAAATCTATACTACAACACCTGATATTCAAGACTGTTTTTAGCAACAACAACAACAAACAAGAATTATAATCTACCCGCGTTTAGCTCTGTACTTGATTTCCTAATGCTACACCCGAAAGTACTTCAATGACTGGTAAGAAAGTTTTTTCTATACCGGGAAACTTTGAATTTTGCCAAACCCTTGCTATTTCAAACGAGTTAGAGGTCTTTAACGTGCGTGACAATACTCACACACGGGATCTACATTTTACCTCTCATCTGAACGAGGTCATATTTTTGCCAAAAGTGCTCATCTAACACTTTGCAAGCGGTTCGTATTGGGAATCGAACAAGGGACCTTAGGTATAGTAGTCGCACGCGAACCACTTAAACCACGAAGCTACCCGCGCATTTAATTACGAAATATAGAATTATTAATAACACAACTTCGTCGAAATTTAGTCAATATAATTTTTACTTGCTAATTTCTTTCTAAACTAACGAGGTTTTATATATACAAATTCGATGCAATACCCTATAAATGTAAGGAAGCGTGCACCAACGTTAATAGGTTTTTATAAGGATGGACACCACACGAGTATGAATATTATTGACAATCAATTTCAATTCTTAAACCAAACAAACAGCATATGATGGTTATATTTCAATTAACTTATGGTTGTTGTGATTTGGTTCCTACAAAACACCATCCACTTCACGGACAGAACTCTTTGAAAGTAAAGTTCCAACCGCTGTCGTTTATAAAAGCTCCCCAATACAGGTCACGTTTCTTACGAGACCGATATTTGATGTGCGCGTTAATCGCATTCGGGGACTTGCTAAATCACTGAGTCTCGATATTTGAAGTACCGTCCCGTACCTTGTCGTAACTGTCACTCGCACCATTATGGAGCTTTGAGAGATTGCTGGTAGGCGTCTGATAATCTGATTCGAACTGAAACCATTTTATTATTATCCGGGGATTTTATGTTTTAATACCTTAGGGTTGTCACACTATCTCTCTTCTCACGGGGTAGTGCATAGAAACTGCTCGATTTTCGAGTCAATGTTGTTCTGTCTGCGTTAACTGTCGCATTATTCCTAAGTTTTACATTTGCTGCTGAAGCTGCGCCATATGTTTTCATCCCCAATGCATTTCTCAAGTCAGTAATTGATGTGTATATGGTTATTGGCATGTATCAGTCCAAACCCATGGTTGCAACTTTTTGAACCCGTCTAAATTGGTACGAATTTCTTTAATTTGCAGCGTCTATCTGTAGTTTTTCTAAATTTAATACAGAGGTGTGTAAAGTCCTAATCTTTATTAATGTTTGTACATAATACACTAAGTGCTTTACTATTTTAATGCTTCCATCCGAATTTAATGTTATATTGAAACAGCAACGTTATTATATGTAAACTACCAAAGCTTCTAAATTGTACAAGCTGCTTTTGTGATTAGAGCCCATTTAACTAAATAAAATTAATAAATTTCATTTCTACTATCTACTGCTTCATTAAATAACTCACTAGCGTTGTAGTAGTTCGTTCATTACTACTCATAATGTTGTGTAAAATTGTTGTATCAATAAACTACATTGTTATATTTTATTTTAGCTTTCTTCTTTAAAAGGATAGGTTGAGTTATCAATAGTCCCTATACCCAAGTAAATACATGTTTAATTTGACTTTTTGTTTGTAATTCCACTCAGGATTATGAACGTGTAAAATAAACAGAACGATCTAAAAGCAGCAGCTAAACAGTCATGCAATTAAGCTGCCGTTATAAAGGAATGTGAAAACACTTCAGTATTTGTCCAACTCTTTGAAATCGAGTCAAATCGTGTAGTATTGTTTGATCAAGTCATTAGAGGAAAATTTAGCATGCTTTTAGATATCTTAAAAACCAGTGAAGAGTGGTACGATAATACCTCTAGCTGATTCTACAAAAAGGACGAGAACCGATGCTAAAATTTACCTTTTACTGATCGTATATGAGTAGATACACGCTTTGTATAAACACAGTGGTAGTATACAAAATAGTAATTATACAGAAGCTAGATAGGTATTACCAAATACAGCCATTGAAGTATCGGCCTATAATGCTGATATATTGCAGAAAAAAATGTTTATTGAAGCTAGCCAAAATTTAAAGGGTTCGCTCCATTTATACATGGCTAGTGAAAAAGTTTCGTTTTCTATTTGTATTGAATTGCTCGAGATATAACTATAAATCCAGCACACAACTAAATGATACATAGAACGTTGTCATGAAAACAGTATTAAGCTTATCCAAGGTATAGGTCCAGACGCTCAATAGCAAAAACCGCGTATGTTTAAAATTGGTTCAGTAATCCACACAGTTGTAGTTTAGAAGATCATAATCCTCTATAGTTTGCAAAACACAAAAGCAAAATTTGCTAAAGCGGAACCTATAGGTAGGTGAAGTAATTATAAATTCATTAGACTTTCGTTTCTGGAACCACAATGTCTGCATTATCGATCACATTTCATACCTGAACAACAATCCGCTACTTAAAGAAGTAAATATTGACGCAAACTATAACTACATGATACTTCTTAATGCCTTTACCTACTGGTAAGTAAACATCAAGGCAATGAATTTTGTTGTTGAACGATAAAAGTTTTAGACTTGTTAAAGCACCTTCTGCTACTCATTACTTAATCTATGACCTTACGGATTATGTCACACCTAACTTCTGACGTCTTTTGATTACGTGACATCTAATTAATGACGGCACATTTTTTTACTCCTCTATAGTGACATGAACCATAAATGGTCCCTTGACGTAGAGCACCAAGAATGAGCATAAGCCGCCACTTGCCGTAAGAGTACATTACATGTGATTTTCCAATGCTCCACCTGAAGGTACTACATTGGCCAGGAAGCGAGTTTTTTTTACCTGGAAAATTTGGAATTTTGCCGAACCCTTGCTGTTCCAAGCAAGGTATGGATCTTTAACGTGCGTGACAACACTCACACACGGGACCTCCATTTTACCTCTCATCCGAACGAGGGTGTATTTTTTGTGAAAAATGCTCGCCTAACATTTTTCAAGCGGACCGTGTCGGGATTCGAACCCGGGACCTTGGGCGTAGTAGTCACACGCATACCACTACGCCACGGAGCCGCCGCCGTAAGAGTACAACAGGACATTGGAAACCTCTTCTGATTTATCGTCCTATCGTGAGGTAATAAGAAAGATCCACAAATAATTGTGACGCCATAATTTGGGTAACAAAGAGGAAGAAGAAGAGCTTCAAACGGTCTACAGCACCTGGCGGCTCCGTGGTGTAGTTGGTATGCGTGAGACTACTACGCCCAAGATCCCGGGTTCCGAATTCCGACACGGCCCGCTTGAAAAATGTTAAGCGAGCATTTTTCACAAAAGTACACCCTCGTTCGGATGAGAGATAAAATGGATGTCCCGTGTGTCAGTGTTGTCACGCACGTTAAAGATCCCTACCTTGCTTGGAACAGCAAGGGTTCGGCAAAATTCTAATTTTTCCAGGTAAAAAAGACTCGCTTCCTGGACAATATAGTGCCTTCGGGTGGAGCATTGGAAAAATTTAATGTAAAGTCTACAGCATCTGGCGGCTCTGTGGTGTAGTTGGTATGCGTGTGACTACTACGCCCAAGGCCCCGGGTTCGAATTTCGACACGGTACGCTTGAAAAATGTTAGGCGAGCATTTTCCACAAAAATATGCCCTCGTTCGGATGAGAGGTAAAATGGAGGTCCCGTGTGCGAGTGTAGTCACGCACGTTAAGGATCCCTACTTAGCTTGGAACAGGAAGGGTTCGGCAAAATTAAAAATTTTTCAGATAAAAAAACTCGCTTCCTGGCCAATGTAGTACCTTCGGGAGGAGCATTAGAAAAATCAAATGTATGGTCTACAGCATCTATTCTAAATTGATTACTAAGGGACAGCTGTAGGCAATTGATTAGAGTCAAGTTTTGACTGAAATACTGCGTAAACAGAACAATCTTTACAACTGCAGATAAACTTACCCCAACCAATTTTTTTTAATAATATTCTGGAGCTGTACACAAACTATAAGAATTAGAATATTTATTAGGTGCCACGGGTGCATTCGTTTTTCAACTTTTAGTTAATGTCAGAAATTACCGTTACATAGTAAGTGGATGTATGGGATGTTAAGGTGATATAGATATGTTAATTATAGGGAAGGACCAATTGCTTTTGTAGCAATAGTGATGGTAGTGGAGCGGTTACGTAATAACTAAAACAACTACAACAAACTACTTAAGGAAGGGTATAAATACCTTAAAGCCTGTGCCGCTGTGGGCAATAAAAGTTCACACACAAAAGGGTTACGGACACCAAAGAACACGCACGTTGGGGTGATGGTGTCGCTTCCAAAAGCTCTCATACGACTTGCTTCTGCAACGGTTCGAGTACAACTCACTTCACGCACTCCCACTGTCGGTATAAATGTTTCACTAAAAACTGTAGGATACCCGCACGAATAGTATTTATTGTCACCAATACCAATAAATGTTCGATGATGACGTAACAGTAAGTACTATAGGCAATTGATTTATGTAAAAAAAATTTTCCTGCACGGATACCTACAAAGAACAAACTTACTGTTATTGTAAAACTAGAACACAACAAAGACAAAAAAATTTCGTGTGCCTGAATTTCATTTTTTTTCAAGAAACCTAAAATTGGCCGATTCAATTTTTATATATCATGTATGATGCAGAAATCTGAACATTGTCTTTTATAAAATAAATTCAAATCAAATGAAATTAATGAAGAAACAAGTTTTAAAGATATGTTAACCTTTACAGTTTGGTTGTATTTAGAAAAATTGTGCGTCTTTGCAGAATGTCAAAAACGCAAAACGATCTAATCAGACCACATTGCTTAGTCAAATAACGAGAGAAATGCAGATGTTATACTTGAATATGCCGATACTCAAAAAGCGTTTGCCACATATCGTACCCATTTTGTCCTAACATAGAAATGAATTTTGTTTAGAATACAACCAAGTTTTCTTCAACGATTCTACGTATTTGACTACTTAATTTAATAAAAGCGCTTTGGTTCACATGAACGTGACGTCCTCCTGGACATCATGTATCCATTAACGCAAACTCGAATTATAGCTACCAGCGAGGATTTAAAATGTCGACTTTTCATTATAGAAATATTGCTAAAAGCATCAAAGCAAATATCTCGCAGTATGATTAATTTGATACCTTTATCTTGCTGTTCGGGAAGCACTTGCAGAAAACTACGAAGATGGTTAATTTATGAACCGCATGGCAAACAGTTAAATTATTAAATTGATGCAGATTTCCTTAAACTGACTAATGTTTAGGGTGTTAGTTCTAAAACGTCGGAATGAAACTACAATTATATATATTTGGTCACCTATTACAATTTTCTTAAATTTAGCTCTGATGGATTTGAGTTGTAGAATGACTTCTTTAGAATTTAATCTTTGCGGTTGTTTCATGAACAGTTTTTAAAATTAGTCAACCTTGCACCTGGATGACGTACATTTTTGCGTAAACAGTCGCTTAATCTTTGTGGTGAATTCAATATCCTTTAAATTAGAACATAAAACGCCCACTTAAAACAAAATGATTGCATCTTAAACAGTATTAATTGCAACTATATTTGAACCTCTCTTCTAACTTACGCCAGAGGATAAAAGAATCAGCGTTAGTAAATTGAATCTAATCAGAAGACGTTTGATTATTAAAATAATGTATTCTTTTCACGCGAAGCCATTTATTTACAGTGCAGTGAGGTGTCTGGTCTATTATACTAAAAACTCTGATTTTCTACTAAAAATTTTGCTAAAATGAAGGTATAGAGATAAACTCAAGCAACTAAAAAGCGTCTCACACAGTAGAGAATTTGCGTGGAAGAACTGAATTTGACTTATAAAGTTTGTATCTTTCATCATCATCATTCGGTCTTCAGTTCTAGAACTGGTTGGACACATGCCCTCATTGTTTTCTAGTCTGAAACAACCTACACATTTCCCTGACATTTGCACAGTCGGCATCTATCACTATCTGTGTGCGAAAGCCTACTATTGGTCTACCTTTACCTCTCTTTTCCTTACCCTGCTTGTAATAAATCCCGTACTATTCCCCAGAAATGCCTTAGAACGTATCCTGTCCTTCTATTTCTCCTACTTCTTCGTTTTCCACAGATATCTTTATTCCCCTGCTATTTCTACAACACATTTGTTATTAACCTTGTGTGTCCATTCTACCATCCTCGGACATCTGAAGCACAACACTCTAGAAGGCTTTTATCTCTTTCTGTCTGCTTTTCCTACTGCCACTATTTCATAGATGTACTGTGCTGTGCTCCACAATATGCTTTGAACAGTTTTCTTTTTGTATCTATGTTCGTTGTTTTTGAACATAGCTGCTGTTCTTTCTTGTTTGATGCAGTTCAGTCACCTTCTATTGTTTTACAGTTATATACCCTATTTCCCCGATATTTAGTGGTATGTGAAGGGGGGGTAAGCAGCCTTTGGCGCCAAGTTCCCCCAGTACTTGAACCTTCGTCGAATTAATAGTTTCTCCAATTTATCCTTTTGCACAATCAACACTAGTTGAAAATATTTCACAACCAACACCTGTAGTTGTTTAAATAATCATCAGATTTAAGAGCACTTAATTTTCGTCATTGGGTTTTGCGTCTTGAAACTGGTAGGACTTGTACCTCAGCTTATTTATGTTCTGAGCTAGCCTACACCGTTCCCTGCAATTCTCACAACAGCCTATATACAGCTAGATTCCCTTCTATTGTTTTTTAATTATATGCCCTAATTTTCCGATATTCAGTGGTATGTGAAGGGGGTTAAGCAGCATGTGGCTGCCAAAGATCCCTCAACACTTAGACATTTGCCGTATTAATAGTTTTTCAATAAACCCTTTTGCACAATTAACATTAGTTGAGAGTATTGCAAAACCAATATCTGTAGTTGTTTATAATAATACACATTTCCCTGAAATTGTCACAACTTACATCTTTCGCTATCTGTGTGCAGTAGTCTAACCTAGATCTACCTCTACTTCTCTTTTTTCCTATCTCTGCTTCTAATATATTCCGCACTATTCCCTCATGCGGTAGTATGTGGCCCATCATCCTACCTCCACATTTTTTACTGTTTTCACATATTTTTTCTTCCCCTACCATTTCTAATACTTCTTTGTTCTTATCTTTGTCTGTCCATGATATCTTCATCATACGTCAGGATATCCTTTGTTATCCATGGTTTCGTATTCTCTTTTTGTGTAAACTCCAGAATATCTCTGGCCGCCATGTCTAAGCTGGGTTTAATGTTATTCCATTCTGTTTCTACTTCATTAATATCAGAAATTTTCCCGATACCTTTCAGCAATTCAATTGAATTTTTTTCAAATCTTTTGTGGATATCTTTATCTTTTAGCTACTCAAAGTTAAAGTACTTTTTCCCGTTTCTCCTTTTCAGATTTTTAAATTTAAGTGCGGCCTTCATAATTACGCTGTTGCAGTCAGTGTCTATATCTGCTTCCGGGTAGCTTCTACAGCCTTTTACTTGATTTTTAAACCGTTGTCTAACAATAATGTAATCTATTTGATATCTTCCTATATCTCCTGGCATCTTCCACGTGTATCGTCTTCTAACATGTTGTTAAAATAATGTATTTGTGATGGTTAAGTTGTTCTTGTCGCAAAATTCTACCAGCCTATTTCCCCTGTCATTTCTCGTGCCTAAACCAAATAAACCTACTACCGTTCCTTCCCTACCCTCACCTACCACTGCATTAAAATCCCCCGTAATTATTAAATTTCATGTCCTTTTATGTGTCTTAGTATGTCTTCGATATCTTTGTAGATCGCCTCTACCTCTTTCTCACTGTAGCTAGTGGTGGGCATGTAAACTTGTATTATTACTGTATTTACTGGTTTAGATTCAAATCTAACTATGAGTACTTTTTCGTTCTTTTGTAGGTAGTTTTCTACACCTCGTTATATCTTTTTTCGCATAACTATCCCCACACCCGAATTTCCTTCCTCTGATCCTATATGAATTACCCTGCAGTCTCCACTCCAAAATCCTCCGCCGCTGGCCAGCGAACTTCGCTGATTCCTACTATGTCTAGTGCTAACCATCTATTTCAAGTTTCAGGTTCTCTAGCTTTCCTACTTGTTTCATACTGCTGACATTCCACGCTCCGACTTGCAGAATGTTCACGCATCTTTTCCTATACTTTAGGGTCACATACCCCGAAGTAGTCCTCTCCCGGAGATCCGAATGGGGGACTATTTTACCTCCGGAATTTTTGACTCCCCACAGGATACCATCATATTTACTAACAATTTCTGTACGCAGTGTGCTTGGGAGGTAATGTGGTGGTTTCCCGTTGCCTTCCACATGGCAGTAGTGTGTCTTAGAATGTCATAACGACCGCTATGGTCTCTTCCACATCGTTACCTTTTGATATAGAATCTATTCTAACTGAATAAAAAACAATTCTTTTAGAAGTATATAGCCCAAACACGTACATAACGTATATCAAATCTGTGGATACGGTAAAGAAGCTTCAAGTTTTGAAATAACTGAAGTCCGTTTACAAAGGCAAAAGAAATTCAAGTTTAACAATAAACTCCTATATCTTGATGTGCACAGATCGCAAATATCATAAAGTCATGTATACTGAAACCAACAGTTTCGTGAACTGGTTAAGTTTTCTATGAATCTCAAGGTACTGGTTTTAATTTTGTACACAGTTGCTTAAAAAGTGTTTGGCATGCATTTTTCAGAAAAGTACGCTATTGTCCGTGTATATCAGATTAGATATAGGTCCAGTGCGTGAGTGTTATCATGTCATGCACGTTAAAAGTTCCTGCCTTACTTGATAAGGAAAGGTTTCGGCTAAATTCTAAATTTCAAAGTAAAACAACTCACGTTTTTGTCAACATAGTGCCATGGCAGTAGAGCATTTAAGAAACCAAACTTCTGTATGCAGTAACCTTCGAATAGATATCTGCAGTTATAGTTTAACCACCAGAAAGGATAGTTACGTGAAAATTACACATTTGTACTAATAGCTGCAAATAAAAGTATAGTTTTCAAATCTGTAAGAAAAAACATTTTGGACGTGCTTTGATAAAATTTGTTGAACCGATTAGCATGCGGGTTATTTATAGAAAACAGTTTCTTGAAAATGCTAAAAGTTGTTATCAAAATTATTCCAACTAATTTCAAATAACATTCTAGGATAATTCGCGATTCCTGTTAATTGTATAGGCTTATACTCATTTTATTATGTAAAGACTGACGTGGATAAAGATAAATATGATGACGAATATTTGCTACAATGATGAAAGTGAAAACCTTGATAAAGAATAAAAGCAAACATCATAAAGAACTGCAGACGATTGCACAGAATTGTGTTTAGATAATGTATCTGTGGACTATCTATAGAAGAATAACAGAACACTACTGCACAGGTAAAGAAATGTATGTGTAGGGTAAAAATTGGAAACTATTCAAAATATGATCAAAACCATATCTGGCTGAAATGCCGTAAGTGTTACTACGGGATTCCCTATGTTGCGAAATAGATATTTACTTCAAAATAGCTGCTGAACGAAATACTATCTAATTGTAACAGTAAATCAATTGCTAGTGTAATTCGATTCTGCAAGCACTGCTCATAAAAGTACGTATGGACTTAAAAGGTTACAAAAGTTTAAATATGCCATATGAAGTACACCGATTGTTTGAGTAGTTCGCTACGTGTTCAATTGACGTTAAGCGGCTAAATTAATTTTACTCCACAAAGGTGAAGCGACGTAACAGTAAAATAGCGCACCGACTAGCTTTCAGTGGTGCGGAATTGGTTCTATGAAAGCAAATGCAAAACTTTTAGGGGTGTACACATGATGTCCGTTTTACTAAATACTTTTAGATCTACCTTGAAATGTCTTTAAAGTCTCTTTTTCTAATAAAACTTTTGAGCGTCAACCCACCTGACGGGACCTTGTTATGCCTCTGAAGAATAGGTGTTCCGAGAAACGGTTTAACGGCTCCTACAGCAGTAGAGATTGATGGAGCATTGTGCAATCGTTTGTCACATTTTACTAATTTAAAATGAACACAAATAATAAAAAGCTCCAAGGCTTGTTCACCTACCATATATTATCGTAGTAACTAACAACATAGAAAAACTAAGATCTATTTTTAAGTGGCCAACTATGCATATATCTAAGAAAACGAAAACTTAAATTTATCAATTATCAAATATAGATATTCAACCAATTTAATTTTCAAACATATGAATTATTCGGATACCATCGTGACTTTCTCCATATGAGAATCTCTATGTCTAGAATACGCTTTATATAAACGTACACCAGTGTAAAAAGTCCTCCTAATAATAAGTTTTACTCCTAATTATTATCACCAATCACTGTTATTAAAAATAAAACAGCAAGTAATGTTTAGGAGGTGGAACGCAAAAATTCAATAACTTATTGATTTTGTTGATAATCTACAAAGCGCCCAACGACATTTTACTGCAGGAAAATGTTGTAGATAATGAAATACTCCAACTTAGGGTTAAATGAAAACTTCCCAAACAGCGCACATTTATTTTTAACGGTGCTTTTAATGCCGCACTTTCTCTTGCGTTGGGAAACATGTTTACTAACAATTGCAGCTTTGTATACCGTTACTTGAATTGCCTGATGATCAACCTTATTCCGCAGAGCCATGGTTGCATGTCAATCGAATTTGAAACTGTGCTCAATCTCTATTCTCAATAACTAATGATGAGGGAGAGGTACCTCCCCTCTTTTGTTGTGCGTAGGTTTTGTAAGTTTTTCGTTCTGAGGTCATTGCATGATGATTTTTGTTCTATGTATGTAGTGCGCATAACTACTGAATTTTTGAGCTCAATATAGTTCTACTTGTGTGTCCGATCATCTTGTTCTCACATCTTTACAATGGATACCGAAAGCGGCGTTTTTTGTTTACGTTTGCAACACATATGCAACGTAAGGTATAAGTATGTGTCTACTGGGGATGATTTACCAGTGTTCCGGTTTCTTTGAATCCGTGTAAACTCTTAATTCCTACCACTGTTTACATGTAACGCATTAATTGTTATGGCTGGTTTTATGATTGTTGTGGTTGTAAGGTGTGTTAATCCAATTCCATGATTCAATGGCTTGTTTTTGAACTTGTGTGGATGTGTACAAGTAAACTTTCCTATACCGGATATTTCCCGAGTGTCTATCTGTATATTTCTAATTTAATGTAAATAGTATATGGTTACGATCGTTATTGCTGTTTGGATAAAATGTAGTAGGCGCTTTACTATTCTAATTCTTTATCTTAATTTAATATGATATTAGAATAGCCGTGTTATTAAATTTACACAACCGAAGCTTCTAAAGCTCTTTTAACTAAGTGAAATTAATAAACCCATTTCTACTACCTAACGTTTCATTAAATAACGCCTTAGGGTTGTGTAATGACCATAAACTACTTCGCCAGTTTATTGAAGGAAATTCTCATTGGCATCGGATATGAACCATAACTGTGTCAGGTAAGACAAAATGAGTGCATATGTAGCAAATATTTCTTATTCTTTCTACCACAAACTATATTTACTTGTTCGGCAGCTCTAAGCAACTAAAATCAAATGTTATATATTTGCTGTATATTGCGCGAGCTTTCCTGAAATTCTGAATCCACTATGGTTACCTGTCAATTGCTTTAAAATAAAAAATTATATAATCTTACACCGACTTATTAATATCTGAACACATGTAGATACGAACGAGAATAAATTATGTTTAGAATGATTATAAATTTCCGATAATTTTAATTAAATTTTTTACCTGCGAGTGTCTTTACGCTACACACAATATTTTATTAAAGCCTCAATCTCTCAATTTAGACATTGTTCTATGTTATATTTATACTCTTAGTTATGACCTAAAGATAGGTGTGTATAGCTCTCCACTACGTCCTATCCTGAATTAATTTTTGTTTTTCCTGGAACTATTTTCACCTTAGTCATTCCATAACAATTTAAGGGTGCTTCGGTTAACTACGGTAATGCAGGAGTGGGTTCTTATGCAAGAAATTATAAAAATGGTAAACAAAAAAATAAAAATAAGAGAATGACAAATACAATTATTTACCCTGAAAGGCTTTTTCTTTTGTCATAATTGAGAGACGCTAAACAGTCTGCCACAGCAATTCCTACACTGTAGACGGTTATTCAGCATAGGTCTCCATTGCTTCGGGTTCCTAAATTTATTACTTTACACGTTACTTTTCTTTCAAATATCTTAAAACCACTCATTAGATTTCTCTCAAATTAAATAAAATCGTGAAAAGAACGCCTGGAAATCAAGGTTTTTCTCAAATACAATTCCGTTACTGATGTGACCGGATATCTTTTTACAATGACCTAATTACTATCTATATCATAAATAAATGCAAATAAAATTGCACATATACTTAACCTCTATCAACATTACATAATTTCAATAAAAAAAATATACATTCAAAGAAAAAGTACACTAATCTCTTAACCTGACTCTGGTCAGGTATTTCTGAAAGAAATAAGAAAAATTACATTAAATCCATCAATAATACTATCAATCCAAATTTTCTGTACTCCATATTAAAATGCATGACACTATAAATCTAAATTTTTGATAATACACCTACTTACAATATACACCGAAGCTAAATACCAACTTTTTTCTTTATCTTTTCATTGTCCATTCAAAATACTAATGTTTGATACTTCAACTACTAATAAAATTTATTTTAATATTTTAAGATGTTCCAAAATATTCAACTTCCTTGCAAATTTCGCCAACACTAGTTCCGTCGCTAATTCCACGTTCAACCAAATAACCACACTTTGCGTTCGCTTCGTATCCTACTACAGGACTACCATCCTGTTTACATTTAAAATTTATATATAGATTATTAGAAAATATAAATTTAAAAGCGTATAACATTACTCATTGTTTAATATATCACCTATTAAAAGGTTAAGAATATCCAGAAACTCCAGCTTTCCAATTTTACATCCTTCAAACAAGAGTTCCTTTGACTCATCCCAACACAAAATGCCAAATTAACGGAGAATTAAACTCGTCAGGTTTATAACTCCTTTAACTGGCTGTAACGACGATAACTCCACTAATCTATGAATTGGAGGCACTCTGCCCGTGAAAGCAAAAGTTTATAAAATTCGTTGCATGCCGTGTTTTTTCCTGAGGGAAATACAGTCACATTACATCTGAACCTGAACTGGCGTTTCCTTTCAAATGTACTATATCTCAGCAATCTTTAATTAACTGTTTGTCTATAATTAACTCATTCTTTTTTGTCGGGTCTAACTATTATTTTTTTTTCACTAGGAAAATCTTCTTAATTGTGGTCAACATCCGGGGACAATGTTATTGTCGCGTTAATTACTGTAGAGTCACAAACTTTTGCAATTTACCCTTGATGATCTAGCCATGTTTCAGACATTCTGTATTTTTCAGGTATTAATTCATTTCATTAATATATACTCTGTGGTTTTAGTTTATTCCTTGATGCCCTGCATTTATTATATATTTATTATATTTTATGATTTATAAAATCTTTTATTTCAGCGACTTTTATTGTGGCTGCGTTTTTCCTATTTAGTGACTAGTGCGTTGATTTAATAACGTATTAAATTGTACCAATTGATTTTAAGGCAATTTATTTTCTATTACTTTAATTTTACTTTCTACCCTAATTGCGATTATATTTTCTAAAAACAAGGAATTAAAATATCATGCTTAATTAATATTAGGTGTTCGTGAAATCTATCATACAAGATGCATCCATATCTAATTTGTCCATTCAAATACACTAAATTTTTCTCTCCCATCTAATTTATAGTTAGTTAGCTTCTAACTTTCTAACATTTTCTACGCTTAATCTGTTTTACGTCTATATTGTGTTACATTCCAAACACAGAATTATACGGTCCTTTCTAACAGCTACGACTATAATGGATTTTAGTATTGCGCATTGCATTTCAAAGATTTTTTATTGAGTTATTCCAATATTCACATCCATTTTATTTCTATTGTCATTTCTAATTCTCAAGTAACAAAGCTGCTTAACATCTTCTAATTTTATTCTAGCTCTACTGTGACTTTTCTACCGCGTCTCTGTTTACCATTTCTCTTTATTTTTATTTGGATATTGTTAATTTTCTTTCTTAAAATTCTTTCCAAAATTTCTGTCATTATATTTAGCCTAAATTTTAACTTGTTGTGCGTTTCTGCTATTATAACTACATCATCTGAATATTTTAATTTTCGAATTTTCTTTTCTTGAACTACTACACCTATTTCTTTTAAATATTTAATTTGATTACTGCTTATTTCCTATAGGAGTTACACTAGGTTGGTGATAGAGCACATCATTGTCTTACACTTTTACAAATTTTTTAATCTGTTTGTTACGGTATAGCGGGCGGACAAGGAAGGGAGCAATAAAAGCAACGAAGATAGTCCGCACCGATAACCCCCATAAAAAAGAAAAGAAAGAATGCCGTACTAACCAAGTCGCAGAGTAAGGGAAGGGGGCTCGTAGAAAAGAAAAAAGGAAAAACTTTAAGACCGATGCACCCCAAAGGAATATGTATAGTAGTACAAGTTAAAGTTTGCCATACCTTTCATCTCCGAATATTCATCTTCATGCTCAACGTTCTTAATTGTAGTTTTTGCTGTTAATTTGGTTTCTATAAAGTCCCCCGTTAAGGTTTATAAAAAAGTCACACATTCGTTGCTATAAAATATATTTATTTATATATTTTCAACAGGTAAAAATTCAGTTACAAAAAACAACATACAGAAACAGTAAAAGAAAACACAAAAATATAAAGATATAAATTCTACTTGAGTATCCTGACCATGTCCAACATAAACATCATGTATATAAACTTAAGCAAAACAATCACTTTGTTATCGTTATAATCCACCATTTCAAATGTTATCCTTCACTTCCTGTTCCGTCTGTTATTGTAGGTTTAAAACTATCTGGTAACACTAGCCATCATACCATATCCCACTTAAAATTGTTTATATATTTAAAACAGCAAACGAGCACTTGTTTATGAAAAGATCACTAAAATTGCCGGGATCGCATAAGATAAAATAGGATGGAGAAAATTACAGTGTTTGTTTTTCAAAATGAACGACAATTTTAACTAAAGTGCCCAAATCCTATATCGCTCAACAAACTTCTAACAACACAATCCATGATATCACCTTCAAAGGTGTGCATGTATAGATGAGACCCGATAGTATGTAAATAAACATGCAAGTCTTGAGTTAAATAAAGGACGACTACAGTTGGTTGCCTATCTACGTGGATTGAATAAATGGAAATATAGCAAACGTAATTTTAAATAATTAGGAACTGAAATAGTTTTTAACGGTAATGAGGCCGTAAATTTTTTAAATACGAAATAGAATGTAGCAAATCCCTCCCCGCAGAATTAAAATGTCGGAATAGGAAACCGAAGTAACGGACTAATCAATACACTAACAGTACTAACCTCAAGAAAATTTATTTCAGAAGACAAAACAATAACCAAAAAATGTAGAGGATTATAGAAAAGCGAAAGCTATAAGGTAGCAATCAACCTTGACAACAATAGAATGGCATTAAAACTGCAAAAGTTATAGTTAGCCAAATATCTCTAAAAAGAAATAGTAAAGATTTCAAACCTCAGGAGAAGAATTAGTTCCTCGTGAAAAAACAAAAAGTTAGGAAAGAAACTAGGAAAACCAACTGCAGAAACCAAAACGCAACAATAAATCTCGAGCCTCAAATTATGTTAAGGAAGTCAAAAACGCTAGATAAAAGATTGCATGTACTTCAAACCGTAGTAACAAAGAATCGTAGGAGTGAACTGAAAGAAAAGTAAAACAAACACAAACATGTGTTTGTACGAAAAGTGTGTTGAGTGTTGTACCGCTTTAGTCGCTTGTTATGACAGGAAGGCCGTACCGTGGGGCTAGTCTAATCCGGATCCACTCGTTGATGAGTACGCGAAGCAAAACGAAATCACAAGAAACAAACAAAAATATGTATGTGCGCGTGTATGGAGTGTAGGTGCGTATATGTATGTGTGAGCGCGCGCTCGAAGAGTGTGTTGGGGAGTGTGTTGAACCGCTCTATTTGTCTTGTACGACAGGTAGGTCGCACCGTAGGGTTATTCTAATCCGGACACACTCGGGGATGATACCAAGGCGTTACAAAAGAAAGTAAATACACAAATTAAAGTTAACAAAATGTACGAGAACTGATAAATAAAAATAGAGGGGAGTAAACAAGAATTTGAGCGTCAGAGTTTTCATACGGGGAAGCACTAAATTATCGACGAAAACACAATTTCGATAATTCGGCGTGGAAGAAAAATCTACCAAAAATTCCCGTATAACGGAATAAGTAAAACAGACACAACAAAAATTATAATCGTAACAGAAAAGTATAATTATTAACATGGAGACTTTGAATTAAATAAAGGACGATTAATTTGATTGCCTATCTACGCGGATGGAATTTATAGAAATGTAGCGAACGTAAATTTAAATAATAAGGAACTGAAATGGTTTTTTACAGCTACAAGGCCGTAAATTTTTTAATTATGAAATAGAATGTAACATGCTACTTCATTATATATCACATCACATTATCATTCTTATATAAATTGCAATTTACCTGTCAAACTTCGTAGTCTATTTCTGAATCCTTTATATCCCTGAGCACTGTATTTCATTCTAAATTATCAAAAGCTTTGACTGGATCATTAAAACATATTGTTGTACTTTTGCTTATTTTTCCTCTTTCTTTTAATACTAACCTTAGCGTTAGGATTACTTCTCCAGTTCCACTGTTTGTTGTTAATCCAAACTGATCTTCTGCTAATCTTTCCTCTATTTTATTTTGTATCATGCTGTATATTGTTTTAATTAATGTCTTTGAATAATTACTCTACGGTTCTATAGCTTTATATTCCTTCTGATCCTGCATTCGTTGGAGACATCCCTAATGTACGTGTTGTAAAGTGAGAATTCAGTTTCCTTCCTTATACAGAATGTCTCATATACGAATGAATAACATTGCTTTATCAGAAACGGTATGTGATACAGTCAGTTAAATGAGAGTTGCCTACTTTGGACTATATTAAAATGGTTTTAAAAGTCGAGACCATCTCATGCGTTCTCAAGTTTCCAGCGAAAACCAAAAATACCATTTTTCATTTGTGGGGGTCTACCAATTCTATTCCAAAAATATCAGAAAATGGAAAAGGAAAAAGTTTTTGATGTAAAAATTTAAATAACACGGTGTTATCAAATATTCATTTCAACGTTCCGTTGTGCTTTTGCCGTATCTGATATAGCAATATTATCTCTTCCTATATAAGACACTGTATACTGTACTTATTAGCCTAAATAGTGCGTTGTATACTGTCTCGCGCCACGTCTAATGAAGCTATTGCTAATTGGTCTATACCCCGGTTTTTCTTAATTTTAGCTGCTTTGGCGTCTTTTAAAATTCTGTTCTTAGCGTTTTAAATTCTCATTCCTCATCCATTACTCCCTAGGTTTTCTGTGTTAGTAAATTAGGTACGTTTTATTTACATGTGGTGCGGTGTTAACCATCATTGCCTACTTTTAGAAATTATTATCCAATGAAATTAAGGAAGCTGAGAATAATATTCTGTAACAATTTTTTTGAAGACTGCCAATCCTCTAAGATCATTCATTGAATACGCTGTTTTGTCTATTTAACTAAACACTTGAATATTGTTATGCAAACAAAAATTCAGATTGGAACCGTGTAGCCCAATCACAAGACAGAAATTATTCCATACTGCTGGTCTGTTTACTATCAACAAACGTTGGCCGTTTGAATAAATTCTTCAATGTCAAGCGACGTTGAAATTACTTGTGCGCATAAGACAAACAGGTTAGTCTGGCAAGAGCATTCGATAAAGAAACACCATGCAGCGGTATTGTGTTCTCGCCAGCAATTTACGTGTGGTCATAGGCGTAGCCGCTTGGTCAAGTGCAACATGCACTTGAGTTATAGTGTTTTTTTAATAATGCGCTCTAAAGAATAACAATATTTTCAAATAAAATGCACTCTAGAGTATTACAATAATTTGTTAAAGATCTGTTTATATGTTAGTGATACCGTTTGCAAGACACCGTTCATATGTTTAATGTTGAATTTTAATATTTATTTATTTATTTATTTATTGAACATAGCAACCAACAGAATATAAATATAATAGCGTTTAAACGCTTTATAAACTTTTGGTAAAAATTATCCAAGCCTGTTAATTTTGCCTTCACTAAATTTAAAAAACGTGCTCCAAGAATTTTCTACATATGACTCAGAAGACTTCTAATAATAATTTTCTTAAAAGTTTGTTAAAATTGATTTTAATTAATTCATAAAATTAACCTTAATGGTTAGCAAAAACTCGATCTTTGTAATGATTAAACTTTATTATCAGTATTGCAATAATAATACTGCAGATTTAGCAAAGATAAGGTTCCGAATTTACAAGAACAAATAGCAAACTTGAATTCTCCGAATTACGGTCGAATTGACTGTCTTAATAACAATTGGAACACCGTTAAAGACAAAGTATTTTGGATAGCCCGTTAGATAGTTGTTTTCGTTTCAATTTACGTGGAAGAGATACATTTTACGTTTGTATAAATGGTTCCAGGAAAATTCCAGTTTATTACACCATAAAATGTGGACCGTGTATTGGCGTCACTTGTTTGTCAAAACACCGTACGTCAACACATCTGGCTTAGACAATGTAATAGCCTCTACGTAATTAAGAACATCGTTGTGCAAGCTTTTTTATTACTTTCACATGACGACCGCAGTTGACCATTATTGACACAAGACAGGATATAGGAAACATTTGTAACAACCTACAATTCTGGTTTTGCTTTGTAGTCATAATAACTTTTGATATTTAGAATTTATCACATTTTAAATTAAGGATTATACCTTATATTATTATGAATGAACTTAAATAAATTTAGTTCTAGCTAAATATTTTATTTAAATGCAAAGAAACATAAAATAGTTATGAAAACTAAAAACTATTACACTTTTAAAATTCTAATAGACTTTTGTAAACCAAATAACAGATCTGATATTTTGCGTATCTAATTTTGAAAGCCATGTAAAGATGCTTAACGCGTCATTGATATTTTGGTTGATTCTTGGTGAATATTGTTATAACTTCCTCATTCTATAATTGTGTAAAAGGAACTAAACTGCCTTTTTGATATATATATATATATATATATATATATATATATATTGCTGTGATCCTCGTTACTACGGTGAAATCTCCTCTGATATTCGATTTCTTACCTGAATATCGCCTCTTGAATCCTTCCGCCTCGGCTGCTCACCTAGTTAAAACTTTCATCTTCATTGATAAAAAAAACACATTCCTACCACAAACATCAACGTTAACTCTATTTACACCAATATTCACAATACATTAAAATTTCAAAATTAAATTTCAGCATAAATTTCAGCATCATAAAATTTCAAGTTCATTTTTGTCATCATTTTAATTTGCATCCGGAATTAGAGTTCTTGTAGGATGCATACTAATTAAGTTAACAATATTTGCAGACCTGAGTCTGAATAAAAGGGAGCATCTCCACCCTTTACGTTAATTTAACAGGTTAGTCTAATTGAGCTCAAAGACAGACCCAAATTTTCATCATAATCAAAAACATAAACCTGATAAATACTCCTTTCTACTTATACAAGAAAATTTTACCTTAAAATTCAAAATTTGTTGTTTATACAAATTTACTACTGTCCATCTTTATCAAACAAATTATAAATATATTCAACACACACCAAAACATCAAAGATCGAACAACAATACATAAGTTACCTGAAGGTTACTGCACTCGTGGCTCCAATGTACATCGTCCTTGCTAATCCCACCATTCCAGCTGGTTTATGTTTACGTCTTCGGATTTCTAACCGCCTTTAAAATTTTTCTACACCACCATTCGTCTAAAAAGGTTTCAGGGCTTCTCAGGAATTCATCTATGTATATCTAAATCTTGTTTTGTGGATGCAATCGCGTTTACGAATAACATTTGATTACTAACACACCCGAAAAATAGCACTGAAATTCATAATTCTTTCACGCTTTACCCAAAACTGCATACTTCTATTTATTTATTTATCGTTATTAATTTGGATAATTGGTACAGTAATACCCGCAAATATAACTAGAGTTTATTACCTTTATTTATCTTCTCTAAGTGCACTAATGCATAATAACTGTTATAGTAGCACGTAATCACCATCTATTCTGCTGGACGTATCGAATTAAATCAAAAAAATAAAGACCAAAACTGTTTGAAGTTTCGCATAAAATTAAAAAATAAAAGAGAGCTAAACTCCTATCAGCACGGGTTTATATAATGGCTCGCTTGCAAGTCGAATTTGTCCCGCGACGGACGATTTTAAGAAATTCGCATTCTATTTTCCTTTCCGATGGCTCGGCACAATGATTTTACTGAAATTTGCACTCGTCTCGCAACACGTCCGAGAACAACTAATTAATTTTACATAGAAATTGTTATGTTTTCACCTCTTCTGTTTGCATCTTATTTCGAACTTAACCGCTAATCTAGTCTGTTCATTCTATCTACAATCTGTGCTATTGTTTTACATATTTCCCCTCATTTAACTACCAATGCATTCCATCTCGCTTGTCTCTATACCACAAACTTGCTCTCTTACTTGCACTCATATAGCTTGAAGCTTATTGACTATCATATACATCGTTATCTTTGCAGGTGTTCGGAGTTCTAATACGCTGATGGCTTTTGCGTGACTTCCCCACGTCTTTTATAATTTCTCGATAGTTTTAGTACTTGGAAAGATTAAATTATATACAAGTTGAATATTTTAACTCGGCTTCTTTTTATAGAAAGCGTCCAGTGAATAATTTAAATCCCTTATTTTTAATGAAACGAATAAATTTTTATGCTCCATGGTTTTAATTATGCGTATTATCTAATGAAATTCTACATTACTTCCTTCTACACGTTATTATGATTATATACAAACCCTACATTCTAATTGAATGATTTAAATCTTTACAGTAGGCCTTTAATTAAGCGTACTATTTTCCACTGCTTTAATATACACGGTGTTTAACATTATCTAAACAATATAAACCCTATGTTTAGAAGTAAATGACGAATTTATCCAATATACCTTTAAATGAAGCGTATTATTACCCAAAGCTTCCTTATACACGGTGATTAAAATTATTTGCTGTCGTTAATTAATTTTCTACCCTGGTCTAAATTTGAGTAATATATATATATATATATATATATATATATATATATATAAAGTAAGATGAATTAATAAAGCTAATGTTTTGTTAATGGCTATATAACTACCAGCCCGATTTGTATTTGTCAATGGCTCTTATTATTTCCATAAGAGTTTGTTTACAGATACATCTTACTTTATATTCAATTTTCTTATTGCGGACTGCAAATAACTTGTCTTTGTTTATATATATATATATATATATATATATATATATATTATTTTGAACAAGTGAGTTCAAGAACAGGGTAATTAAATCAATAGGTAAAAAGCTTAAACACTTTTTACTAATTTAATGTTTTTCTGCTCTTACTTGACTAAGGAGCACTAATGGTGCCTTCAAAAATTTTAAATCAAAATTGTGTTTATAATAGTGCTCAAATTATTGATATTAATAGCTATTCTTTTCTTTATAGTATAAGGTAGCAAGAGCACATCAATTGTGTCCTTCTTTGTTATATTAACAATATTTTTTACAGCTCCTGGTTAGGCAGTAAATACGATATTTTTCTCTAAGGACTTCTAAGTCCCTCCCTAGGATAAACCCGTGTTTAGAGAACTTAAGGACTTGGTGGCGCCCTTTTTTGCACCCCTATTTTAGTTTTACTAGAGTCTGCAAGTAAATAATGTTTTGTAATAAGAACCACGGCCAATCCTCATAAGCTCTACCCGAGGAATAGACCCCTAGCATAGTCGGAAGATAGTTGAGGTTCCATCTTTATAAAGAAGATACCTTCAAAGATCTCAAGAAGAAAATAATAATTTAAATTTTAATTTTTTGTTATAATTCATTGAACAGTAGATTGTGCATATAAGTCCACCTAATCACCAGCTATGGCATTCTTTGCTAATAAAACTTAAAACTATTCTGTATTTGTTAATTTATTCCTTTGATGTGTTCTTACATCTTCTTATTATATTCGTACTTAATTTTTTTACATACCTCCGTAGTACAATAGTATTTTAAACTGCTTGCAAAATAATTATCGAGCGCCCAATATTCTATTGTTAGATATCAACAGTAGCACGTTTTCACTTAGAGGCTTGTAGTTATATTAAGCTAAGTAAATAGAAAGTAAAGTTTGTATTAACAGAAACCTGTTCGGATATGTGCAGAAATCAAAATCAAGTTCAAACTACGTCATAAATTGTTCACTGACTCTATCTTATCAGTTCAGGTATTCATATGTACACAAACATTAATTGATTTATAGTTTCTACGTATCACTGCTATGTAAGGAAACTAATACAGAAATAAACATCACATCTTACGAGGAAGTTTGCAGCGCTAATAAAGTTCGATAGTGAATTTCTAAGCTTTTCTTCGTAAAACTACGTATATGAAAAATTTGTATTGTACATGTTCAAACAAACGTATTCTAGTGAGAACCATAAAAGTTTTAGAATTTTTGATACAGTAGATGATTGTATGGAATATAAAATTTTCTCAATAACAGGAACTTACGTTACATCAAAAGAATATTTTATGAATCATTGAAGATAAAATCTGTTGCTGCATTGACCCCACAGATGTTTGATTTATTACATTGGTATTGAAAAAGTCGTAATTATTACTATATTGAAATTTAAATCAAACCTACAAATCGTGATAGGTTAATAATGTGACGCATCGTTTGAATTACTAACTGTAACCGGGACAACTATCCGCCTGCATGAAAGTGACGTTCCAATTTAATTCCAATTTAATCTTACTAATTTCATTCAAATAATTTAGTTGAATTAAAATTAGTTTTCAGGATGAAAAGTTGTTTATACAATTTGTTCGGAAATAGATAGCATCATGCATCAAAAGCAAACGCTGCAATTTTTTTAACATTTTTCCCGCCAAACTTTTTGTATACTTTTTCATACATAAATGCTAGTTTAGTGCTTTGTACGAAATATTTAATATACTAAAACGTGAATATTAATTATACTCGATTGAATTATTTAAAATTCTAACTTGACTTAACAAATTAAGGAAATGTGATGACATAGTGAGAAATTATGAAAAAGACATCTAAGTCGTCATTTGTTAAGATGAAAATTGCAAAACAATGTAGCATTTAATTCATAATCAATCAAATATATATTTCTATTCTGTGGTTTCCGATAAGTTGCACTATATAAAAATCTAATCAAGCACGGTTGTAAATAATACTTATTCTCATTTAGGTAGTTGCTTTTACTACGTTAAAATTGTTGTCCTAATAGGAGTTACGAGTTAAGAAAATTCAACTACTACACGACACATTGCAAGATAAAAAATCTCTCGTGAATATCAGATAGCAAATTGGACCTCCTTACCATAAACGCCTACCTTACCTGATATCTCTAGGTCGAGAATTTCTTGTTAATGAGAGAAGCCCAAGGTAAAGTTGGATGGAAAACGGCTTGAGGAAAAGAAAAACTCATTAAAGACAAACGGCTAGTAGAGCGTTAGCTCTGGGTGGATCATGAGCTTGGGTCATGGGTTGACAAACGACCAAAAATATAGGTAAAGAGCGCCACCGTATTTTTCAATACAACAACATACGAAGATAAGAGTAATTGTATTAGGGGAATGCGAAAACCTGAAGTGTACACCGCTTATGTAGCCACAAAACCTAAATATCGACCGTGCAAAGCACTTACCAAAATGTCACTTACCAGAAGTATTACAGATGTGTCGGCATATCCTGTGAACAAACAAATGCACAACAGAGACACCGTTTGTGTCCTTAAAAATATTCACCAATAAATAACATATTTGCTTTTTAGTTCCAAAAATATATACACCCAGGGTACTTGTTAACGTTAGACAAAATTAATCTTTTGCTTATTAAGAACCAAGAATTTTCCTTTGAATTTTTAATAATAAAAGAATGAAGCAAAATTAAAGATAGAAGTATTTACAATTATAATAAAAATTTACTTGAAAGAAAAAAAATGGCGTTCTTTCTAGAATAATATAAACTTCATTAGATTTTCAATATCACAACATGTCATCAGTCTAAGGTATTCGTTTTCTTAATAATATTACACTTTGGAATTAAGATAGCCTTGAGTAGTACTACAATAGACTTTACAATTAACAATCAAAAATATTTCATTTAAGTGTTACTAAATTGCACCATTCAGACAAAGAATAAACTTTACCATTTTGTCCTTTAAGAATTTATGATTTCTTAAGGTTAAAGTACATGTCCTCAATAATAAGCAAAAATATTTTAATGTAATTTAAAATAATATGTGATGACAGAATTTAAAAATTGTAGATATTCTGACATGTGATTTTAATAGCACTTTTTAGTGGAGCTAAAAATTGTTTCCTTAAAAATTAAATATTCAAGGCTACAATACTGCCATTTTTAAAACTTTTTGTAAAGTGACTAATACAAAAATAGGGTGTTTATACAAAAACCCACTTCAAGATAATGACATTAAAATAAAATATCAATCTTTCACCTAACTTGGAACTTTTAAATAAAATCAATATATTTTAAGGTCAATATCACTCACGTGCGCCAAGTAGAGTTGGAACCAAAAAACTTGAACGTTCTTACCAGAACAAAACAACGTCATATGTCGACCAAGCTAAACTATCTGCAATCCACACAAAAAGATGTTCATATTATAACGTTGAATTTAAATTAGAGCCCACAAAAACCTTTTTAATAAAATATTATTAAATTAAATTAAATCTTCATTTGATGTATCTAACAGTTTTCATTATTCCAAAATTGATGTAAAGCTTTCACCTCTCCATTATTGCGTGAATTAATGATGTACACCAAAATTTTTCATCGTATCTGCAGGAATCAAACTGACTTCACCCATAGTGGAATTCAAATCAATCTGCACTAAAAGCTATCAGGAACCCGACTTTGACACGATGATTTTAACCATTTAATCTTTTTTTACGAACTCGATACCAAGCAAATTCGCTTAGCATCATCTTGTCTCTTGTTATCACCTGTCGAGCTGCTTTCTCGTTCAAACTCTGGTTGAAAAGTGATTGGGAAAATGACAGATAAGTAACTAGCCGAGTAACTTAGATATCTGAGGGGAAGGAGCCCATTATCCATAATACACATAATAACCTATCTTTTGTCACCAGACAATTACAAATTATGTTTTGATTTTATTAAGGCATAATATTAAATTTATAGAGAATATGTAACTAAATAAAAAAATACGTTACAACATTTTCAAAAACTTAGTGGCTCCGGCTAATCTGAACAGCGACGTGCAATAACTGAACTATACTTTATTAACAGTATCGTTTCCCGTAAAATGAGCGGCCAGTAAGAAACGAACGAAATCGGTAACGAAATGCTCGCCCGAATTACATGTAACAAAGGAAGAGAGAGAAAGTAAAAGAACACGAGTTCCGCACTGAACACAGCCGGTATACGGGGGGGGGGGTGTCTAAAGAACGATCCCGACACGGCCGACTGCTTGAAAAATGGCAGATGAGCATTTTTCACAAAAATTATGCCCTCGTTCGGATGAGAGGTTAAATCGAGGTCCCGTGTGTGAGTGTTGTAACGCACGTAAAAGATCCCTACGTTGCCTGGAACGGCAAGGGTTCGGCAAAATTCTAAATTCCAGGCAACAAAAAACTTGCCTCCTGGCCAATGTAGTACCTTCGCGTGGAACATTGGAAATGTAAATGCACGGTCTAAAGAACGAAACGACAATACTGTACCATGCCAATTTTCCATTATGCATGTTTCAGTTGTAAAGGCCAAAATTTTTTCTTTAATACAAAGTTTGTTTATAAAAACTATCTGCAACCAACATTAGTTGTACAAATTTACTATTCCTTTATAATAAATTACATAAGTTTCCTTAGTATGAAAAGTCATACAGATTAAATGCTTTGGTTTTTTTGTATAAACAGATAATAAAGTTTCATTTTGTTTACAAGCTATTTGTTACAAAATCTCTTATATTAAATTTCACAATTATATTTAGAAGTCGCAGGTTAGTCTCTGTTTAGTTTCAATTCGTCTTAGTTTGCTTAATACACAAGTGGTGTAGTTTTGATTCTTGACCATTCAGCAGCTGAGTTGATATCAATTACCCCTCTTTCTGGGTTTTTGGAAAATGTTAACGACACGTTGTATCGAGGACTGCTTCAGGGGTCTTATCTTGAGTATGTTTGTGCGGAAGATACTCCCTTATCTTGTTGACTTGTGCATCGTGGTGTACAGCTTTAAGAACGGTGTTCTTTCGAAGTGCGTTTGTCGATCATTGTGTTTATAATGAATGTACCGGTTACTTATGTCTCGATACAAGTACTACGCACATTAATAATTCAGAAGATCTTAAAAAAGAGTACTCCATCTTGTATCTTGCACAGAAGGTTCAACTAAATATAACTTTAAGTACAACAACCCTTGCTACGCCACATCTGTAATTTCCATATCAGCTTTAATTTAACTTCTTCGAATTATGAAGATGCAACCTTACCTTACCTGAAGTGACATCAGTAAAAATGGTGGATAGACACCGTGCTTTAAATTTACTTATGGTTAAAGGTTAACACAAGTGTCTTTGGTCCCTGTCTGTTTTCAACATATGGTTTAAAGAAGCTCCAGCCTTACTGGACATAATCAAATATATGTCAGGTATTTAATACCATGCTTACAGGTATGTTTTTTGTCTTTTGCCTACATAAAAGAGATTATTAGTTCCTGTTTGATAAAATAATCAAGTTGTATCTTATCTATTATTTAATTTAAATGCCTTTTGTCTCTTGCCTACATAAAGGGAATTATTGGTTCTTGTTTGGTAAAGTAATCAAATTGTATCTTTATATCTTATTTATTATTTAATCTAGAAAAGTGATCTTACTAAAAATTGTGCTTTTACTTATTTACATTACGTGTAAAAACAAGAGTTTCATGACATTCCTGTTTATTTTTGGTACGTTAATAACAAGTTTTACCGTTCTAATCATATTGTGTTTCTTTTCCTTAAAAACGACTTCACGATTTTAGTCTGATGTCGAATGTTTATTAATATTTAGAATAACTTAGATACTACACAGTATTAAATTCTTTAGTTTCACAAACCTTATTATCATATAAATATTAACGTTTACAGATTGAAAACATCAATTTTGAATATAGCAAAAGTATTATTCAAGTTTATCGTTGAATAGTTTATTAAGGCGTTAAAGGGATTATGTGCACATCGCATTATTTAATTTAAAGTCGCCTTAACTAATATGTATAAATATGTTGCAGTGTGAACATTAAATTGTTTTGTATTATATGTAAATATTTTCCGAGTTTTTTTAATATTACAGAATTATATTTTAAACCAAACCTAAACTAAATAGACACGCAGTGTGGATGCACAAATATATTGCCTAAAGAGTTTTGTTTTCTTGTCTGAATAATGGTTAGTGAAACTGCATTCCTCGTTTATTTATCGATTTTTATTAGCTTGGAAATTGCAGTTCCTGCTACTAAATAATTTTTGAAAGCACAATAACAAAACTATGTTGTTTCCTCAAACTTGCAGTTTTGTTTCCGCACTTAATAAATTGACACCACTTTTAAATCCAATCTCTCAATATAACAATCCATTATTGATTATAAACGCGTTTACGGTGATCTTTTACACACTTCTAGAAAACCATTGCAAGATGTTTTAAACTGTACTGGAGTATCTAAAAACTAGATATTAACAAAAAAATTCGGGTTTTACACTATTTTTAGAATAATTACCGTTTTAATAGAGTATTAATATAACCTCAAACCATAGAAAAATAAGAAATTCAAGTTCCGTGCCAAAGTAAATATTTGACCCTAACTACAAACAAATAGGTACATTATATACATTATGAAAATTACACATTTCTTGTTTATAGTAAATGCTAGTTCATACAACATACATTATAGGAGCTGTATATATTTATCATTAAACACACTACAAAACCAGCCTTATATACCTGGCGCACAACTTCATCAAAATTTTTTTTTAATAATTTAGTGGGTTTGTATCTCGTTTGTACCCGTTTGTGCCACTTTTCATTTCGTTTGTACATCAAAGAGTAACAAAATTAAAAAATTAAAAAATAACAGGCGGCCAACTTTATGATATTTTAATTTCGTCAACACCATTCGATAGAGAATCGCTTGTACCTGTTTGTATTTATTTTCATTTCGTTTGTACCTCAACGGGAATCGAGGTAGAACATTTTTGAAGTTTCGGTGCATATGCAATGTTTTAAGATATCCAAAACTGAGCATGAGGATTCGAAAGGAAATTGTCTACTGACTTGTATTCCTGCGCTCAGCATTATCCAGAACTAACGGAGAGGACATGACAGGGTTCTAGTTCCATTTTTGTTTTTGGTTTTTATTTGTTTTTTGTTTTTATTGATTTTTGTTTTTTTGTTTGAAACGATTTTGTTTCGTTTATGTTTTTTTGTTATATTTATTTTATATTTGTTGTGTTAATTGTTATAATTAGTAATTTTATAATAAAATAATAAAGAGAACAATTCGTATACATGCAGACGTAAAATGTAATACAGTTATTTTACTGTTTTATGAATATTAGGAGGGATATTCTTTTTTTTGTAAAAGAGTTCTTGATGGTGTTGTTATAGAGACCTTATTTTTACTCAAATCGTTGTATGTTTCCCAATTTCTTGATATTCGACGACAGTGTGCTATATAATGTCCTATCTCTAGTTTATTGGTGTCACCGACATATTATATTGTTGCGATCATCTTGTTGGAACAAATACAAAATTTGATATCAACTGGTATTTCGGAAATTGTAAATATACCAGGCCACTCGGGATATCCGAGCCGTTCAGTGAGTTCAGTCCATTGTAAACATTCAACATCTATAAAAAGATGCATCCCTGTCGTAATGTTTACAATTAAGTTATCATTAATGCATCTTCTACATTTTTATTTATTTCTTCAATTTTTTCACCTTTTTCTAAACCGCGCATACCGTGTTTATACATCGGTTTAGTATTTATTTAAGTGATCGTGACACTATCTTTGTTCATCCATTCATAAGCTGCCCAATGCTCCAATATTTCATAAGTTATTGCATTATGCATTAAAAGTTTGATTATTAATTAACTTACGTCATTTGCGCAGTCAATCGTGCCACTTATTGGTTTGAAAATGTTACTCAAAATTAGCGCCCTCTCTTTGTTAACTTTTTGCGAATTGCCCATTGTGGATACCATTTGTATAAATTTCATTGTACTTTACTGTTATTATTAACATAATCATAATAACATGTCCAATCACGGTAACCTATTAATAAAGACCGGACTATGGTATCAAATGCAGACGTATTTTTTATCATTACATATTTCCCTGAAATATTTTGAGAACGTAAAATGTTACCATTCTGTAATATTGGAATTTTGGTAATGTTGGGCTTTTAATGGATACTCTCCACATCAGGACATACCCTCAAATATTTACCACGTTTGGTTCTTTATTTTTTTTACGCCTCCAGGTTTCTTTTTCATTTAAAATATTTGTCTGAGTTGGTTAAGATACATGATCATCACATGCATTATGCGTTAATGCATGGTGGAGTTTGCGGTAATATGTCGGGACTATCAGGATTACTTTGTAGTTCATATTTATCGCGATCATCTAACATACGAGTATGGGGAGGTTCAGTTAAATTTGTTGTATGTACAACTTCGGCTGCTTCAGTGGACAATGGAACTGTATCAGCATTTAAGATTATATGCGATATTAAAAATTTGTACACGCGGATATTTTTCGTGCTCTTAAATACCTAATTTTTTAATTAGTTAAAATATTCCTCGCTTCGAGCTGACGACGCTACGTTACTTATTCCATTTGATGACATAATAGCGGTCGATAATGGAAACTCCTTAGAAATTCTAAGTAAATTTATACCGAAGTTATAACAGTAATACGGATTTGGCGTATCTCCGGGATTTGTTTGTTTACAATTTTTTTCAATATCGTTAAGAAAATTATTTATATATTTAGAAGATTCGTTGTAGGAACTTCATCGAGATAATTGTCTATATTGCTATCATAATATTCCAAATTATCTGTTTTAATTATGTTTAATAATCGTTGCTGCGAAACAAAAGAAATAAAAAACAAAACACAAAAAAAACAAAAATGAAACTATAATCCTTCCACGTCCTCGCCGTTAGTCCTGGATAATGCTAAGCGCAGGAATACAACACAGTAGAAGATTCCCTTTCGAGTCCTCCTGCTCATTTTGGGATATCTTAAAATATTGCATATGCACCGAAATTTCAAAAACGCTCCACCTCGGTTCCCGTTGAGGTACAAACGAAATCAAAAGATGTACAAACAGGTACAAACGATTCTGTATCGAATAGCGTTGACGAAATTAAAGTAAATACTTTCTGTATGTTATCTGACAAGTGTAAACCCGCCATAAGGTCGCCTCAGAACCATGTAAAAATCTACCAAAGAGGTAGCCTAAATCATAATGATTTTCCCCTTAAAAATAAATATAAAAAACGATTGCTTAAGCCTTTCAATAATGCAATCGCACACTTCTTTAATAACCATCCTCTCAATTGTATAAATAGAAACATGTTAAAAAATGTTTTCCAATTCCAAGTTATTGAATTTATATAAAATTCACCAATAAAAATTAATCAGCTGATTTCACGTTAAGCGTATTGGCTACCTAAAAAAAGTCGGTCCCAGGCCGTAACACAAATTGAAGGCAATCATTCTTTTAAACTTTAAAAATTTTTGCTTAGTGTACTCAAACCAAATATTTCGAACATCAATAAATCAAAGTAACCTTCAATTTATGTCATAAATGTCAAACTTGAAGTTTTTATTATTTTGACAACGATGCTAGGTCATGAATCGAAACGTATAAATAAAGATAATTTTAAAAACTATGAGTGGTTTAATTCCCAAAGAGGATTAAGAAGAAATTAAAGTATCTTAAAGTTGGGCGCCGGGTATTTTTAACTTTTTCTATTTTATTACCCTTTGAGGTACTAACGAAGTGAAAAGTGGCACAAACGGGTACAAACGATTCTCTAGCGAATGGCGTTGACGCAATTAAAATATCTTAAATTTGGGGGCCGGTTGTTTTTTAATTTTTTTTGTTATCCTTTAAGGTACTAACGAAATGAAAAGTGGTACAAACGGGTTCAAACGATTTTTTTTCGAATGGCGTTGACGAAATCAAAATATCTTAAAGTTGGGCGCCGGCTATTTTTTAATTTTTTTATTTTGTTAGCCTTTGAGGTACAAACGAAATGAAAAGTGGTACAAACGGGTACAAACGATTTTCTTTCGAACGACGTTCACGAAATTAAAATATCTTAAAGTTGGGGGCCGGTTATTTTTTAATTCTTTTTGTTACCTATTAAGGTACTAACGAAATGAAAAGTGGGACAAACGTGTACAAACGATTCTCTATTGAATGGCGTTGACGAAATTAAATATCTTAAAGTGGGGGGCTGGTTATTTTTATTTTTTTTGTATTTTGTTACCCTTTGAGGTACAAACGAAATGAAAAGTGGTACAAACGGGTGCAAACGAAGTACAAACCCACTAATTTATTTTAAAATTTTTTTGATGAAGTTAGGCGCCAGGTATATAAAGCTTGCAAGACCCTTTAATAATATCGTTTATGACGAAGCACATATTAACAGGAGCAGTAAATACACCCTTTAATCTGTGTCGTAAATTGGGAGGCTTACTGGAAACACGTTATAATCGTAACATCAAAAGAATATTTAATAAATAACGTACATAGAAATGTGCTATCAATCGAGATTGCAGTTTAGGATGCTATACGAATCAATTTCTGTAAGCAGCACATCTAGAAAAACGAACGGTACAACTATAGCAGGATAATTGTTAAAGACATATTTATATTAAGCGCATCCATAGGAAGGCGTAGAAGGGCCACAAAAAAATCGCTCTACTTATTTTAGTTAAATTTCGACTTACATCTCGAAATTTAGTTAAATTTTGACTTCGATCTCAAAATACCAACAAGAATAAACTTTTGGCTGTAAGTTAAAAATCCAGCAAAATTTCGAGATAGAAGTCGAAATTTAAGTAAATTTCGACATCGAAGTCGAAATTTAACTAAATTTCGAGATCGAAGTCGAAATTTAACTAAATTTCGACATCGAAGTCGAAATTTAACTAAAATAAGTGAGCGATTTTTTGTGGCCTTTCTACGCCTTCGTACATCCATGATGAAATAAAAATACACCCTCACAGCCTCGTAAACAAACTATGCATGAGTGAAGTATTCCAGTTTAGGTGACTTAGAAACATATACTATTATTCAAAAACACAAATCACTTAGCACGCATATCAAAGCAGTCTAAATAATTTTAGTAACAAAAAGAACAAACAAATGTGAATGAATGACAAACGGATAGGTGTGGCTATACATACGGGATCGTGGCCACAGACCATATAAACATTGTTGTGGGACAACTAAATTCAAGGTCATTTTAGCGTTTCTCATTTCAACTTGTGAAAAATCAATGTCTATCGATATAAATTTTGAAACACAATCTAATTTATTTACAATATGGAAACTACTAAGTGTTTATCAACATCGACTTATTTACGTTAACTTTTAAAATATTCCACGTGAGGTAACATGTTCATTTCATTCATTTCAATTGGCGCTTTCCGTTGCAATTTGTAAAACTTTTTCTTAAAACTGCAGTAACCGGCATTTTTTGTAAGTGGGAATTAAAAGTATGTATTAAAAAATTTAACTCCAGTGTGCAGGTGCATCTTGCCCATGAACACAACCAATATTTTTAATGGGGTCGTGTTCAATACTCCATTACGTAGTAATTCTGTATGTGATGGTGTTTTTGTAATTACCCAAAGGTACTTAATTCTTTCATTGGGATTTCATTAACTTGATGCTGAGTGAATACATTGTGTTGAATGTCATTTAAAATCTAAATAATGCAGGGTCATGAAACCCATCAACTCCATTTAAGTAATAAAAATTAGTTTCTATAATTATAAGTTACTGGTATTTTACGGACTTTGAATAAAGTAGTGCGTGTTGTACGATCTAAATACGGTCAATACAGTATGACTGGAAATGCCCAGCATGAAATTCGTGATGTATTATCCTTCCGGATGTACGTAATCAACTGTCAGTTGATTACAAAAAAAAGAGTTTATTGTTCTATTATATCATTGTTTAGTTGTCCAAGAACAATGTTGTTTTTCGAAACTAAATTTATTTCATCTCAAGCGGAAACCAAAACCACTGAATTATTACAATTAAACGTAAAGTATACCCTAAGGGATAGTTTTGCTAATAAGACAATCGCGTTGTTAACAAATCAATATGTGTTTAAGCACGACTATGCGTTATTACGAATCGCTTCTCGTAGAATTCGTGACAAGACCTATAATCACTGCATAAATTGCGAACCCTTGTTAAATCAGAACCTTGTTGGAATTTAATGAAACTGTGAAGCTATGTCGATCTATACCAGCAATTTGGTGTTTATGTAAAAATAGAAATTGTTTCAGGAAATATATCCTTAACTAACCTTAGATCGTACCGCCAAACAGTGGGTGTGACCGACTAGATAACGTTGTTTTTACAATTACTGATAGTGTAAACATTACTGAAACCATGCAGTAAATGACGACATCTGTTCGCTATGTGAAGCGAGCATCTTCACACGAATTCATTCAGTACTTCTCAGGATTAATACTACACATAAAATTTTACTACGGTTGAACGTGAATGACGTATTCATGAAAACCTTGCGGAAGTGATACTAATCTTCATTGCTATAAATTAAAGCGCAGATTAAAAATAGTTATTGTATTTGATGCATCTTGCCAAGAGACACGCTTAACCTTACCTAAAGCTTTGATATTATGTAAGTGTTTTCTTAATTTTTTACGTCTTTTATATAATTAAAATTTATGTAGTGTTACTCATCAGTATTTAAATTGACTAACTTATTTTATTTGTTTCAGAATGGCAACTTCACATACAGCAGTTATAACTCTTCTAGCTGTGTTTGCACTAGGTCTATCTCATCCTGTTGTGGAAGATTCGGTGGCTAAACCTGCAGTACCTGTTAACAATGACGAAGGTGCAATTGTGCATACTAAAAACGAATTAACAGAAAATGAACGAAATAAACGAGAATTCTTCTTTCCTGCGTGGCCATCTAACACCGTAATAAGAATACCAGGTGGAGAGAATTATGCGGTTTGGCAACCCCAATATTACCAACTCAAGCGTCCGTACTTCATACCTATTTGGGGATCCGCAGGCCATATTCCAGTATTTTTACCACCGCAGCCTTTGTATATTAATCCAGGATTCCCAATTGATAATCCGCCGAAACGATTCCCAGGTTTCCCATACCTACCACCAGTTACAGAACCTCCAAGCACCAATGAAACTACTACTGCAGAAACTGATACTAAATTTGGTGAGGATGGACCTGTATGGGATCATGTTTCTCCTAAACCATCAGGTACGAGTATGCAGCCCACACGCCCTACAAGAAGACCTGGACAACGAATTACTCACCCACCTCTAGTGCATAAAGAATCATCTCTTGTGCCTGAAACAGCTGAAAAATCCGCGGTATCCCCAATAGGAGCTTTAAGGCCTATTAGTGGAACAGCAGCAAAACCTGAAGTATCACCTCCTCAAGCAGCTAAAGAAACACCGGGGTCTGCATTACCTAGCAGATGTGTTTGGGCTATAATTTCATGCTGCGCTGCAGACTCACAAACCATAAGTTATAGTTGCTTCGAACAACAGGGTTGTACGGGAGCATTTTGGGGTAGAAGCCCGTGTGAAAGTGAATTTGCTCGTTCTGCAATTTCAGCTGCTATGAACTATTACAATTCTAAGTGACGTTATTAAAATGTAGGCAAGAAATGTTCCTGTGAATGTAAGATGTACAATTTTAAATTATTTTTAGCTTCCTATAGACTTAAGTTATTGCTATTTAATACGCCATCGCCAGTGAGATTATATTGGTATAGATTGCAAAAATGGGGCATCGTGTTGCTGACGCAATGACCCTGTTCGTAATGTATTTCTAATATAATGTAATGTAAATGTTAACTTAATTATAATTAAGTCGTTTTAAACTTGTTGGACTTCTAGCATCCATAGTTAGCGCATTGGTAGGGATTTGTGATTATTTAGGCAGCAATTAAATTTAAGGGATGCTCTAGAAGATTGCAGTTAGCCATTTACGTATAGTCAGAAGAATTTTAATACTCTAATTGATGACTGAAAATTAAATAGCTTTTGTAATAAAAAAGATATTCAGAACGTATGCATTATTGTCTCATGTAGTACCAAATATTGTGTGAGTGTGTGTGTGAGTGTTTATGGATATATATATATATATATATATATATATATATATATATATATATGTATACTTATCTGATACTCTATAAACCTAATTAATTGTATTTCTAACCATATTCTTTGTACACATACTACTATTGAGAAACACTTGAAATTGCGCGACGAATATTGTATTTTACAACAATATTGTATCATTTCCAAAATTAAAATATTTAACATCCAATTGTTTTAATTAGCTTCAGGTACAGGTATACAGATCAGAATAGAGCACATGCTAATGTTGTTCCAAAAATTTTACAAAAGTTTCTCTATCGCTTCTCGTAACCCCCACCAGCCTTGTCACCCTTTGCCACCCTCCTGTGTATCTCTCTGTCTTTCTCGCTGGCGTTTCTGTGGCTTAGTTGGAATGCGTGTGACTACTAAGTACTGGATTTGAATCCCAACAAGGTCCGCTTGAAAAATGTTGGGTGAGCATTTTTCACAAAAATATACCCTCGTTCGGACGAGAGGTAAAATGTAGGTTCCAGTTGTGAGTGTTGATATGCACGTTAACGATCCCTCCCTTGCTTGTAACAGAAAGGGTTCGGCAAAATCATATTCCAGGTAAAAAAGAACTCGCTTCCTGCCCAATGTAGTACCTTCGGGTGGCGCATACAAAAATCAAATGTAGTGTCCCGTTTACTGCCTCTGTCGCCGTCTCTGTCTTTCTCGCGATCTCCTTCCGTGCTTTTCGCTCCATCTCTTTTCCTGTCTCCAACTGATTCTTTACTCCCCTCTCTCCCCCCTCTCTCATCTCTGTCCTCTACTCACTTTCTCCCCTCTCTTCTCTTTCTTTCTCCTCTCTCTCTCCTCTCTCTCTTCTCATTCATCTCTCTCCTCTCTCCCCTCTTTCTCCCCTCTCGTCCCTTTCTCCTCTCTCTCCTCTCTCTCATCCCTCTCCTCCCTCTCTCTATATCTCCCCTCCTCACTCCTCTCTCTCCTCTTTCCAACCTCTCTCCTTTCCCCTCTTCTTTTTCTTTCATTTATCTTGCCTCTCACTACTCTCTCTCCTCTATCTCTCCTCTCTCTCTTCTGTCTCTCCTCCCTCTCCTCCCTCTCTTCCTTTTCTCCCATATCCCTTCTATCACTTCTCCCTCTATCCCCTCTTTCCTCTCTCCTTTCACTCTCTCCCTTCTCTCTCCTCCCTCGCCTCTCTGTATCCTTTCACTCTACTCTCTCTCCTCTTTCGACTCTCTCTCCCCTCTCTCCTCTCTCTCTTGTTTCTCTCCTCTCTCTCCTTTCTCTTCTCCCTCTCGCATATCTCTTTTCTTTCTCTCTCTATTCCCTTTCTCCTCTGTCTCCTCTCTCTCATCCCTCTCTCCCTCTTTCCTCTCTCTTTCCTCTCTCTCTTTCCTCTCTCTCCTCTCTCTCCTACCTCTCTCTCCCCTCTCTCCTCTCTCCTCCTCACTCTTCTCTCTGCTTTATCTATCCTCTCTCTCCTCTATCTATCCTCTCTCTCCTCCCCGCTCCCCTCTCTCTGATCTATCTTCCTTCTCTCTTCTTTCTCTCCACTATCTCTCATCTCTCTCTTCTCTTTTCTCTGTATCTCCTCTTTTTCCTCCCTCTTCTCTCTCTGCTCTCTCTCTCCTCTTTCTCCTCTCTCCCTCCCTTCTTCCTTCTATCACTCCTCTCTCTCTATCCTCTCTTTCCTCTCTATCCTTTCCCATTTCTCTCTCTTTCTCCTCTCCCTCTTTTCTCTCTCTCTACCCTCTGTCTGTTTTCCCTTTCATCTCTCTCTTTCCTCTCTCATCCTCCTCTCTCTCCTCTCACTTTCCTCTTCCCCCTCTCTTCCCTCTCTCCTCTTTCCCCTTTTTCTCTCCTCTTTCTCCTCTCTCCCGTCTTTCCCTCCTTTCTCTCCTTTCTTTTATTCTTTTTCCCTCTCTCTCTTCCTTTCTACCGCTTTTTCTTCCCCGCCCTCCCTTCCCCGCCCACCCCTCTTTTCCCCCTCTCTCCTTCCCCCTCTCTTTCTTTCTCATTTTCTCTCCCTCTTACTCCCTCTATCCTACTTTCCCCCACTCTTTCCCACGTTCTTCCTCTCTCCCGCGGTCTTCCTTTCTCTCCCTCTCTCTCTCCCGCTCTCCCCTCCCCTCTCACGCTCTTGCGCTCTCTTTTTCTCTCTTTCTCTCTTTCTTTCTCTCTCTCTCTCTTACTCTCTTTCTCTCTCTTTCTCTCTCTCTTTCTCTCTCTCTCTTTCTCGCTTTCTCTTTCTCTCTCTCTCTCTCTCTCTCTCTCTCTCTCTCTCTCTCTCTCTCTCTCGTTATCTATATCTCTCTCTCGGTACTCATTTGCTGAGAGACTTTCGGCATGAAAAGAAATCCTTAGGTGTCTTTGCAAACGAGTACCTTCGCCCTACAAGAAAAAGGACAAATGTCCCGTTTGCTTTACTGGTACTATTCGGAAGGAAAACAAAATGTCGGATTGTTTTCTAAACTACCACCGTTGCCGTACAAAAAAGAGGAGTAGTATCACTATGATCTTTCGATACCCTTCGGCGGACGGATTCTCTATATAGCTTTGGAATCGATTGCCATTTTCTTACAGGAAGAAAATATAGCATCGCTTATAGGGTCTTGAAACCTTTGAGCAGTAAAAGAAATTCGTTAGATGGTCTAGCAATCGCCCATTTTAGACTTATAAAAACGAGGAATAATATCGCTATGATCTTCTGTTACCCCTCAACATCAAAAGAAATCCTTCGCACTACAAGAAGGAAAACTAGCAGCCCGTATAGGCGCCTGATACTTTTTGGCAAGAAAAAGCGTTTACATTGTTTTGCAATCGATCACCACAGGCAAGAAAATTGAAATTCTTACTGAGTTCCCGATTACTTTTGGCAGGAAAAGAAATGTTTCAGATGGTTTTGCAATCGATCTCCATCGACACCCAAGAAAGAAAACCAGCCTTCTGCAAACAACAACCATCGCTTTACAAGTAAGTGGACTAATATTACTTACATGGTCCTGATATTCGACAGGAAAGATTATTCTGGAATCGATTACCCTTGCTTTATATAAAAGAGAACTAATATCCTTTATGGGTTCTTGATACCTTTGATATGAGAAAAAGCATTTGATATTGCAATCGACTATCTTCATTATTCAAAAAAGGTGACTAATATCTATTAAAATGTTCTGATACCACTCAGCACTATAGGAAGTCCTTTAGATGGTACTGTAATCAATTACCATCACCATTTAAGAAGAAAACTAGCATCCCAGGTAGGTTCTTGATATTTTTCGGCAGGAAAAGGTCCTTTAAATGATTTTGCGATCGATCACTATCGTCCTGCAAAAAAGCAAAATAATATTCCTTATGAGCTTCTTATACCTTTTAGTATCTACGCCCTACAATTAAGAGAACTAATATCCGTATGACCTCATAAATACTCTTCGGCAAGAAAAGAAGTCTTCTGGATTGCACTTCAATCGATTACGATTGCCCTACAAAAAACCTAGCGTCCTGATTCATTATAGTAGAAAAAGAAATCACCTACATGATTTTGCAATTGATGCTTATCGTCTTACGAAAAAGACACCTAGCATCATTTATGAGTTTTTTATATTTTTTAGCAGTAAGACAAAATCTTTTTATGGTTTTCCAATCACCCACGATCGCTTTACAAGCAGGAGGAATAATATTCCTTATAAGCTCCTGATACCCGTCTACAGGAAAAATTGGTTTTACAACCGACCACTTTCGCGTTTACTAAAAAGGACAGAATATCCCTTATGATCTCCTCATACTCTTCGGCAGGAAAGGATGCTTTAGATTCAGACATTCGTCCTACAAGAAAGGAAGAAAGAAATAGACTACTGACATCCTTCAACAGGAAAGGAAAACCTTTAGATGGTTTATCAATCGACCACCCTACAAGTAAATGGACCACTATTTCAAATGAGATCCTGATAGATTTGGACAGGAAAAGATATTCTTCAGATGGTTTTCGAAACGATCACCATCGTTCTACCAGAAAAAAGACTAGAATTGTGCAATCGAGTATCGTCACCCTATAAAGAAGTGGAATAATATCACATCTAAGCTACTGATACCTTTTTGACAAGAAAGTAAATCTTTTAGATTGTTTGCCAATCGATCACTCCCGCTCTACTGGAAAGCGAATTAATATTGCTAATAGCTCTAAATACCTTTTGGAGGAAGAATACTGTAGGTGGTCTTGCAATAAATCATAATCGCTCTACAAGAATGCGGACCAATATCCCATATGACCTCATGGCCACTTTCGGCAAGAAAAGGAATCCATTAGGTGATATCGCGATAGATTACCATCGTTTTACAAAAAGGCATAGTAATATAATTTATGATTTCCTGATACCGCCCTCCAGTAGAAAAAACTTTAGATGGTTTTGCAAAAAAACACTGTTGCCTTACGAGTATTAAAACTTATGTTCTCCTAAAATCTTCGTCATGGAAAGAAATCGTTATACGGTTTTGCAAACGACAACGTTCACTCTACACGAAAGAAGGCTATAATACTTAATATGATCTGCGGATACCCTTGTGTAGGAAAAAATCCTTAAGTGGTTTTGCAAACGGTCACCTTCACTCTAAAGAATGAGTACTAGTATCTCTATTAGTCCCCTTACTACACGTGAGAAGATTAATGTTTTTTATGATCTCCTGATACCTTTTGGTAGAAGAGGAAATCCGTAGGTGGTTTGTAAACGATCACCTTCACCATACAAGTAAGAGGACGAACATGGTTAATGCCCACATGACACTTCTCAGCAGGAAGAAATATTTAGATGCTTTTGCAAACGACCATATTCGCCTTACAAAGAAGGGCGGTAATATAGCTTATTATGTCCGATATCGTTCGGCAAGAAAAGAATTCTTATATGCTTTTGCAAACGACTACCTTAGCACTACACAAGGAAAGAATAATATCCCTTATGGTTTTCTACACCTTTATACCGGAGGAGACATCGATAGATGGTTTTACAAACGCTAATCTTCCCCTACAAGAAAAATGTCTAATATCACCTATGATGTACCGATACTATATGGCAGGAATATAAATCACTTAGACCGTTTTGCAAACGACCACCTTTGCCCTACGATAAAGGAGATCAATATCCCTTATAAACTCCTGATACTGTTCGGCAGGAAAAAAATTTTTAGAAAGTTTTGCATCATACTACAATTGAAAGGACTAATTCGCCTACGTTACATAATACGTTTCAGCAGGAAAAAATCTTTAAATGGATCCGTAAACAAATACATTCGCCCTACTAAAACGTACGATCTTCTAATACCATAAGGCAGGAAAACAAAAGTCTTAGTTGGTTTTGCAAACGAATATCTCCCCCCTGCAAGAAAGAGGACAATCGTCGCTTATGATACATGATACCTTGCTGCAGGAAAAATCTCTAGATGGTTTTGCAAAGGACAACTTTTGCCATACAAGAAAGAGGACCAATATCACTTATGCTCTCCAATATTGTTAGGCAAGAAAAGACATTCTTAGATGGTCTTGCACTCAACCACCTAGCCCTACAAAAAAGGAAGACTAATATTCCTTATGACCTCCTGATATCCTTGGGCAGATAAAGAAATTTTTAGATGTTTTTGCAAATGATCACCTTCTGCTGCAAGAAAGGAGTTTAATATCCCTTATAATTTTCTGATACCATACAGTTTTGCAAACGACCACCCTTGACTTACAGGCAAGAAAACCAATATCACTTACGATGTCTTGATAATTCGACAGGTAAAAAAATCCCTAGACGATTTTGCAAACGACCACTTTCGCTTTACAAGAACGAATACTAATATCCCTTTATGATCCCGGGATATCTTTTGACAGGAAAATAAATTTTTAGATAGTTTTACATATGACGACTTTTGCCATACGAGAAAGAAGCCTAACATCTTTTTATGATTTCATAATAGCCTTCTACAAGATAAGAAAGTATTAGATGGTTTTGCAAGTAACCACCTTCGCCCTACAAGAAAAAAGACTAGTAATCTTTATGATCTCCTGATACCATTAGGCAGGAACCGGAAACTTGAGATGGTTTATAAACCACCATTTATGCCCTACAATAAAGTGGACGAATATCCTTTACGTGGTTTTAATGCGCATTGACAGAATAGAAATCTCTTAGATAGTTTAGCAAACGACAGAAAAGAAGACCAATATGGTTTATGACCTGATACTATTAGGTAGGACGAAATAACTATATATGGTTTGCAAATCATCATCTACGACCTACAAGAAAGGAGACTAATATCCATCATGTGCTCCAGATAGTCGTTGACAGGAAAAGAAACACTTTAAATTGTTTTGCAAACGACCACATTCGCCCAAAAAAGAAGACTAATCCTCATGATCTCCTGATTCCATTCAGCTAGGAGAAAATCTTTACATGTTTCTGTAAACAAACCACTTTTTTTTTGCAAGGAAGGCGAATATTATATTTTGTGAGCTCCTAATACTCGGCAGGAAAAGAAATTCTTTAAATGGTTTTGCAAACTACAGCTTCGCCCTACAAGAAAGAGGACTAATATCACTTATGTTCTCCTGATACAGTTCGACAGGAAAAGAAATCTTTAGATTGTTTTGCAAACGACCACCTTTGCTCTAAACGAAAGAGGGCTGATACGTCTTCTGAGATCTAGATACACGTCGACTGAAAAAAGATTCCACAGATGGTTTTGTAAACGACCACCTATGTCCTACGAGATACTGTCCTACTGTCCTACTGATACCCTTCACTAGAAAAGAACACCACCACCACCAACTTTGTCCTACAAGAAAGAAGAATAAAATTCATTACTTACTGATACTATTAGGCAAGAAAAGAAAACCTTAGATAGTTTTGCAAACCACCGTCTACGCCATACCAGAAAGGAAGCTAATATCCTTTATAAGCCCCTGATACTCGTTACAAAGAGAAAAGTCCTGTAAATAGTTTTGCAAAAAACCACATTCATCATATAAAAAAAGAGAGGACCCATAGCCCTTAAGATCTATTGATACCGTTCGGTAGAATAAAATTTCTAGTTGGTTCTGGAAACGCCAACCTTTGCTCTACATGAAACGGACTAGTATTCCTTATGTGGTACTAATAGCCGTCGACAGGAAAAAATCCTTTTGATGGTTTTGCAAAATACATCCTCCGTGGATGGCTTTGCCAGCGACTTACTCCGCCCTACAAGAAAGAGGACTAATATCTGTTCCTGATAAAATTCTTCAGGTAAGAAATCCTTATATGATTTTGCAAGAAGACTAAAATCCCTGAAACTTGCTGGTATCATTAGGTAGGAAAAGAAAGCCTTAGATGGTTTTGCAAATGACCACCTGTGATCTACAAGAGATAGGACGAATATCCTTTATGAACTCTTGATACTCAGGAAAATAAATCCTTTAGGTGGTTTGTTCTTCGACCACTGTCGTCCTATAAGGAAGAAGACTGATATTCCTAACGATCTTCTGATACCGTTCGGCAGGGAAAGAAATCCTTAGATGGTTCTGCAACCGACCACCTTCGCCCCACATTAAGAAGATTGATATTCTTTAGGAGCTGATACCATTTGATAGGATAATATATCCGTGGATGGCTTTGACAGCGACTTGCTCCGCCCTACAAGAAAGAGAATTAATTTCCGTTTGATCTCCTGATACCCTTTGAAAGGAAAAGAATTCTTCTGGATGGTCTTGCAATCGATTATCGTCATCTAGCAGGAAAGAATACTAGGATATACTATACCCTCGTAATACCTATTAGCAGGAATACACATGTTTTAGATGGTTTAACAATCAGCCACCTTTGTCCTACAAGAAATAAGACTAATTTCCTTATGATATTCCGATAACCTTCTGAGGGTAAATAATTTTCTAGATGGTTTTGCAATCGATTACCATCGCCTTACAAAAAGGAACACTTGGATTCATTGTCTCCTGATGTCTTTTAACAGGAATAAATATCCTTTAGATGGCTTTGCAACCGAACACGATCGCCTTACAGAAAAGAAAACCGCAACCCCTATAGGCCCCTGATAGCCATTGACAGTAAAAGAAAACTTATGATATCTTTGCAAACGATCAACAACGCCACCCATGAAAAGAAACTGAACAAGTATCTCTTAACAGGAGAATAATTCTTTGACGGAATCGATCATCTTCGGCCTACGAAAGAAAAGTCTGGTATTTTTTATGAACTCCAATACTCTTCGGGAGAGGAGAAGTAATCTCTTATTTGGTATTGCAATCAACAGCTTTCGTCCTACAAGAAAGAGGACTAATGTCCTCTATGATCGCCTGTTACCTTCGGCAAGAAAAAGAAATCCTTTAGATAGTTTTGCCATCACCATCGCCATACAAAAAAGAGGACAACCATCTCTCATAGGCTGCTGATAACTTACGGCAGGAAGAGAAATTCGCAAATTACCACCGTCCTCTTAGAAGAGAGAAGGCAGATATTTCTTTTGACAGGAAATGAAATTGTTTGATGGTTCTGCAATCGAGCACCTGCGCCTTGTAAGAAAAAGGACTAATATGTCTTATAATATCCTGGTAATTGTTGAACTGGGTCACCATTTTTTGACCCGGTAAACCAAAAAGTAGACTGACCCGGAATCCGGTGATGCGGATACCAAACTGCCCTTGTAACCCAAACCGACCTGGTGATACGAGTTGTTCTGGACTAACCCGGCGACAAAATTAATCCGGTAACTCGAACTGACACCGTGACCAAAAACTACCCGGTCAACCAAAATAACTCGATGAAACAAATTGGCCCAGTGACCCAAAATAATACGGAGTTTCAAACTGATTCAACAGCAACGCGCTAAAGTCTTTTATCATGGAATGTAGAAGAAAGTTAGTATTTAGATGTGCCTGGATTTGTAAGGTTTGCCTAAGTTTGAGAGGCTTCGTTAAATACGTAGTATAACTACATACCTAAAAAATAAAAGATGAGATATGACAACAGTAGCTAAAAATGAACATCTTGCGTGTCTAACTATTCAGTGTTGCTTCGTTGGACAGTTTTAGAAAATATTTTATATTGTTTTTTGTATGTATTTATTTGTATGCAGTGGTGCTAATTTACTGGACTTTATGCGCTATATCATCGAAGTTACGGGGTCAAAACTGTCTAACCGTGCGAAACGTGTCATTGAATCAATATCGGGTCGCAACTGGGTCAAAATCTGGTCACTGTGTCGTCGGGTCAAAGTCGGGTGTGTATCGGGTCAAATTCGGTCGCCTAACTAACGCCGCGACCCGATGGCCCGGTAAAAAATTGGCTCAAAATGACCCACTGACCCGATGACTCTGTACAACTGTATCTCCAATTATTATCAAAAGAATCGGATTTCTTTCTATTTTCATTGGCGTAGTAAAATTAGTACTGTAATTTCAAAGAGCTAGACTTTTTGAGACTTTTGTTAAGCCATCCGATTCCCAAACATACAGGGTGGAACGAGCTCTGCAGACTGCTTTATTTAAAGAAACATTGAAGGTTCTGTGCTTTTCTGGTTCCTAAAATAATATTTTCGTCATTGGTATTACTACTAAAACTTTTACTTTGAAGTAATGTATTGAGGCACTTAATGGACTGGCACAGCAAAACTCTGTTACTTTACAGTGGGAGGCCAGGCTATCAAGGACTCAAGGGAAATGAAATTGCCGACGAATTTGCAAGACAGGGGTGCAAGGGCCATTTACCGGCCTCGAACCTGCCTTGGGAGTCACAAAAGCTGCCACCCGTAGCTATATTAGCGAATGGATGTGCAACCAACACTTAAGAGACAGGCAGAACAAAACAGGACTTGCACATTGCAAGGCACTGGTAAAGGGCTTAGCAAAAACAGAACCCAGGAATTGCTTAGTTTAAACAGGGAATAGCTCAGAATCACTGTGGGGTTCCTAACAGGACATACTTCTGTCAAGGTTTTCCTCCAGAGGATGCACAAATATAACGGAGACCTCAAATGCAGACTTTGCTTAGAGGAACCGGAGACTACAATGCATGTACTATGCAGATGCGAGGCGTTGGTTAGAACGAGACAGCGCCTATTCGGGTGACCAAAGTTAGACCCAAAGGAAGTAGATACCCTTTCATCGAGGGTTCTGTACGCTATAATTCGGGGTGCAGGTTTTGCAGACTGGGTATGGTACTTAACCAGGGTCAGCACAATAAGCTTTTTAGGCTGTAGTGCGGTGGAGCCGTTTGGCAGACACACCCGCCAGGGGGAGTGTTTTAGTGGGTATGCCGCTAGGACAGTCCCACACTTTGGCTATAAAAGCTTTCCTACTCCACTGGATTCGGATAACTATCCAAAAAAAAATGACTAAGTTGAAAATTATTATATTATTAAAAATTGAGTTATGCAATTGATTAAAAAAATATATGTTAGCACACTTCTGTTAGGATCGGAAATGCCACAGTTGCAAAAGTATCCTCGTTAAATAGACATCTTTGACCTGAAGGGTGAATAAAATTTCAAATCCATAAATTTTCTTTTGTTGTAGATTTCTAATAATATTAATCAGCCTGTGTGTATATGTACATATATATTACTGTGGTCTGTAGTGATTCTGAATGAACCCCAAGGTTGTGGTCTGAAGATGCCCGATGTTGGGCGTTTATAAGAGTTGCTGTAGACTATATGATTCTAGTAAGTGTTGCCCTAATTATTTTGCTAACTCAGTTTAAATCAAACCGCTACAATTAGGCATTAAACTTATAATGACACGATATATTCTTTAACAAACAATCTTTTTAATAACAATTAATATATACACAACAGCTTTTCCCTAAAAACAATATCTTACTTATATTCTCAAAAAATACTTTTGCACAAATATTTAAAATCTAAAACGCAACGGCTAAATACTTTCTTAATTCTAACTTCTGAACAATCACTCACATCCACTATAATAAAGTCCAAAATTTCTCTTTTCTATTTAGGATTTTCACTCACAAATCATTCTCTAGTTAAATCGTATTATGTACAAAATTTTATAAAATAAGCCGGATAATTTTAACAACCTCCCCTTACAATCGGATCAGTTAGGTTTAATAATTTGTATCATATAATGACAAAACCTACCTAGTTCAGTCACCCTCAGATCAAATTATACACAGTCCAACTCTCACACAACGACTTCCACATAAAATCTTATGTAACTTGTCTCACTAATAGAAATGTTCTTTTTAAAGTTTTAAAACAAAGTAATTTTTAGTTTGCCGTGTAGATTATGCCGGTCATTGTGCGACCTCTTGTTTAGCACCAAGTTATACATCTATGTCCAAAATTGTTGAAATTTTTCTATCAAATACCATTAAATATCAGAATTGTATTCTTAATTCACATACTAAGATCGTTCCAATCGTTTCCAATTTATCATCACTTTACCATTAACTACCATTCCAGTTTCATATATGCTTTCATTCAAATTAAAACTTTATCGTTGTTTATTTATTTTCGATTTTTAAAATCATTTTAACATACTTCAAAATCTTACTCACTTCTGTACATTTAAATACTTTTCCGTCACTATGAAATTCCACTATTAAAACTTTACTACGTGATATATTAGTTCGACGGCATCGTGGCGTTTAAAACAAGTATTGAACAACTGATCTCTTGTGTTTTATTTCAATTGGTTATATAGTCGAACCTTCTGCGTAAGTCAAGCGTCTAGAATAATCGCGTTAAGTCTGGTTATTACTCCTACGTTTTTATTGGTTGCAAAATAGGAGGCGGTCCTCTACGTAGGATGTAGAATTTAAATTCATGGTGCAACTTTCAGAAATCTTTGACGTTTTACGACCTCAGGCTACTAATTAGCTTACTCTACCTATGCATTATCTTATCTTTAAGATTTAATACTGAAATTCACCTTAATCGAATGGACATTTAAATTTATTATCTTTTACAACTTTAAGATATATGGCTTCTAACTGAGGCGATGTAAATTGTCATTTTCTAATAATGGATTTTTAGAAGTTCAATGCACACGCATGCAACTAAATAACATTTATGTTTATAACTAAGAGGAAACAAAATTGAATATTATGCATAAATTGAGTTTTAGAATCTTTTAAAAATACATTCATATAATTACGTATTTACTGATATTCGAGTACTTTGATAGTGAAATCTATGGATGAAGAACTCTTTCATAAACGTCTTTCTACTTGCGGAATATCATTATTCTTATCTAAAAACACAATTAAGTTACGTAATAAGAACGAAATTCCCTCAATCACAGGTTTATGTATTTATGCTTAATATGCTGATTGTTTTTAATATGCAGGTTACCATGTAAATGAATATGTACATAACTTAAGCTTTTTGAAAAAAATTTCTTATTTTGCGCAGGTTTGCAGTACTTTATATTTACGAAATGATTCTATTTGACTTTTTGATGACCCCTAGCCACATCATATATATATATATATATATATATATAAGTGTGTGTGTGTGTGTGTATTGCTGTGAGATTCTGGCCTCGCACCTCTTGCATTTCCTGAAAAATCAGAAACACAACACAACAGTCGCAAATCTCAAACCTGAGTTCAAGAATCCACTTCTTAAACTAACTTGGTTAGAAGAACATTAAAGAAACTCACCAGATCCGATAGATTATTGCATTAACCTATTTCTAAGATCTTTAAAGCACAAACAATATTAAAAAATAAATGAAAATCTTTACAGTATAAGATCAACTAAAAATGGCCAAGTTTTTTTAAATTTACACAACATTAATTTTACGTTGCTCTCACAGCGTCGGAGTGTATTCGTACAACCGTTTTTATTACAATTTTTTTTTCAAATATATCCCAAAAATTGCAAACTGCTTTTTGTTGCACAAATAATAAATTTTATAAATGAAAAGCATGAGATTCACGTTTCAATTGAATAGTCACAAAAGTTACTACCTTTATCAATGAGAATCTTATAAAAATTATTAAATTCTTCTTCTAAAAATTACTTAAATAACCAAAACTTCATAAATTCTATTATAATAAAATTTGGTATATGAAGTACACCGTTTAGCTGCTTCTCAAAACATTACTCTCTCGCGTCTAGAAAGAACTTTTAATTTGCTGACCTTCCAGTAATTAAACTACAAACAATACAAAATACGAAATTCAAATACTAATAATCCAAAATAAGAGTCGCTTCCTTATATAAATTAATAATGAAAGTTGAGTTAAGACGAGATTATTTAACTTCAATAAAATTATACTAAACTTACACTAGCACTAATACAGATAGCCCTAAAATAATCCCACATTACTTAAACTTTCAGAAAATACAGGTCTACTTACAATTTTCTAAAATTGGTAAAAATTAGTTAATTGAAGACACTTTATAACAACATTCGTAGATAATTTATAATATCTGCACTGAGTTGTATGAATCTCTATATAACTTTTAGCTTCTTCGTTTGTCTTCAGAACATCAGGATTGATTTCCCTTAAGACCACACGTTCAATTTATTACTTAACCCCAAACTATAACAACCCAACATGGTAAAAGAATTTTACAATTCTCTAAAAATATCAATCTTGCTAAAAATCACGTGGGCTGCTTGAATAGTAATCGATTATGTCCTCAATAAAATACATGATTGGTTTAGCGTATTAAACAATGCGTAAATTCAAACATAGGACCTCTAACGTAAGCACTTAGAAATCACAAATGTTTTCATTTACTACAGCAAATATTGATTTTATCAAATGGAATAATAAACTTTTAAATTAAAATTACGTGCCAACAAGCAAGTAGTGATTTAAAATAATAATGAATGCAATTTTCAGAAAATTGAGAATTCATTCTTTTGAAAAAGTTTCACTTGGTTATAATCGAATAATATCACTAAAATATTACTCTATTCGAATAAAATAAGACGTAGTTTCCGTATACTAAGTGTTTTCAAAAAAAAAAGAAAAATTCACACTTTTATTTGGAATATAAATTAAAATTACGCTCTAATCTACAAAAATGGCGCTTATTTCGAATCAACTTCTTTACCTTCTACGCTACGAGCTGGTTATAACCACCTAATGGCGATTTAATTATACTTTTGCTATTATACAGAGGTCTCTTTATGCTTATATTGATAATTGGTTTGATGGACACATAGGGTCTGAAAACTACTTCATTCTGATGCGATTTCATGTTATTAACTAATACTCCCGTATAGATACAACATACCAAAGCTGAGAAAATGAAGAAATTTTGTAAATACTAGAGTAGGTGAAGAAACATTCAGTAGTTGGAGACGCTCAGTATATTGTACGCCAAACGCGAAAACCCGTGATATTCAAGCTCTATTTACGGTACATAATAATATCTTTAAATATTGGATATTACGTAGATGAGAATTTGTGGAAACTCTCCTGCTAAAAGCACTATATGAAGGAACCTTATAATACTCATTTAAACGCGTTGATTTCATTTGCATAACGAGCAATCGTGTATTTTAGATAGAAAAGCGTATAAGATATCACAAAACATGCACTTGTATATTTTTGATCCTGAAGAGTATTTTTCGGAAAAAAATCTTGATTCATTTATCAAGTAACAAAATAATCAATAAATCAAGTACCTGATATTAATCTTCAACATAAAAATAAGCATTTTAGACATTCATTCAATAAAAATACCAATCAAGAGCTATAAATGAGATAAGACATTTAACGCAGTAATAAATCAAAGATAAAGACCAAACGATCGCAATATAGATAATATAAGCGGGCAAAATGCACAATTTTACTGCGAATCTCAATTTCGCGGAAAATTACATCAGTCACATAAATGTAACCCACTAGAAGTTTATAGTTTTCCAGATTTGTATGACGTAATAAAATTTGTGTTATATAAACCGATCAAAGTAGAAAATCACGATCAATTGAAGTTAGTTCATTTCAGAGCATCTTACTGCTCGTAAGGATATTAGTCAATCGATAATAATTGGTTTTTAAAGCTAATAAATAAGTTTGAACATCGAGCTAATAAATCGGTGATATGACCGGTAATAAATATTAATTTTGAACATAATAAACAGCATTCAAAGTTGATTTAATGTTGAGAGTATAGGGAATACGATACTAAAGTAATTGGTAATTAATTTCTGTAAGATAATTTTAATTTAAACGTAAGAATATGATATGGATTTTTAAATGTAGTTGATGGGAAGGTAACGGAGCGATATTGATTTGGGAAGTAATGTATGAAGTTTAATTACACGATTTTGACATAAATATAAGCTTAAGATATTACAAAAGCAAAGAACAATCAGCATAATTTAGCGGTAGATTTTTGTTTTAAAATCTTTTAAAAGACTTTTAATTTATTTAAGTGGGTTAGAATACACACAAATTTGCGTGGAATTTTTTTTATAAGTGGATAATTTAAAAGTTTCATGGTTGAGCTTCGTTAAGATTCGTCTTTTATAAAAGGATCTATTGAATGTACCTGATCAGCTACATTTAACTTCGATTTACGAAGGATTTGTAAAAAATATCCGTTCTCATTTCTAAAAATTTGTACATAGTGTGACTTACATAAGGGAGATTTGTGAAATACTAATTACAAAGAGACATTTTATGGACTCTATTTCAGGATCTAGTAGTTATAAGAATGTTTTTGACTTAAGATTTGCTAACGATATTGATAGATTTCAAAGTTTGTATATAAGTAAATTTTTTTTGAAAAAATTGTATGTTAAAGAAAGATGTATGTGGATGCAGCAAATGTTATTTGATGGATTGTTTTTGACGAATATTTGATGTCATTATAAGTTTGAAGTTGGATGCTTGTCGTTTCATTTAAACTGAGTTAGCGAGATAATTCGGGCAACACTTTTTATTTGGGCATTTTCAAGCTATTATTCATAGCAAATTTTTATTGACCCCCAATTGAGGGACTCATTTAATTTTTTTTTAAACGCTACAGGCCATATATATATATATATATATATATATATATATATATATAAGCATTTTATAGTTAAAAAGCGAACTGAAACCACTGAATAATTATAGCAATACCTAGCGTACTTGCCGCAAGCAAAACCTTTTTTTTAGAATCTCTTGCTCAGTACTGCGTCCTGGGCATATTAATTAAATATTAATGCACGATTGTATCTTATTAAGAATTGTTTCTCGTGGAGATCGTGACATTAGTTACAATCACCACATAAACTGTAAATCTTTATTAAATATGAATCCTGGTAAAATTCACTGCAACTGTGATGTTACCAATCTTAAACATGTCCATTGAGTGATACAAAAATGGAAAAATTTTTAAAAGCTTATTATAGCAAGAATCTTATAACTATGGTGACAAAGTACTTAACAATATTCTATAGGGTATGATTATCTGAGAAATTACTGATAATGTAAACAAACAATACCGAAGCTCAACAATAGATGACAACGAAACTTGCTATGTAAAATGACCATCTTTCAATGCTTCCAAGGATTTATCTTACACATGTAATTTTACAGTACAGAAATGTTAATGACGTAATCTTGAAAACCTTACGGAAGTGATTACAATCTCTTTTAGTATAAATTCAGACGCAGATTTGAAACGGTTGTTGTTATATGCACTTGCCAACAAAGACGTTTAGCTTTAATAACATTTTACGTTTAACGTTTTCACGTTTTTATGTACTCACAACTATGTAATGTTGTATGTAATATTTATACTTGACTAATTTTTTTTAATTGTTTCAGAATGGCAACTTTACACATAACTTTGCTGACGCTTCTGATATTGTTGGCACTATGCAGTCCTAATCTCCTTCAAGAAGAAACAACACATACAAATGTAGCAGCGTCGATTGATAGTGATAAACCTCAAATTGTACAACATGGAAGTGAATTTTCAGAAAAAGAACGATCGAAGCGACAATATCTTCTTCCTGCGTGGGTAACTAACGCATTTATCGGGGTTCCACCACGTAATAACCAAATCGAATTTCCATACTTTGTACCTGTTTGGGGAACTTCAAGACGTCTTTCAATTTCTTTAAGACCACGGTCGTACAATAATCCAGGGTACCCGACAAACAATCCACCTAAATCGTTCCCTGGTCTTCCATATCTACCGCCCGTTACAGATTCTCCAAGTACAAATTATACCAGTACAAAGGAAACTGATACAAAATTTCAAACCGATGGTCCAGTATGGGAACAAATACCCTCTAAAGAATCGAGTACGACTGTACGTCCCACTCGCTCTACAAGAAGACCTGGACAGCCTGTAACTCATCCCCCTTTAGTACATAAAGAAGAAACATCTGCTTCTACTACCAATAAGCCGACTATTTCTACAAGAAGGCCAACACAACCTACACCAACACAACTACCACCTAAAGAAACAACACCACCGAGTAGATGCGTTTGGGCTATTATATCATGTTGCTCTGCTAACTCACCGTTGGTCAGTTATGATTGCTTTGAACAACAAGGTTGTATGGGACCATTCTGGGATATAAGCCCATGTGAGAGTGAATTTGCGCGCGCAGCAATTATGATTGCTATGAACTATTACGTAACTTCGTGATGGTAATAGGCAAGTGCGTTCCTTTTACTGTAAGTAAAAAAATTCACAGTTTAGTTAATTTATGCTTCCTATAAATTTAATTTATTCCTATTTTATACACCAGTGAATTTATATTAGTACGAAATTTGTAAAGAAATGAACTACGTCTACCTCAAGCGCAGTCGTATTAGTCAACTGATGGTGGACTGCCCATTTTTTATAAATTGCTAATATATAATTAACATTGTTAAGATTCTCTATGTTACTACTAGTACCTATTCAAAGTGGGCTTGGGTCTTATCACCAGTATTGTTTTATATAAATTATAACTGATGGGCATTGTATTGATGACCCCATGATCCTATATTATAATATATTTCTAGTATGGATTTTAGGTTTTAAATTAGAATGATTATGATAGAACAAAATTGTCAAACATTTGACATTCCAATTTAACACTTGTGATTTCCTACGCAGTATAATATAGCAGCTAAATTTATTAAAATTCCAACATACGAAACTGGCAGCTCTTATTGTGAAAACTATATCATTCATTTATTTTTAGACTAAGAAAATTTTTAACTTTTTGGTATATATAATTTAAGTAACTTATTGGAACTCAATAAAAAAGTGTATGCCTGTTAACATGTAGTACAAATTTTCTCGCAACTGTTAGTCGATAAAAGCCTAAATATTTACATTCCTTGTATATCTTTTAATATGATGCTTTTCTTGCTTAAAAATTATAATTGTAATTTAGGACATGTATACATTTCAAAATTAAAAGTTGTAACTTCATTATGTTTTATTGATTTCTGCCAGTAGATTTTTATTATCATCATCAGGTCCTCAGTCCTAGAACTGGTTGGACGCGTACCCTCATTGTTTCCTAGTCTGAACCAACCTACACATTTCCCTGAAATTTGCACAGTCTGCATCTATCACTATCTGTGTGCAAAAGTCTGATCTCGGTCTACCTCTACCTCTCTTTTTCTATCTCTGCTTGTAGTATATCCCGTACTATTCCCCAGAAATGCCTTAGAACGTATCCTGTCCTATTTCTCACACGCGTGAAGTTAACCCCCAATTTTTGAAAAAAATAACTTTCTGTAGCTCATTCGTTTGCACATTGTTTGCACATGATGCACATCCGGTATTTTTGTTTGCACACTTTGTTTAAAAATTATTCAAGAAACAATTTGGGGGGGCCAACTTCACACTTGCCCCCCGACTTTCACCAAATTTATTTTAAACCGGCGGAAATAATACATCATTGTTTGCACATGTATGCACATCCACTAGTTTTGTTTGCACACCTTTCGTTTAAAAGTTATTAAAAAAACCACTGTGGCGGGCCAACTTCGCACTAGCCCTCAGACATTCGGCAAATTCATGTTAAACCGACGGAATTGATAGATCTTCGTTTGCACATGTATGCACATCTATTATTTTCGTTTGTACACTTCCAGATTAAAAATAATTTAACAATCAGCTTCATAGTCCTCGCTATACGATAGCTACTGTTGAAAACGTGAAAACAATGTTACAATGAACCCAATTGATACCTTTTCGTTTGCAAATTACGAAACACATCAACTTTTTGTTTGCACACCACTGTAAGTCAAAAAACTTTTTTAATTTAATCACGTATGCTAACTTCACACATGTCCAATATTGCATTTTTGTGCAATTCTAACATGTGATGGCGGAAATCAAAGTATCTTCGTTTGCACATCATGAATCAAGTCGCTTTTTCGTTTGCACACCTATAGTTCCAAACTTATTTAACATTTACTTTCGTAGTCCCCGCTATACGATAGCTACCGATGCTGTTTTAAAAAACCGGTACAAATGCCGTTATTTATAAAATGCTGTAAAAACCTCGCTTTTTCGTTTGCACACCTTTAGTTCAAAACTGATTTAACATTTACTTTCGTAGTACCCGCTATACGAGAGCTATTGTTCAAAATGTGCATAAATGGATTACAGTGAGCCTAATTGATAGCTTTTCGTTTGCACATTAGGAAACACATCAACTTTTTGTTTGCACACCACTGTAAGTCAAAAAAAATTTTTTAATTTAATCAGGGGGTTAAGTTCACACATGTCAAATATCGCGTTTTTGTGCAATTCTAACATGTGATAACGGAAATCAAAGTATCTTCGTTTGCACATCATGAATCAAGTCGCTTTTTCGTTTGCACACCTGTAGTTCAAAACTTATTTAACATTTACTTTCGTAGTACACGCTATACGATAGCTGCTGTTCAAAATGTGCAAAAATGGATTACAGTGAGCCTAATTGATACCTTTTCGTTTGCACATTACCAGAGATACACATGAACCTATACCGTTGATTGGGAGTATTTTAATCAACACATTTACTAAAATATTGTTTTCAAATGTATATAGTCCTATGTATTTACATTATTATATAGCGCTACAAGATGTCGCTAGTTCGAGAATTCGTTTTCAACCGACTCGTATAAATACTAGACAACAGGAGGTATGTACTTCCCCTTAAGCAAAACTTGAAATATCTGTTGTATTTTTGACTATTAATTTGCAGTCAGATGCACCCGCTTGAGTTGATACTTGTGGTAGTTAGATAATTAAACAGTAATAGAGGTTTTTACAGCATTTTATAAATAACGGCATTCGTACCGGTTTTTTAAAACAGCATCGGTAGCTATCGTATAGCGGGGACTACGAAAGTAAATGTTAAATAAGTTTTGAACTATAGGTGTGCAAACGAAAAAGCGAGTTGATTCATGAAGTGCAAACGAAGATACTTTGATTTCCGCCATCACAGGTTAGAATTGCACAAAAATGCAATATTGGACATGTGTGAAATTAGCATCCATGATTAAATTTAAAAAAAATTTATTTTGACTTACAGTGGTATGCAAACAAAATGTTGATGTGTTTCGTAATGTGCAAACGAAAAGGTATCAATTTGGTTCATTGTAACAATGTTTTCACGTTTTCAACAGTAGCTATCGTATAGCGAGGACTATGAAGCTGATTGTTAAATTATTTTTAAACTGGAAGTGTGCAAACGAAAATAATAGATGTGCATACATGTGCAAACGAAGATCTATCAATTTCGTCGGTTTAAGGTGAATTTGTTAAATGTCGGGGGGCTAGTGCGAAGTTGTCCCGCCACAATGGTTTCTTTTATAACTTTTAAACGAAAGGTGTGCAAACAAAATAGTGGATGTGCATACATGTGCAAACGATGATGTATTAATTCCGCCGGTTAAAAAAAAATTTGGTGAAAGTCGGGGGGCCAGTGTGAAGTTGGCCCCCCCTAAATTGTTTCTTGAATAATTTTTAAACGAAAAGTGTGCAAACAAAAATACCTGATGTGCATACATGTGCAAACAATGTGCAAACGAATGCGCTATAGAAAGTTATTTTTTTCAAAAGTTGGGGGGCTAACTTCACGCGTGTCTATTTCTCCTAGTATTTCATTTTCCACAGATATTTTTATTCCTCTACTATTTCTACAACCTATTTGTTATTAACTTTGTCTGACCATCCTACCATCCTCATACATCTAAAGCACAACATTCCAGAAGGCTTCTATCTCTTTCAATCTGCTTTTCTTACTGCCCCTATTTCTTAGATGTACTGTGCTGTGTTCCATACTATGCTTTGAACAGTTTTCTTCTTGTATCTATGTTTGTTGTCTTTGAACATAGCTGCTGATCTTTCTTGTTAGATGCAGTTCGGTCACGTTCTATTGTTTTACAGTTATATACACTATTTCCCCGATATTCAGTGGTATGTGAAGGGGGGTAAGCAGCCTTTGGATGCCAAGTTCCCCCAGCACCTGGACCTTGGTCTAATTAAGTTTTTTTAATTTATCCTCTCGCACAATCAACATTAGTTGAAAATATTTCACAACCAACACCTGTAGTTGTTTATAATAATCATCAGATTTGACAGCACTTATTTTTTCGTCATTGAGTTTTACATCTTGAAACTGGTTGGACTTGTCCCTCAGCTTATTTATGTTCTGAGCTAGCCTATACAGTTCTACACATTCTCATAACAGCCGATATACAGCTCGATTCCCTTCTATTGCTTTCTAACTATATGCTCTATTTCACTGAGATTCAGTGGTATGTGAAGGGAGTTAAGCAACATGTGGCTGCTAAGGAACCCCCAACACTTAGATATTTGCCGTATTAATAGTTTTCAAGTAAATCCTTTCGCACAATAAACATTAGTTGGGAGTATTGCAAAACCATGAGGAGCTGTTTATAATAATCACCATGTTTAAGTACAGTTATTATTTTTGTCATTAGTTTTTCCATCTTGCGACTGATTGGAAGCGTGCCTCCATTGCTTTCTATTCTGAGCTAACCTACACATTTCCCTGAAATTTTCACAGCCTACATCTTTCACTATCTGTGTGCAGTAGTCTAACCTAGGTTTACCTCTACTCCTCTTTTTCCTATCTCTGCTTCTAATATACTCCGCACTATTTCCTCATGTCTTAGTATGTGGCCTATCATCCTATCTCTCCTATTTTTTACTGTTTTCCACACATTTCTTTGTTCCCCTACCAATTTTAGTACCTCTTTTTCTTAACTTTGTCTGTTCACGATATTTTCATCATACTTTGTAGCACCACATTTCAAAGGCTTCTACCTTTTTTTTGTCTGTTTCTCCTACTGTTCAGGCTTCACAGCCGTACAGTGCTGTGCTGCACACATATGTTTTAAGCAATCTTTTCCTTGTTTCTATGTTTGTGGTCTTTGAGCACAGTAGTTGCTTATTCTTGTTTAATGTAGCACGACCTTGTGCCCATCTTTGTTTTATATCTTTTGTGCTTTTCCCATTTTGCGTTATTTGACTTCCTAGGTAGCATAAATCCTTAACCTCTTGTAAGTTCTCGTTACCTATTTGCATTTTTGTTTTTGTATTATTTTCCCCTCTTTTACATACTAGAAGTTTAGTTTTATTTCTGTTAATTTTCATATCATATCTCTCCGTTAGAACTGTTTCTATTTCATTAAAAGCAGCTTTTAACTCCTCCTTGATAGATGCTAATACCACTATATCATCTGCAAATCTAAGCATATCAATCTTTTGTCCCTGCATATTAATTCCAAATGTCTTCCTGCATTTGACCGTATTCATTGCCTCTTCTATGTACAAGTTAAAAATTAATGAGGATAAGGCACATCCCTGTCTCACCCCCTTCCTAATATTTACTTCTCTACTTTCTTGCTCTAATTCTAATACCGCTGTCTGCTCTTTATATACGCAATGTATATCCGTCTATCCTTAAACCTCACTCCAATTGAGTATTTCGAACACCTTTTTCATTTTACACTGTCGAATGCTATTTCCAGATCTACAAACCCTATATATACGCTTTCCCCCTTCTGTATTGTTTTCTCCATTATCACCCTCAGAGCTAAAATAGCCTCCCGTGTTCCCCTGTTTCGCCTAAACCCAAATTGATCTTCTGCCAGTATTTCTTCAGCTCGTTTTTCCATTCGTCTTTGTACAATTCTAGTTAATATTTTTGAAACGTGTAAGGTCAAACTTATTGTTTGAAAATTTTCATATATATCGGCGCCTCTTTTTTGGTATAGTTACTATCATGTTACGTTTGAAATCATTGGGTATCTCGCCTGTCTCATACATATAGCTTACAAGTCGGAAGAGACGTTCTGTTACTGCTTGTCCAGCGGCTCTTTGAGTTTCTGCTTGCACCTTATCTTTACCCGGCGCCTTACCATTTTTCAGACTCTTTAATGCTAATTCAAACTCATCTCTAAGTGTAGGATATCCTAGGTTATCATTTTCAATGTCTGATTCCTGTTCTAATGCAGTTGTTCCTCTTCTGCATATAAATTCCCTATATATTCTTGCCATCTACCCACTTTCTCTACGTTTTCTATGATGACGTTTCCTTGTGCGTCCCTAATATTTTTGCTATACTGTTTTATATCCTTAAAATTCATTCTAATTAATTTGTATGCTTCGTCTGTCTTTCCTATTTCCATCTTCGTTTGTACCTCTTTGCACTTTTCATCAATCCATTGTTCTTTAGCTTTCCTGCATTTTCGAATAATGTCCCATTTTATGGCTTTGTATCTCTGTTTTCCTGTTTCGTCTGATTTATTTTTGTACTTTCGTCTTTCTTCTATTAAATTCAGGATATCCTTTGTTATCCATAGTTTCTTATTTTCTTTTTGTGTATACCCCAGAATATCACTGACCGCCATGTCTAAGCTGGATTTAATGTTATTCCATTCTGTTTCTACTTCCTTGGTATCAGAAATTTTCTCGATATCTTTCAGCAATTCATTTGACTTTTTTTCAAATTTTTCGTAGATATATTTATCTTTTAGCTTCTCAAAGTCAAAGACTTTTTTCCGTTCCTCTTTTCAGATTTTTAAATTTAAGTGCGGCCTTCATAATTACGATGATGTGGTCAATGTCTATATCTGCTTCCGGGTAGCTTGATTTCTAAATCGTTGTCTAACAATAATGTAATTTGATATCTTCCTATATATCTAGGCATCTTCTACGTGTATCGTTTTCTAGTATGATGTTGAAATAATGTATTTGTAACGGTTAAGTCGTTCTTGTCGCAAAATTATACCAGCCTATTTCCCCTGTCATTTCTCGTTCCTAAACCAAATAAACCTACTATCGCTCCTTCCCTATCCTCACCTACCACTGCATTAAAATTATATATATATATATATATATATATATATATATATATATAATATTAGTATGTCTTTGATATCTTTGTAGATCCCCTCTTCCTCTTCCTCACTGTAGCTAGAGGGGGCATGTATACTTGTATTATTACTATATTTACTGGTTTAGATTCAAATCTAATCACGAGTACTCTTTCGTTCTTTTGTATGTAGTTTTCTACACGGCGCCCTATCTTTTTTCGCATAACTATCCCCACACCCGAATTTCCTTCCTCTGATCCTGTATGAATTACCCCGAAGTCTCCACTCCAAAAATCCCCCGCTTCTGGCCAGCGGACTTCACTAACTGCTACAATGTCTAGTGCTAACCTATCCATTTCGAGTTTCAGGTTCTCTAGCTTACATACTTCTTTCATACTTCTGACATTCAACGTTCCGACTCGCAGAATGTTCACGGATCTTTTTCTATTCTTTCGGATCACATCCCCCGAAGTAGTCCCTTCCCGGAGATCCGAATGGAGGACTATTTTACCTAGGGAAGTTTTTACCCCAGAGGATGCCATCATGTTTAACAATTTCTGTACGCAGTGTACTTGGGAGGTAATGTGGTGGTTTCCCGTTGCCTTCCACATCACAGTAGTGTGTCTTAGAATGTCATACCGACTCCTATGGTCTCTGCCACTCTAAGGACCGCAAAAGCTGCTGCCCTCTTTCGGGGACCTGTCTTAGTCTGGTTCCTCACTAAAGACCCCACTAATTTGGTTAAACCTGAAGTTCGGCTCTTTAGCTCATTGAAACGCGCATGCCATTCTATCTGTTCTAGTATTTTAGAACGTCGTCAAGGTGCAGGTCCGTTCAGAATGAAGATTTTATAAGGATATGTTTAAACAGCACAAATGTAAATTTTGATTGCCTTAATATCGACGAATTCGAAGCCGTTAGTACAGGTAGATTAATATATAAATTATATGTTTGTAATTTGTTTTAAATTTTTTTATTAAACCGTTATTCGAACACTGAGAGTAAAAGTGTGTTACACCTTACTTCAAATAAGATTTGTATGACGAAATATAACCTGTCTATTAAAATTAATTCTTCAAACACTAGCGTGCAACTATTGATTGTAACACTGTTATTACGGTTTGCTATTCACAGTTCAGTCAATATCAGATCTTACCAACTCCCACTTATACATGAATATTAGCTTACTCGCCACCATGAGCTGCCGTCACAACTCTGCTAACTGTTGTGGAGCTTGAGACTAGACCTCCGTGGATACTATGGCCCTGTAAACACAAGTGTATGAATAACTGAAAAAGTTAACACAATTAGCCCAAATTTAATACTCCTTGATAGGGATACAGAGGTACAGCAAATCAACATATGTTTATATAGTTAGTTATGAAACGATTAAGTATTTAATCCCTTATACATTCAAGTGGGCCAATTGCATGCAATTGGTTTACAACGTATAACATAAGTATACTGTTTACTCCAATATTACTTAAGGACCTTAGGCCCCCAAAATCGCAATGTATAAAATTACTAATAAAAATTATTTGAAGGTTAATAATAATCATGAATAATAACTTAGCTTGAACTGTGACTGGCCATATAATGCTTCCACTAAAATCATCATCTGAGCTTGACTGCTGTGCAAAATTAACTACAAATGGATAGGATTTCTTTGGTAGTCTTATTCTGATAATTCTAGTAAATATGCTTTCTTTCCGGCTCTGGATTGAGCTGCTTCCAATTACGAATTTAAAAGATGAACAATCCAAATTTTTTATAAAACAACTTGACAGCACGTGGCGATTGTAAGTGGTGAATCCGACTGCGTCGATATCCAACATAAATAAAACTTACATGGAATTATGAGGAGATTTAGCTAACTGAAATCCCATAAAACTTTAATGGATGACCCGACTATAATTCAATAAGATCGGATAATTAATTAGCATTCTCCCTTTACCACTTAACAATTTTACATTCGGCCTTTCCAGCGGTTAGACAAGAAGAAGCCACCAAAACCCTGACCAGAACAAGAACTCTCACAATGCGTTTCCCCCAAAAAAAATCAGGAGTAACATGGTGAAATACTAAAATTCTTAGGATCTCTAGCCTTCAAAATAGTTATAAAACACAGAATAAACTAGTAAGAGTATTGAATTATGGATTTGTAATTACTCTCTAAGTTTTAGGTTAACAGATGACCAATAGCAAAGGTGAAATCTATTGCACAACACTTCTTTTAATTATCAATATTAATATATACTAGTTTTAGATTTGAACTAAGCAAATCATTTGGAAATCCCTGCTAAAATATTACCCATTGAACTTCATAAAAGAATCTATAACTATAAGTAGCATGAAGTACTAAAACAATAAGAAAAGTCATTCTAAAACCAGTGACATTACAACTACACTTTTGGAATGTCACAAGTGTAGTACATTGGAAATGACAATTCTTTTATACGGGTAGTAAAAGTAAATCCAACCGATATGAACTCATTTTATTAGTATTTCAACATTTGTTTCGATAATAAATTGTTTAACGTTTTCAAAAAAAAGCTTAATAAAAATAGTTGAAATTGTATTAAACATAATTTCGTTTCTGACCGAAGAAAAGTTTGCATTGGTTTTTTTTCTTGTAAAAGTACAACGAACCTTTTCTTGTTGTTATTACGAAACGTAAGCGGAACAATAGTTCTAGATGCAGTTGCCGGTAGACGGCTAATGTAAAAGACTTTACAAACTTGCTCTGCACTGTACTTCCGTGCTTAGACGGTAACCAGGGGGTTAGGGGAAGCGAAGAAAACCAAGATGATAAAATTGTTGAGCGTCACTACATTACATTTGATAATTTTTTTTTGATTTTTCCAATGCTCCACCCGAAGGTACTACATTGGCCAGGAAGCGAGTTTTTTTTACCTGGGAAATTTGGAATTTTGCCGAACCCTTGCTGTTCCAAGCAAGGTAGGGATCTTTAACGTGCGTGACAACACTCACACACGGGACCTCCATTTTACCTCTCATCCGAACGAGGGTGTATTTTTGTGAAAAATGCTCGCCTAACATTTTTCAAGCGGACCGTGTCGGGATTCGAACCCGGGACCTTGGGCGTAGTAGTCACACACATACCACTACGCCACGGAGCCCCCTTGAGCGTCACTACACCTAAACAAATTAGAGTAGAAGGCTAACTGACCTCAAAATGATGCAGGAACCCTAGAGCAATGACAATCAATAATCACGAGCATAGAGCTTGTACTATTTTAGTGAAATACAAAATCGTGGCCGCGACCGGTTTCTCAAAATTCAAAAAGGATTCTTGTTACTGTTTTCTCTCTAGCACGTTGGACCTGTGAGAAGCGATTCTAATAATTCGAACTAGCGCGCTACAAGTCTTCCGCTTCCTTTACAGAAAATCGAAGAAAGAGACATCTTCCGATATAGCTAGGGGTTTATTCCTGGGTAGAGCAATGAGAAATGTTTAATTTGAAATTTAGAAAAGCTGCGATGAGGTTATCCTTTAACGGCAAGTACTTCAAATTTATCTGAAGTTTAAATGTAAACAAAGCCAGTAAGTGTAAACCTAACCAAACAAAAATACGTCTACGGTTTTTAACATTTCGGTTTATAAATCATCGAAAGTGAAGTAAGTAGGTCATAATCATAATAGCAAACGACGTGTTTTTTATGACCATCTGTTTAACAAAGACTAACGATATTTTAAGGACGTGCAAAACTTTAAACTTAATTAAATAACGAACAAAAGTGCATCTGATTTCCGTTGACACATTCCATTAGAAATTTCATCAGCTGCAAACAACACCATTAGCCATTCCAAACTTAAGGAGCTTTAATAAATTCTCTGGATAACAGCAAATACAACCAAATACAACCATTCATAACTCTAAATCTTGTAGAATAACACAACTTATCAAGTAAAATTACTCCTGCATTCTTTCTTGCTTAACGTTCGTGCTTGTTTCTCTTTTCTTTACGCGTTAATAAAAGTTATTGAAGATTTTTGAAGTCCACACGACTTGAACCATTCAAAAACAAATCGCAAGTCGTAGGCCTCTAGTTTCAAAAACATCTTGAGGGCTTGATAGCGTGGCTGCGTCTAACTAAACAAATGTTGATGACTTCGCTGCGACTAGCAAAATGTTCTCGACTTTTATTCTGAACTTTCCGATCGCATCCTCCGAAGTAGTCCCTTCCCGGAGATCCGAATGGGGAATTATTTTAACTCCGGAATCTTTTACTTCACGTGTATTACAATTTAAGTACGCTGTGTATTTTGGGGGTAATGTGATAGTTTGCCGTTGCCTTCCACATCGCGGTAGTGTGTCTTAGACTGCCATACTGACCTCTATGGTCTCTGCCAATCTATGTACCGAAAGAGCCACTGCACTTTTTCGGGGACCTGTCTTAGTCCGGTTCCTCACTAACGACCCTGTTACTTTAGTTGGACCTGCAGTGTGTCTCTTTAGCTCATTAGAACACGCAAGCCATTTCAGCTGTTCTAGTAATCTAGAACTTCGGCAAGGTGTAGGTCCTTTCAAAATGGGAAAAATGATTTATGAGAATAAAGTTACTTTAAAACGCCTAGATGGTAATTATAATTCACTCCTTGTTATGAATCCACCAATACCTCATCTTCCAAAAATTCATAAACCGAATATTCCAATTCGTCCAGTATTACTTTTCATTAACACACCTGTCTGCCGACCTACCAAATGGCTAAATAATTTATTAAAAGCAGACTAAATTTTATCTCTAATTTTTCTATTAAAAATACTATTGACTTAATACAAAAACTTAATAATTTTCAACTCACCAATAAAAACAGCTCAATTTCCTTTGACGTTTCCAATTTATTTCCTAGCATATCTCCATCAGATTGCCTTAACATAGTAAATAATGTCGTTGTAGAATCCAACTTCAATAAGCTAATTGCATCTTATTTTTACTAGATCCTTCCTTGACACAAATTTTTTCATTTTTAATAACACATATTATCAACAGCAATTTAGTTTAGCTAAGGGTTCAAACTTATCACCTTTCTTAGCAGAAATCTTTATAGACAATTTAGAAAAATAATTTATATCAGCAAACACGCATTTTTTAAAGAAAAAATTTTATTCTGGGGTCGTTTTGTTGATGACATTTTGGTTGTTACTACTGCTTCTAATGTTTCCTTAAATTCTTTTCACAACTGACTCAATCCTATACATCCCAATATAAAATTCACTTTAAAATATGAAAGAAATAATACTCTCCTTTTTCTTGATTTACTACTTCACAATACTCCTTCCAAAATTTTATATAGCATTTATAGAAAACCCACAACCACTGATTCTGTCATTTCTCACGATTTCAATCACTCCTGTGCTTACAAACTGGCAAGCTTTAGATTTTTAATCAAAAAACTACTTACCACTACCATGAATATTGAAAGTCATAATTTCGAACTAAATATTATTAAACAAATTGCATATAATATTGGTTATCCAAACAACATAGTCTCTTCTTTACTTTAAAAAATTAAAAACCGCTTGAATAACCCCACTAACCTTACTCCCTCCAATTTCAGTAAAAAATACTTCAACCTTCGTTACATTCCTTCGATTTTTCTGCAATTCAAAAATGTTTTGAATAAAAATAGCATCAATATTGTTTTCAATTCATCTGAGAATCTTCAAAATCTTTTAGTTCAAAACAAAGATAAAATCGCCCTTTTTGAAAAATTCGGTATTTATATGCTAAAATGCTCCTCTTATTCGGCCTTTTGCGTGGGTCAGGCAGGTCGAGCTTTCAAAATTCGTTTTAATGAATATATAAAACTAATAAAATTTAGAAAACCGATCAAAATCTGCTTTTGTTAATCATATCAATAATATTAATCATTCAGAAAACTTTGAAATTTTACATATTCAACAAGAAAGCAATCTTAAATTTTTAGAAATTTCTGAAATTATTTCAAAAAATAATTTCTGGTGTCTTAACAAAATAAAAAACTTTATTAGGAAATACTTTTTTCTAATCTATTTCCATAATTAATTATATAGTAATCTTTATCAGCCACTATCATCAATTTGTCATTCAATTTTTAATATTATTTTGTTTCTGTCATAGCAAGTTTTAATTTTGATTTCATTTATTACACAATTAATAGTTTACTATTTACATCTAGTTTTGAAAATGTTACCAGTATGGGTACTACTTTTCTGTGAAACTTTGACTTTCTAGCACAACTCACAACCTGCTAATATCTTTTCGACTGTGTACTCCATACGCCAAAAATAGTATTCACCTTGCAGCATATTTAACCATTTCTCGGCACCGAAATGCCCATTATCCTAATGTTCTTGTATAACTATGAAAACAGTTTAAGTATTTGGAACGCATAATTTAAACTTTGGTAAATCATGAGGACCACGCTTAAACAATACGCCCCTGTAAATCTGATAACAATTTGAATACCGTTCGAGCACTTCACTTTTTAACAATTCTCCTACAATCTTACCACAGAAACCGTCATTCACTTGCTCGATTATTATATTTTTTATGTTTCCCATCACCTTTCTATATAGTTCTGATTTCGGTAAGGAATTCATTTCCCCAGTCACGTAAGTAGGTGGCGCTGATATTACCAAATTTTCTACCGGGTACCGAGACATGGCATACACCACTATGTTGTCCTTCCCTTTACAATACCCAACTTTGAATTGTATTCCTGAAAGTACAAAACACATCGGGTCATGAGTGAATTAAGCTACCTACTCGACATTAAGGGAGTCGGCATTTTTGGTCCCTGACCACAGTGAGCTTCCATCCTAGCACAAAAACTCGCCATTCCTTTAGGCAGGACAATACCGCACACGCTTTTTTCTCTGTTACGCATTGCCATACCTTCGGGCCCTTGCAACATGAGACAGGTACTTGCAACTACATCTTGCTCACCTGTATCCGGATTCTTTTGAAACAGACGCCCACTGATCCTTTCACCTGACGCATGTGTCCGAATGAAAATTTCACAATCGGGGCGGGGTGTTTCAACATAACTACTAATAAAAAAAACTGTTTTATGGGACGTTAGAGCTACCTGGTGCTTTTCCTTCCACTCCCACTTAGAACTCTTTCGCAACAATTTTAACAACGGAGCCGTCAAGCTCGCTAACCTTCGATCGCACTTGAGTAAACCTAGAAATCCATCTAAGTGTTTTTGATTACGCAGCGCTGCGAAGTCCATAATGGCCGTCACTCTATTCTGCTTAACTTCTAACCCTACGTCTGTTATCTACTGTTCAAGATATAAAACTCACTTCTGGGCGAAATTAGACTTTTTACCTTTATTCTTATATACGTTTCCTTGAATTTTTTTAATATGGCTTGCGACTGCTCCAATGGTCCTCTGGTTTTTCAGAATAAATGAACATGTCATCAGGGTGTAAAATCACAAGCGATTCTGCTTCCGGACCTCATATTTTATTCAGACCCTTATAAACAAACCCACTAAGGTGCTGAGTCCAAACGCTAAGACCTTAAGCACATAAGTGATTCATTCATACAAAAAGCCTGTATGTTTTTATTGATCAGGTGTTTAATGCATATTTGTCAGTAACTTGAGGTCATAATCATATTTTTGAGACATTGATGAGCGCTTGTAAAATTATATCGCATACTGTCGGATTGGTCGGCTTGACCTTTCTTAAGCCATTCTCCTGTTCAGAAACCTAGCATCTAAACAAACAATTATAAAATCATCTTTCCTTTTTACCACAACCAGTGTCTAACATATTTTGTCCAACGGGATTCTATAACGTCCCAATGAGCAGTTCCTCAATTTGCCTCTTTAGCTCACTTATATAGGCTTATAGAATAGAACACGATAACACCATAAACGGTGAATAATCACGCATTATAATTTCGTATTAATAAAACGTAGTACGACATGGTTGGTCAGAGAAAGTATCTTTAAAACCCACCAACAGTTCATACAAATTAGTCCTGTCGCTTTCGAAAAAGACTTCCGCGCGATCTGCTGGAGGTTCATATATTTTAATTTCCTTTTTTTACAGCGACTTCTTGGGGTTTGTTTTCATATATTTTTTATAAATTGTTGATTAGACGCTGCGGCTCACCACACAAGAGTGCGAAATCTGAAATTCTTCGAATTCCAGTTTCAAATAAACCTGCTCCTTTACGGCACAGTCTTTATTTCCTGTTGCCCATACCAATATCATAGCTGAAGACGGAAGGGGCAGATTACTGGGATTAATTTCATTAATCTTCGACCAAAAGTGTTTTGAAATGCATGTGGGTTACCTGAATCAACCAACCCTCTCATCGAAAATATTTTTATAATTATTTTTAACCGTCGGCGCCTATGTAACTGGTTTACAATCAATGTACTTCTTTCTCCAACAGCAAATACCGACAGTCCGCATTAAATAACGTCGCAACAGTAGATGACTGAGCACTATTCTCATTACTTGTGAAACTACGGGTGTTTGTTCTCATAAACAGAGGCAGCATGAACTTCCATATCTGAATTTTCTCAACGGTTTATATATCTCACCATTGGAACTTTTTGTATGATTAAATTTATGTGCAAAATAGAAAGCTGAGATTAGTTGTCATTTTATTGGTGAGTCAAGATTATGAGAAAATGTTACAATGTAGTTAATTAAAACGGGAAAACTGAAAAGATAAGAGATTGACACAAAGTAAAGGGGTATTTACAACAATATACTTTTTCACGCAAATATAGCATCCGACCACTGAATAGAGAAGCATTTGAACGAGATCAATCCCGAAATCGTAATGTTCAAATACAATCCCCACATATAATAAGGCTTGTAGGTCGTAAGCGGTACTTCCCGGAGTAGTGATCAAGTTGTGGTGAATTTGAATAGTTGTTCAGTATCACGTAGGCCAGTTACTAATTGTCAACTATTGACATTCTTATTATGACTGTCATGCTCTGTGTTATTCTAGTTTAATAAAACCTTTCCAAAGGTGTTTATAAGTTATACAACAGATTATTAAACTAGAAACCTATCAAAATGGATCTAGTTTTAAAACCCGAAAGATTTAACACGGATCCTAAGATTATTACTGCTTCCAGAGAATGGACTCATTGGAGCAGAACATTTGAGAATTTATTTCCACACAACCCATAACCTAAGGATAATGAAAAATTAAAGATATTGGTAAACTGTGTGTCTCCGGAAATTTATGACTATATAAGTAACCTACGACGATGCTATAATCGTACTCAAAAGCATTTATATCAAACCGTGAATGAGATTTTTTGCAAGACACTAATTATCTATACGTAAGCAAATGTCGAATGAAACTGTTGACCAGTACCTACAAGCCTTAAAACTCTCAAACAAAGACTGTCTCATTAAAGTTATCATTGCTGAGAAGAACAGAGATGATTTTGTAAGGGGTGCCTTTGTTAGTGGACTACAGTCTTCTACAATTAGCCAACGTATTTTGGAAAAAGTTGCACTAACTTTAGAGGATGCTTATGAGTTGGCTCGCTCTATTGAACTTGCACAGGAACAAGCCCAAAGTTTTTACTCGCCGATTCCCATAAACGCTGTTCCACCTAAAATCCACCGTAAGAAACCGCTATTTAAAAATAATCCCAATACGACTTTAACCGATCCTAATGACAAATGTTTCTTTTGCGGTTATTCTATACATCGTAGAAGTAGCTGCCCTGCACGGACTTCTACTTGCAAATTTTGTGGCCTACCAGGACACTTTGTCAAAATGTGCCTATCTGCTAAAACACGTAAAGCTACTGCAAACAGTTTACAAGACGTAGGTAGTAAAATGGGATTTTCGGCTTCAATAAATGGATTATCTAAAAGTACCGTTCCTGTCACTATTCATGGGTACCATTTTTCGCTTTAATTGATAATTGAAGATCTCTTAGTTTTATAAACAAAAAAACTGTCACTGAGTTGAGTTTAAAAGTGTTACCCTGGTCTGGGTCTGTCTCCATGGCTTCAACTACTATGACTTAGAAAATTGAAGGGCAGTGTAAAGTAAACATTAATCTTTTTGATCACATATCTAATGACGTAAAACTGGCTATCTTACCAGATTTGTGCTCTGATATTATAGTGAGTCATGACATTTTAAAGCTACATACAAGTGTTCAATTACTGTTTGGAGGTGAAAGAGCACACTTAGTTGTATGTAGTGTAGCTGCTGCTAGTGTTCCGCCTGCTTCTTTGTTTACTAACCTAAAGGCTGAATGTAAACCAAATGTAATTAAGTCGAGCCGTCACTCTGTAGATAACTACAAGTTTATCGAAAATGAAATAGCGAAATTACTGGAAGATGATGTAAGCGAACCTAGCAACTCTCTATGGAGAACTCAGGTTTTAGTTGCTTCTAATGAAAATCACAAAAAAAGCATGGTCATTGACTATTTAAGAACTATCAATAGATTTACTTTGTTAGATGCGTACCCTTTGCCGAGAATTAAAGATGTAATCAATAAGGTTGCGAGCTACAATGTTTTTAGTACCATTGATTTACGAAGTGCATACCATCAAATTACTATTAGAGAAGAGGATAAAATGTATACGGCATTTGAAGCATGCGGTCAGCTTTATAACTTTAAGCGCATTCCTTTTGGGGTCACCAATGGGGTCGCTGCATTTCAAAGGGTCATTGACGAGATAATCAAAGTCGAACGTTTAGTAGACACATTATGCGTGCTTAGACGATGTGACTATCTGCGGGAAAAATCAAGAGAAACATGATGAGAATCTTCAGAAGTTTACTGAAACAGCGCGAAAGTATAACCTAACAATAAATTTTGAAAAATCGTCGTTTTCACTTAAATAAATCAAGTTACTAGGCTACCTAATATCGAATAGGACCATTAGACCCGATCCGAGTCGTCTCGAACCGCTAAAGAATCTTCCCCTACCTAAGAACACAGCCTCAATAACAAGAGCGTTAGGTATGTTCTCACATTATACATCGTACATCCAAAATTTTTCAACCAAAATTGCTCTATTGTTCACACAAAATTCCTCTTATCCGAAAAAGCAAAAGAAGCTTTCGAAGAATTAAAACTTGAAATAGATAAATCAGTTGTCAATTGTATTGACCATAATACCCCCTTTACTGTCGAAACGGATGCTTCCTTAAAAATGCTATAGCTGCAACATTATCGCAATCTGGACGACCTGTGGCTTTTTTTCAAAAACCTTGAATAGTTCAGAACTAAAACACTTATCGGTCGAAAAAGTAGCTCAAACTATAGTAGAATCTCTTCGTAAATAGAGACACTATCCTATAGGCAACCATTTTAAGTTGATAACGGATCAGCAATCTGTAGCTTTCATGTTCGACAGTACCCGCCATGGTAAAGTGAAAAATGAAAAATAACACGATGGCGATTAGAGTTAGTTTGTTTTAGTTATGATAATGTTTACAGACCAGCAACACACAAAGAGGCCTTACATGTGATTTTCCAATGCTCCACCCGAAGGTACTACATTGGCCAGGAGGCGAGTTTTTTGTTGCCTGGAGATTTAGAATTTTGCCGAACCCTTGACGTTCCAAGCGAGATAGGGATCTTTAACGTGCCTGACAACACTCACACACGGGACCTCCATTTAACCTCTCATCCAAACGAGGGCGTAATTTTTGTGAAAAATGCTCACCTGCCATTTTTCAAGCAGTCGGCCGTGTCGGGATTCAAACCCAGGACCTTGGGATCCGTAGTCTTGCGCTTACTACATTGATCCACGTCGACGCCCACACAAAGAGACCGTGCATTTATATTTGCAATTCTCCACCAGAAGGTACTACATTGGCCAGGAGTCGAGTTTTTTGTTGCCTGGAAATTTAGAATTTTGCCGAACCCTTGCCGTTCCAGGCAAGGTAGGGATCTTTAACGTGCGTGGCAACACTCACACACGGGACCTCCATTTAACCTCTCATCCGAACGAGGGCGTAATTTTTGTGAAAATGCTCACCTGCCATTTTTCAAGCAGTCGGCCGTGTCGGAATTCAAACCCAGGACCTTGGGATCCGTAGTCTTACGCTTACTAAATTGATCCACGGCGACGCCAACACAAAGAGACCGTGCATTTATATTTCCAATGCTCCACCAGAAGGTACTACATTGGCCAGGAGGCGAGCTTTTTGTTGCCTGGAAATTTAGAATTTTGCCGAACCCTTGCCGTTCCAGGCAAGGTAGGGATCTTTAACGTGCGTGACAACACTCACACACGGGACCTCCATTTAACCTCTCATCCGAACGAGGGCGTAATTTTTGTGAAAAATGCTCAACCTGCCATTTTTCAAGCAGTCAACCGTGTCGGGATTTGAACCCAGGACCTTGGGATCCGTAGTCTTACGCTTACTACATTGATCCACGGCGACGCCATACACAAAGAGACCGCGGATGCTCTCTCTAGGATGTGTTCGGCCATCAAAAATCCTGTGGGAAAACTAAACGAATTTCATAAATTATTGTGTTACCCTGGAGTGACTCGCATGTATCACTGGGTGTGTAGTAAGAACCTCCCAATTTCTATAGACGTTCATCGGGTTACCGCTTCTTGCAACGTATGTGATGCCGTTAAACCTAGATTCCATCAGCATCAAGGTGTTTTAATCAAAGCCACCGCCGCGTTCGAGAGATTAAGTATTGATTTCAAAGGGTGTCTCTCGTCTGTTAATCAAAATAAATATTGTCTTGTTTTTGTAGACGAATACTCACGATTCCCTATTGCCTTTACCTGTACGGACATGTCGACTGCGACTATAGTGTTATGTCTTAAACAAACTTTCTCTATGTTTGGTATTCCTGCATATGTCCATTCAGACAGGGGTGCTTCGTTTATGTCCACAGAGCTGAAAGATTTCTTGAATAGTGTCGGAATTGCAACTAGCAGAACTACCGGATATAACCCTACGGAAAACGTACAAGTTGAGGGGTATAACGGTATCTTATGGAAGACTGTCGAATTAGCACTAAAATAAGAGAATTTTGAAATTAATCACTGGCAATCTGTCCTACTAGATGCCTTGCACAGTGTGCGCTCCTTGCTTTGCACAGCCACTAATGCTACCCCACACGAACGGATGATCAACTCTCATCTGCGTTCGGGAACAGGTTCCTCTGCTCCTATATGGTTACTTACCCCTGGACCCGTTTATATGAAAAGACTTAACCGACAGCCTATATATGAGCCGTTGATTGATGAGGTTATGTTGCTTCACGGCAATGCAGAGTATGCACATTTTCGGCTTTCGGATGGAAAGTAAATTACTGTATCGACTCGACACCTAGCTCCTGTAGCTAAATCTGATCAATTAGATCCCGATGGGGAGACAGAAATTTCAGATCCTCAAGGTGATAGTCACTGGACTGACGCGGAAGAAATAGAAGAAGTGAATGTAGTTCCTGAAACTGTGTCTACGCCGGTTAATGATACGGGTTCAAATGGGTCGTTGTCATTGCCAAGAAGAAGCACTAGGTTGAGACGGTCTCCCCGGTACTGGGATGACTACGCGTCTTCGACAACTAGGAGGGAAGAATGTTGTGAATTTGAATAGTTGTTCAGTATCACGTAGGGTAGTTAGTAATTGTCAACTATTGACATTCTTATTATGACTGACATGCTCAGTGTCATTCTACTTTAATAAAACCTTTCCAAAGTTGTTTATAAGTTATACAACACAAGTCACAAAAGTTGGGATAGGAGAGAGGGCAACCTGGGCGGCAACATTGGCGGTCTTTCCAATTTATATTTCTATATAATCTATATTAAGTTTATAGATGTAATTTAAATCTACCCTAAAAACCCTTCAATTAATTAGGTTTGACTACTTATTTGCGATAACCTTCATACAAAGATTACTGCATGCTGCATTATTTTTACAAAAGTACTGATTTGTTAATCGTTTAAGGAATATATCATATTACAAAATCTATATTTGGAACCTAATACGTAAGCACTCAGCCCGTACATAATGTATCGTAAACAAAAGTAATATAGACGTACGTGCTTCTGCAGCACTTTAGTGAACAAACAAATTTATTATCAAAAAACTATTTCGATTTTGTTCGAAAAAGTTACTATTGATAAGTATAGCTATATAAAATTATGGAATACAACAAGTTATAAAATTTTGACTTTGAAGTTGATATTGGAGTTAAACTTAGCTATTCAGAAACCAACATTTCTGTTTACACATTATATACAATTTGCAGATACTTTATGAATTTAGGATTATGTTGGACCGAATAACCACAACAATTTTGGCTCCTGTATACTTTCTTTAGTTTAGTAGCTTAGTCACTTTGTATCTCATTCAAATTTCTGTTTGCCGATTCAAGTGCGTAGATGTTCATATTGATATAGTACGCTTTGAATGCGTCGCGTTTCAGAAGCTTTGAGAGAAAGCTCAGTATTTGTGGAATTAACAGTATAGAATAAATATCTATTTAGTGTTAAGTGAGCGTAATGTTATACAGATTAATATTAAACAAGTCACTTGTATTTAAATTACAAAGGAAATATATTCGTTACTTTGTCAATTTTGCAAAAATTCTATTTGAAGGTGCTTTCTGGATCTGTAGGTAAAACCGTGTCCTAGTTTTTTGTGTGTTTGTAAGCAATGTACGCCTGTACTTTAAAGGTTCTGCAAACAGTTACCGATTTTCTCAAATACTTACACTGACAGTTTGGTTATCTGTTAACCTTCTATTTTTATTAAGAAAATTTATAAGTTGTAATTTATAAATCCATTTCGAATGAACCTGCACCTTGCCGAAGTTCTAGATTACTAGAACAGGTGAAATGCGTGTACTAATGAGCTAAACAGACAAACTGCAGGTCCAACCAAAATAGCATGGTCGTTAGTAAGGAACCAGACTAAGACAGGTCCCCGAAAGAGGGCAGCGGCTCTTTCGGTACTTAGATTGAGACTTTAAATCTAATCCATCCGCATAGCTATCACTCCAAAATGGTCCAATCAAAATACTTTAAAGTCAATATGTACATATTTTTTAATATTTTAAACTAACAACATTATGCTTACATTTAATCAACACCAGTTTCGTCGACAAATGATTGATCAATAAACTAATCACTTTCATTTTAATTAATTTCCTAGCACTAAATGCACAATATTGACATTTAAAAATTCGCATGAACATTTTTTAAAAGTTACATAATAATATTACTCACCGTTTAATTTCCAACAACCATCAGTTTTTTTACTTTTTTTTGTCTTGTAAACAACGGCTCCCTTGACCTAATACCACCCAAAATTTCAAATTACTGTAGGGGTGAACTATCCCTGTTCTAACTCCTTTAACCTGTCATGACGACGATAATTCCATAAACATGTGAATTGGAAATACTTTGTCAATGCTAGCGTAAATTCAAAAAATTAGTCACAACACGTTTATGATCCTTTTGAGAATATGTATATTAATTTTTTCGTTTGATGCTGCATTTCGTGCAATGTTACTCATTTCAACTCGCCAACTCCACGCTCACTTACTCTTTGTCTGCATTTTTTGTTTTCTAATTATTGGCTCGTAAATAATTAATTCGTTTTTTTGTCGGATCTAATTATTGTCATTTAATTCCCACTTCTTTTTATGTTCAGTCGGGGATTTTTGCTATGGTTGCAGTCTTCCTATATATTTATGGAATAAATCTAAGGAAACGTACTTGTGATATGTTATTTACTTAGATTAACGCTCGTGTTTCCTTCTCTTGAGTAATATAAAATAAATACATTGTATTGTATTGAAATAATTAAATTATATCTGCAATCTGATATTCTTGAATTTTTCCTACCCATCGTCTAGGTTTTTTTTTCATTGGATTGTAACTATGTATTGAAACTATGCAACATTGAATTTAATTAATTTAAATAAATTTTGTAAAAAGCTCTCCTATATTTGGAGTCTAGTATGGAGTTAAATTCGTTAGCTTATAATATGTTGTCCATCCGGACAAAATATCTCTATAAACAAAATATTGTGCATTTAGTATGGGCTTTTTAACCCTTCAGTTTTGAGATGTATTCCCTTTTAATTATATTATGTTGTTACTATTATTGTAATGCACCACCTATTTTTCTTTTATGTTGACTCTTTTTAAAAATTTGTTAATCTTATAATTTATAGTAATTAAGCTTTATGTGCTTTTGGGGCCTGAGGATGGTGCAAGCTGAGTTCCGAAACCGGTGGCAATATTTGTTTTAAAACATTGACTGCATTGAAATTTAATGCATGAGTAGGATTTGAGGCCATCCCATCAAATTTTCTGCTTCTTCTTCATTTTTGTGTTTTACTTTTTAGTATATTTTATTTATCTGAAATAATTCAGTGATTTCACTTTTGGTGTAGATTACAATAGGAAAGTACCTGCTTGGAATTTACAGTATGATAAGTTTTGAACGTTCTCTTTTTATAACAATAACTTGAATTTCTTCATAAATATTTCGTTCAGTAATACCTCATTTACTAAATAATGTAATTTTCAATTTCATTCAAATTTCAATCATCAGCAGTGTTCATGAGTAACAATGTGTTACAGGTTTTAGTATATAATAATAATGTCGATGTCGATTTATCTAAAGGGCATTGCAAGAAAAAACATGATCACTACTTCTGAATATGCAGAGCCAGACGCCCAATTAAGCTGAAAAATGTTTTATAGCAAATTATTATTATTTTGACAGCTTCGACATCATATGTTACTTGCTGCTCTTTTGGACATTGAACTCTGTAACTCAGTGACTTTCATGTCAATGGCTGTAATTAAGACAAGATCATTTTACATCGTTATTTTCTTATCCGTGTATCAATTGCTGGTAGATTTTCATGAATAATCTTAATAATTTGATAAATGTCACTACATGTGTTGTTTGTTTGGTAGATCCTGAAAGGTATTCTCTATAGATTTTGGTAAATCCATCTGAATTTGCTGTAAGTTGTATTCTGCGCTTTTAAAAAGAATATGTGGTGCTGTTAAGGTAATATTATATTTCTGAAATTGTGATCTTCGGCGATTGAATAATAGTGACAATGCTGCAGTATTCGGATGCCATATTCTTAACCAAATAAGTAGAACTTGTTCGTGCCTGGTTAGGATCTTTAGTAATGTTACCTTTGGTGCGTTTTCGTATAAAATGAACCATGTTTATCCTATTTATGTTTATGCCACGAATATCTATATTTTAAAAATGTTTTGTAATTGACTTGTAACTTGGATAACATCTATGCTGTTGTCATTTGCAGCAGTTCGAGCCGCTGCATGTGTGGTTTCATTTCTATAAATCCCGATATGTGCTGGACACCAAAGGAATATTGTCTCCTTTTCTATTTCAGCAAGCCATTTGATAAGAGATAATATGTTAATTATCAAGAGATAGTCTACAAACGAATTCAACAGAACTGTAGCGAACTTAAGGAGTCAGAGTAGACTACTGTTTACTTTCGCAATAGATGTTTCAAATATCTGAGGATTTGCCATATAACATAAAGTTCAGCCATATAAACTATAAACGCTGGCAGCTGAGTCCAGCTTCCACGAGTAGAAGTCAACGTTGGAATTAGCAAAAGTGTTTCCTATCCCGTTTGGTGTATTGGACCCATCTGCATATTGCACTAAAATGCTTGAATATTGTCTTATTGCCTTTCTTATCATAGTTGTCTGGGTATATTTATTTTTGATAAACCTTGTGCATTGTAAATTAATACAGCCAGGTTTTAAGAGTCATGACACGTAATCTGTTTTTTATACAGGCTGTTTTATTGGGAGTTTTATGTCTAACTTGGTTCCGATTTCTATTATTTGTATTGATAGAGACCTTATAATTGATTTCCTATTTTCATATATTTCCTGGTGAGCGTTCAACCCAAATATCGAGAATAGGAATGTGTAGGTTGTGCTTGAACTGTGGCACTATATTTAAAAGTGTAGGATTACCTACAATAGTGAGCATCTACACGTAGATCCATTATGGCTGGTTGTAAATGCTCCAGTAGCTAGCCATATTGCATGTCCTTGTATTCTGTCTAATAGATGAAGGTTGCTGGGCCTTGCAGAGGCTTCATAATCCAATCTGCCCAAAATTAGTGGTTTGTATATGTTTAGCGGTTTTGTTCTGTCAATCACTTTTTTGATGTTTGCAATGCATTTAAGTGTATTAATCATGATTTTGCTCGCATTACTAGGTTCTTTGTTTCCCACAGAAGTTTGATCAAAGGTAAGACCTAATATCCTCGTCGAGCTTTTTATGGGTATTATTTTAATAGTTTCTCTATTGGTGGATTCTACCAGCGGGATTGGTTTATTTCTTTTAAGAAGTATAATTTTTGGGTTACTAGAATTTTGATCTAAGGTAGAATTGTTTTGTATCATGTGTGGTTCATATTCAAAGGTTGTCAAATTCATGTATCAGTTTTTGATGTGTTACGTTCATTTTCGTAAATAATTGATTAGTTTGATTAGTTTGAATTGATTAGTTTGATTAGTTTATATGCAATAATTTATAACTTAAATTCCTTTGGCGTTAAACACGAAAATTACTTCCGTAAATTAAAATAACCCATTCACCTATTAAAAATGGTATTGTAATTAATACTAAATATTCTATATATTTTACTTGATAAATCTTTCTGCTCATTAAAAATAAATACCCTTTCTAAGAATTTCTTACCGTGGGATTTGCGCCATAATTAGATAGGCGTCTTTCCAAATATTCAATAATTAAGGCTAGTGTGTTTTCCCTTTTTAAAGAATTCGGCAAAATTTTTTCAATAAATTAGGGTTTTCCTGTTTTATTTGACTTGACGACAAGTTTACGTTGAGCTTTGGTGCTTTAACTAAACAAATGTAATATTCACTTTCTGTTCGAATAGCAACAAAAAAACATCCATCCTGCTTTGCTTCGTTTCGTTTTTCGTTATGCGAATTTCTGGCACGCATCATATAGCGTGGTGCGTATTTAGGGTTTATAAAACGGTACTTTTTGGTTTTAATAAATTAATCTATTGGTCGTAGTTATTCTAGCTTCCTGAGGGGGATACGTTAATCCCTTGAGCTGTCGTTTCTTCTGATAATGGGAGGCCATATGCGTTCTTCCTGGGCGTAAGCCTACCTACTCGCTGACGTGGACCAGCGACTGAGTCAACCTCGACAACAGCAACTCTAGGGTGAGTTTTTCTTTGTATTCGCTTCTTACTTTGGAACCAGAACGCCTGGGGTTTTACCGTTCAAATATGGCCTTTATAAATTTAATTCTTATATGTGAAAATTATTGAACTATTTTGGTATTCACTGCTCTTTTATTACTGCTTTACTATTTGTTTATAAATCACTAGAAATATACTACTTATTTATGTAAAAACGGCTTAAAGACTTGCTGGCACATTTGAAAATGTTGTTGCCATTATGGTTGTAAATATAGGTTAAGTTTATATTTACGATGATCTAGAGCTGTGGTTTTAAGGGTTGCGTTGGTTCTTTTTTTACTAATTAATGTCGGGGGGTTATTACCTAAAAACTACAGCTCGTCATTTTCATGGGTAATTTTTTTTTAATGTTTGAGGGTTTCTCATAATGTATATATATATATATATATATATATATATATATATATATATATATATTTTGGAGACATTGACTTTTTTTGTTGGGTTTGGGAATACTATGTTCTGTAAACATTTTTTTTAATTATAAGTTATTTTTTTCCTTTGTATGTTTTGTTCTGAGTGTGAATGAGTGAGTGTATATAAATTTTCTCTCTATTTATTTCAGGTTTCTTTTTAATTTATCTATAGGTATAAAACCCCGCCCACTCACCGATTGAGCCCGGTCATCCTTTCTTCCTTTTTCTTGATTTTTTTAGGTTACGTCAATGTACGTAACAGATGGTTACAGATGATGTCATCATTGTAATTAGTGCAGTAAAAATTAAGTTGTTTTGATTAATTAGCTATTATACTGGGGCCAGGTGATCTTATCGTCTGAGCGCAGAGACAAGCTATAGGCAGATGTGTGCTTACTTAAATAAATGGGAATATCAATTTCTGATTCTAGCTTCGCTATACTTTATACTCGGAATTTATCCGTTCGAAGTTTGCTGAGGATGTATCGAATGATTTTAGAAAGGGTAGATCCCATCTTTCATAGAACACTTTGTGCGTAACATTCAACATGCAGCTTCGGTAGGTCAATTAACTTGACTAGAGGTTATCAAACAAGGCTAAGTTGTAGTCTAGTCATGTTTGGATAGTATCCTACCAAATGGGCCAGTTTCAATTTTAGGGGCACATTGGTTCCCAGATCAACAACGTTGTGTTGGAAATAACCATGTTGTGGTTGATGAAGTCGATAGCAACATTTTATGCTATCCCTTGTCACAACAGTCAAGCACTCCTTAGGTATCTATAAATACTCCCGAAACTATCCTATAGCAAGGTTTCTAACTAAATAAGCAATTGAAATTTAATGTTCGAACTGACAAAATGTACCTACAGTACGTCTGTGTGTTTAGAATAAGCTTTAGTTATGTGACTTTGTGATGTATTTGATTTTTAATACTTTCTTAACACTGTATTACGTATTTGTAATGAAAACGTAAGTGTGCTATATAGTTAGAAACAAATCCTGTGTAATAGTGTAAAGACATGTGTCCACTTGTGGTTTTTGTGTCCATTATTGTAGCGACATATTTGCAGTTTTGCAGTGATGGGTTATTTTGCGATTATCTGGAAGCGTGATTGAATAGTCGGGTCATTTAATGTTTGCTCTTGGAAACCTTCATTGCAGCTAGCTAGTGTTCTTACAATTAAGGTTTATTTATGTTTAAGGACATTTTCCTTAATGATTTTTTCGGATATATTTTTGAGTCAGCGTCACTCTCTTGAGCTCAGATTTTGACACCCTTTTGTTATTCTTTTTGGGGCTTTTCCCTAGCAGCCCAGTGACATTGGATGGCTTTCAAAGTGTTTCCCGATCAAGACATGCTTCGCACACAGTGGCATTCTAGAGCCCTCTTAAACATTTAACTCAACCTGTGCCACTGAGTTGGTCGGCAGCCAACTTTGTTAGAGCAGTCGAGGTCCTTGGTGTTTTGCCGAAACAGGATTTTTAGCGGAGTACTTCACCAGGCGGCTCCGTGGCGTAGTGGTATGAGTGGGACTACTACTCCCAAAGTCCCGGGTTCGAATCCTGACACGGTCCGCTTGAAAAATGGTAGGCGAGCATTTTTCACAAAAATACACCCTCGTTCGGATGAGAGGTAAAATGGAGGTCCGTGTGTGAGTGTTGTTACGCACGTTAAAGATCCCTACCTTGCCTGAAACGGCAAGGGTTCGGCAAAATTCTAAATTTCCAGGCAACAAAAAACTCGCCTCTACAAAAATATCGAAAACATACTAAGATCCGTAAAAGGACATGATAATTTAATAATTGCAGAGGATTTTAATGCAGGTAGGGGAGGGTAGGTAAGGAGCTGTAGTAGGTTTATTTGGTTTAGGCACGAGAAACGACAGGGGAAGTAAGCTGGTAGATTTTTGCGACAAAAACAATTTAATCATCACAAACACATTATTTCAACATCATAATAGAAGACGATATACGTGGAAGATGCCTGGAGATATAGGAAGATATCAAATAGATTACATTCTTGTTAGGCAACGGTTTAGGAATCAAGTTCAAGACTATAGAAGCTACCCAGTAGCAGATATAAACACTGACTACAACATCTCAATTATGAAGGTCGCCCTTAAATTAAAAAATTTTAAGAACAGAAACGGAAAAGGGGACTTTGACTTTGAGAAACTAAAAGATAAAGATATTCAAGAAAGAAAATCAAATGGATTATTAAAAGATATCGGGAAAATATATGATACCAAGGAAGTAGAAACAGAACGGAATAAATCCAGCTTAGACATGGCGGCCAGAGGTATTCTGGGGTATACGCAAAAAGAAAATAAGAAACCATGGATAACAAAGGATATCCTGAATTTAATAGAAGAAAGATGAAATTACAAAAATAAATCAGACTAAACCGGAAAACAGAGATACAAAGCCATAAATTGGGAAATTATTCGCAAATGCAGGAAAGCTAAAGAACAATGGATTGATGAAAAGTGCAAAAAGGTACAAACTAAGATGGAAATAGGAAAGACAGATGCAGCATACAAACTAATTAGAATCAAATTTGGGGGATATTAAACCGTATAGCAAAAATATAAGGGATGTGGGAGGAAATGTCATTATAGAAATGCAGAGAAAATAGGTAGATGGCAAGAATATATAGGGAATTTATATGCAGGCGAAGAACTAACAGCACTAGAACAGGAATCAGACATTGAAAATGATGACCTGGCGTATCCTATACTTAGAGATGAGTTTGAATTAGCATTAAAGGTGCCGGTTACAGATAAGGTGCAAGCAGAAACTCTAAAGGCCGCAGGAAAAGCAGTAACAGAACGTCTCTTCCAACTTGTAAGCTATCTGACAGGTAAGATACCCAAAGATTTCAAACGCAACCTCATAGTAACTATACCAATAAAGAAAGCCGCGGATGGATGAGAAAGCTTTCAAACGATAAGTTTGACAGCACACGTATCAAAAATATTAACTAGGATTGTACAAAGACGAATGGAAAAACGAGCTGAAGAAATACTAGGAGAAGATCAATTTGGGTTTAGGCGGAACAGGAGAACTCGGGAGGCTATTTTAGATCTGAGAGTGATAATGGAGCAAACAGTAGAAAAACTGGAAAGCGTGTATATAGGGTTTGTAGCTCTGGAAAAAGCATTCGACAATGTAAAATGGAAAAAAAATGTTTGAAACACTCAAAAAGAATGGAATGACTTATAGGGATAGACGAATAGCACATAGCTTATACAAAGAGCAAACAGCAGTAATATAATTAGAGCAGGAACGTATACAAATAAACATTAGTAAAGGGGTGAGACAGGGATGTGCCCAGTTTCCATTAATTTATAACTTGTACATTGAAGAGGCAATGCATACTGTGAAATACCGAAACACATTTGGAAGTACTATGCAGGGACAAATAATTGATATGCTTAGATTTGCAGATGATATAGCGGTATCAGCATCTAGCAAGGAAAAGTTAGAAGCTGCTCTTAATGAAATGGAAACGGTTCTAACAGAGAGATACGGTATGGAAGTTAACAAAAATAAAACTAAAGTACTAGTATGCAAAGGAGGGGAAAATAAATCAAAAACAAGAACACAAATAGGTAACAAGAACTTACAAGAGATTAAGGATTTCTGCTATCTAGGAAGCCAAATAACGCAAGATGGGAAAATCGGAAAAGACATAAAACAAAGATTAGCACAAGGTTGTGCTACATTTAACAAGAAAATGCAACTACCATGTTCAAAGACAACAAACATAGAAACAAAGAAAAGATTGCTTAAAACATATGTATAGAGCACAGCACTGTACGACTGTGAAGCCTGGACAGTAGGAGAAGCCCTTGAAATGTGGTGCTAAAGTTAAGAACAAAGAGATACTAAAAATGGTAAGAGAAGATAGAAATATGTGAAAAACGATAAAAAAAAAGGAGAGATAGGATGATAGGCCACATACCACGGCATGAGGGAATAGTGCGGAATATATTAGAAGCAGAGGTAGGAAAAAAAGAGAAGTAGAGGTAGACCAAGGTTAGACTATTGCACACAGATAGTGAAAGATGTAGGCTGTAGGTATTTTAGGGGAAATGTGTAAGCTAGCTCAGAATGGAAATCAATGGAGGTCCGCATCCAACCAGTTCCAAGAGGAATGAAATTATGACAAAAAAATAACTGTATTTAAACATGATGATTATTATAAGCAACACAGGTATTGTTTGAGCAATATTCTCGAATAATGTTAATTGTGGGAAAGGATTTACTAGAAAACTATTAGTTCGGTAAATGTCTAAGTGTTAGGGAATCTTGGCAGCCACAGGTTGCTTAACCCCTTCACATACCACTGATTCTCGGTGAAATAGGGCATATAATTAGAAAACAATGGAAGGGGAACCGAGTTGTATATAGGAATTTCAGCAAACTGTGTAGGCTAGCTCAGAATATAGATAAGTGAAGGGTACTGTCCAACCAGTTTTGAGACAGAAAACCTGTTGACGAAAAAATAAGCGCAGATAGATCTGATGATTATTATAAACAACTACAAGTGTTGATTGTGAAATATCTGCAACTAATGTTAACTGTGCGAAAAGATATATCTGAAAAAATATTAAATCGGCAGATATTCAAGTGCTGGGGAACTTGGCAGCCACAGGCTGCTTACCTCCCTTCACAACCACTCAATGTCGGAGAAATTGAGTATATAATTGTAAAACAAAAGGGGACCGAACTGCATCTAACAAGAAAGAGCATCCGGCGCTTATGATCAAAGACATCAAACATAGTAGCAAGAAGAAAATTGTTGAAAGCATATGTATGGAGCATAGCACAGTATGCCTATGAAATACGGGCAGTAGGAAGAGCAGACAGAAAAACGGTAGCAGCCTTCAGATGTATGAGGATGATAGCATGGACAGACAAAGTTAATAACAAATAGGTCATAGAAATAGTACGGGAAGAAAAATATCTGTGAAAAAAAAATAGGAGAAATAAAAGGGCAGAATACGTTCTAAGACATTTTTGTGGGAATAGTATGGGATATATTATAAGCAGAGATAGGAAAAAGGCGGTAGATGTACACCTAAATCAGATAGTGGTAGATGGAGGCTGTGCAAATTTTAGGGAAGTATGTAGGTTAGGTCAGAATAGGAAACAATGAGGGTACGCGTCTAACCAGTTCCAGGACTGAAGTTCTAATGATGGTGAATTTAAAAAGAACATAATCTATTAATTAAAACAACTGGAGGGCTTCGGTTCAGAGAGTTTTCCTTTTTTTTGAGGTCTGAATAAGTAGCATTGTTTTGAACTAGACCTGGGCATCTGTTGTGGACTAACACATCTACTTGAGTAATTTTCATTTGAAAATTTAGTTTCAGAATTAATTTTGCTATTGCTACTTTCACTATTTTCACGTAATGTTTTAGTCAACTCCAAATCCTTTTTGCCTACTAAATTTCCATCAAATACGATGGCCTTATGTGAGTTTGTGATGTTTGTTGTTGTCCATCTTCAAGACGTTTGTAATTTTTCTATTAACTGTTCTAATGGCTTGCTTTCTTTTGCATCAGATGGTTGATGGTATGGACTGGAAGTTGAATAATCGGTACCAGCTTTTGTTGTATGTGGAAACTGTTTTTTATCAATACATGGTATAAGTCCAAAACTATATGTATATGGAAATTTCGTTGTACTAATTGTGTTTAGAAATACATCAGCCAATTGTTCAATAACAGCATCAGTAAATGTAGTAATTACTAATGGTGTACCAAAAAGTCTAGGTGTTTTAGGTATACCATTTAAATCTTGTTTAACTGGTGTTCTTAAAAGAGGTATTCCAGCGAAAGTTTTTATCGAACTTGTTTGTATTTCTGATTCGAATGAAGTTTTTGCTACACATACAGGAAGCTTATCAGAAAAGTTTTCTAGTGGGCTCACAACCACTTGAATAAGATTTTTCATACACAGATCAGCTAATCTTCGTACACCATGTAATATCTTGCGTATCTGTAGTTCAGAAGCCATACCTAACATTTTATCTGCTTCATCTAAAACAGCATATGTAATACTTTCAACAGGTATGTAACCCGCTTCAACAAAATCAATTAATTCATCAGGTATAGTGATAACAATGTCAATGCTCTGATTGAGAGTACAGATTTCTTCTTTGCAACTTTCTCCACTATAGATAGAGCCCCTTTAATTTTTGTATAGGTATATTTTTTAACCTCACAGTCAATTTGCAAACCAAATTTGCTTGTAAGTGTGAGTATTAAACAAATCGGGCCTCTTCTTTCGTCTCTGTAAGTTGGCTGCCTATCTGTATGTATTAATGCAGGGAACAAGAATGCAAAAGTTTTACCTATTTCTATTCTGACACTGCAATTTAAATCTTCTCCGCTAAGTAAAATTGACCAAGTTTGAATCTGAATTGGAGATGGTTTTTGAAATCCAGCTTTTTCAATTATTCCTAAAATTAATAAATAACTTGTTCATAGCTTGTGACTAGGCTAGAAATTGCTTTGTTGTCACCTACATCTGCAAATATTCAGGAAACAAAGACATTGTCGTTGCTTAGACGGAAATTTCTAACTTCTGCGGGGGTCATCCTAGTGACAGATCGTTCTTCATTATTTTTCATTATTGGTGGAAACTTTGGCCTTTCTTTGGAAACTCGATTATTTTTTTTTATTATGTTCCGTCGATTTGGTATTCTATTATAAAATAATAAATATGGAGTCGCTGTTGGGATAGGTTTAAAACTAAGTAGATCTTGCGGTTTTTTCTTGGTGGTGAGGCGTACATTTTCATCATCGCATTCCAACCACATCTCGAATGTCTTTCGTTGGGCTGTTTTTAAAAAGATTTTCAACAATATTTTTATTTAGTTTAATACCGCAACAGCTAGTGCTTTCTATAGGGTATTCTGAGATTCCATTTTGTTTTCCTTACCAGTCATGCAACTCCTACGTGCATGTTGTTTTAAATGCTTATGTATATTCACGAATTTTTCACTATAGCCAGTAGATATTATGCCATGATATCGATCAAGATCCGCATGATTACTCCAGTGTTCAATAAATACGTGTTAAACCGTCCTGTATAAAAATTTTCTCAGTACGTAGAAAATATCCTAAAACAGTTTATGAATTCCTAGAAATACGCGCTTATTATTTTCAATAGTTATTCGTTGAAGGTAGCAATTATTTTGCTTCTAATAAGTTCTTATTAAAGTTTCTCACCAACGTTAAATACTTTGATTGGGTTGTTTTCTTGCTCGGTTAATGTGAAATTCTATTTTCATATTTTCAGGTGTTCGAGCTCGCTCAGGTTTTCGGGTAATAAAATCGTTCTGCTAATTGAGTTGTTCCTAATAGCTTCGTAGCGTGAATAGATAATAGTACAAACTTCTATTCGTTACTAAAAGTTAAGCAAATGGCTGTCCTATGCCGTATGTCTGGTTACATAAATCGCATAGATGTTTTAAAATATATTTTGCTTTTCCAAACGAGCAACGAAATTCAATGGAATTAATTATCGTATTTTGCCTTCTTTATGCTTGCATTTTAGGAATGCTTTGTCATTATTTGGTATATATTTTTGCTTGCTTTCGCAGAATATTTTACACCAATATCGATAGGAATGGTTCTTTGTTATGTACCTTAATCGTTTTTAAAGTTGTATAAATAATAGTTCTTCTTCTTCTCTTACTTATTTCGCCGCTCTTATACGATTCTTCTGTTATACAACGTACTTTGAGCGTTAAAAAGTCGCGTTTTTAAACTGCGTTTTGTGCTAGTATAGCTGAGTTGTGAGTTCCAGCACCCAGCTGTAGACATATGCAGCTGCATTTTCTCATCCTAACGTCAAAAACTTGCTGTATAAGATTTTAATGTTGCCTTCTTAAATCTTATGAGATGCGCTTCCTAAAGCAGTTACTGTATCAATTGTGGTGGATGTTATTGTATAATTTTTTTATTACTTGCACATCGTGGGGCTGGTACATATTGTAAACATTCTTATATTTAGATAATATGTTTTTATTCTCAATATTTCAAAATATTTAGGTTTATACTGTATTATATGTAAATTATAGCTTTGTGTACATCAAGTTGTGCTGAACGATTACGTAAATGTGTTCCCGACGTTTGGAAATATTCTTTTGGGACTGTATGTTTTACTTACATGTTGATAATACAGTTCTTAACTAAAGTTTCCAACTTTTTTCTATTTATATCACCCATACTACTCTACGACGTTTTGGAGTTCGATTCTACCATGCTGTCCCTAATTTTGTTGCGGTAATCGGTGTGAGTAATTTTCTCTACTTACTGTGCTGCTTTCTTTCTTGTATGCAAGGAATACCGTTACAATAAATTGACTTGGATGCCTGTTTACCGTATGAAAAGGACAATCGGCATAATTTAGCAGTAAAACAATAATATCACTGTTTTTAAAAAGATATTCCTTTATAATTTAAGCAGGTTAAATTACGTAAGATTTTGGTATAGAGCTTTTTGTGCAAGTGGATAATTGAAATTTGGGGTTGTCGAATTTCGGTAAATTTCGTCATTATAAAAAGATTTATTGAACGTAGCTGATCAGTTACATTTGAATTCGTTTTAAGAAGGGAATTAAAAATTATTCTTGTAGTTTCTACAAGTTTGTACATAGTACGATAAGGAAAGATTTTTTAATTGAAATACTAATTTTCTTGGACTCGATTTAGTTTAAGCGAGTGATTATCTAGGGGCTATAAAATTTTGATCATACACTTAAGGTATTCTGACAATATTGGACCCTATTTTTAGATTTTAATGTTTGTATGCAAGTTTTTTTTGAGGATACCCTTTATTAAAGGTAAGCTGTTTGTGGACGTAGCAACTGTTGTTTGAAAGATTGTCTGTTAACGAATATTTTATGTCATTATAAGTTTAATCTTTGACCTTGTGTTCGTTTCATTTAAACTGAGCCATCAAAGTAATCAGGGCAACACTTTTAATGTTATGGTAAATGTTTCTAATTGCTCGTCATCTAATTATTTTTTGAAAACTCTCTGATTAATCGTATATCAGATTTACAATGAGACGAAATTATCCGCTTACAAACAATTTTTCAAATACAAAATAGTGCTTCCACAACAACTTTTTTTACAAACAATATCTCAACTACAAAATTGATAAAAAATGGCTTCCTCTTAACAGATATCATATATACTACATATAGAGTACAGAATATTTCTGTAAATCTGGGATGATCACTCTACTTACTCTAAACGCATTTTAGCACGGGATTATCAATCACAAACAAATTCTTAATATGTACAATAGTTATCTTTATACGTCATATAATTTCATATCCTCCTGAAAATCGTATTCAACTTATCTGGGTTTAGCTAGGTTCAATCGTTACTATAATGATTAAAATCTATATCGAAGGTTTGCCAAACCTTCAAAACTAAATTAGATTGACTTTTACACACCACTCTTACTATTAAATTAAACTAATCAAATGTTTTTAAAACCCATAAAAATATAAACAAATTCCTTTAAATTTGATCGTTACAGATCTTCTTACTTTACCAACTTTGACCTTTTGCATAACGTAATAATACATGCTTTAAAATCATTTAAATCGTTTCAAAAAGTAAATATTTTTATGAAAATTAATCCATTTTCCATATAATAAACCATTCCGAATCATAGATGTCCATTCCAGTTAAGAAAACTTTATCTCGCGGTAGCTTTAATTATTTCTAATTATCTATTTTTGCTTTTGAGTAAGAACGTCAAATAATTTACTCACTTAAATTACAAATGTATTATCTTATTTCATCGATAATATGCGAACGTCAAAGTTTCAGACAAGATTACCTGCTCTTAACGTCAATTGGTTTCATAACACAAATTTCTTCATACGTAGGCTTTGAGAATTATCGCGCTTAATCTAGTCGCTCTTCTATATGTTATGTCGACGTTCAAGTTGGTTCTACAAGAGAGGTGTGTTATTTAGTAAGATATCAATTTTCAAGAATTTATCGTTTTACTACCGCTTCGGGCTATTTAATAATGGATCGCATCATTTTTGTATGCTGATCAATATTCGAAATTTGAATTCTTTAATTCCCCATAGATCCCAGCTAATAAATAATTTGGTAATCGTTTATTTATTACATCGTTATAGAACATGGAATCAATTAACTACGCTCTTCTAATTGAAATACCAATGTACCGTTGCTACTAAATTTAATGGTTTAAACTTTAATGCGCTTTTCAAGTAACGTCAATTCTTTGCTATAATATGAAAATAAAAATATCTATTCACGCTGCTTTACATATAATTGAGTAACTATATGCATTTGAACGCAAATTTTTCTAACCACAATGCTTTTATCGTAAAATGTGGATGAGCCTCTTCTGATAAGCTCCTGTTTCGATTGAACAAAATAAATACTATTCTTTTTGCCTAAAACACGATTAAGATATCTAATACTTGCAGTTTTATGCGTCAAATGTAATTGATACACTTTATACGGGGTCTTTCACAAATGATTTCTATGCAAATGAATGTCTACATCATTTGGATTGTTCTCAAATTTTTTTCGAATTTTTTTAAGAATTGACTACTTTAAATGTTGTTGGAAGTTTAAAGTTGTGTAGGCAACAACAGTTAGACATCATTGAGTCAACCAGCTGTAAGCACAATTGTCAGAGACAAATTCTTATTGATCATTAACAATCTATTAAGGGTTTGGGTAAAATTTTCAACCTTAGATAACAAGAATTCTATTAAACATGAGGATGTTTATCATTAGCATATCTAATTTTACAAAAAGGTATTTTATGTATACGTTCCATGAGAAATGGGGAGCGCTTAGAGTAATCGAGGGAATTCATGTCAAGATACTTGTAAATCAAGGTCACCTTCCATTTGTATACTTTAGCAGGAAAGGGAGTCATTCTATTAAGGTAATGATTACAAGTCACCACATACTGTGCTGAACGTTGTAGCTGTCCAAGATACAGGTTTAAATCCTGTCCCGGGCCTTATATATTTCAGATTTCCTCTACCCTGTAATAAGCGTATCTCATAACTATTAAACTTAAGAACTCTTATTAATTATTGGATCCTGTGTATTGCTGTCATTTCAAAGATCGTAGAACGGATATAAGCTTGAAAGCGCAATTTTAAATTAATCTATTTCAGTCGTGTGAGATACCTCAAAAACGAGCTTCATTTTAAAATAAATATAAAGCCATTTATTTCATTACCATTAAAAAAAAATTAATTTTTCTTAAGATACCTTAAAACGCGTTTAAAAATACTGAAATCCGTACTTTATTAGATAGCAAATTAATACATCCGCGTAAATGCAATATCAATCTTATTTCATTTATAAACGAAGCCTTCATCAAAAATACTAAAAATAACCTAGGTTTAAATTGTCTTCTTTAAAATGTACATCCGTACCCTCTTAGAATACCAATCAATGCAAATCTTATTGCACTTGCAAAAAATAAAGAAGCGCTTATTAATTATGTGATTGATTTCCGTGTGCAGATATAATATTTAAACTCATTTTAAGAGATTTAAATTAAGCACTAACACTATAATTTTCGTTATTTAATAAGAGAATGCGTCACGTTACTAAAAAATGTTGCAAAAGTCAATTACTTGCCGTAAATAAATAAACGTCGATTCAAGTAAGTCGCGCGGACAGAAAACATATAAAAGTTACATAAGCCAGTTTAGTTGCTCTACGTGTTACAATAAGAAGGTGGAGAACAGCACATTAACTTCATGCGCTAGAAAAAGATAGACAATGTTTCGGAAAAATTATAAACTATGACAAACCGCGATAACTTGACACCTAATTAGATCTTTAAACGCAGACATTCTCGTAAAAATTACATCACCCGGGTAAGTCATCTTTCGAAATAAATCGGGGAGACTTTCCAATATGAATCAAGTAGCTACTTCTAGACCTGCTCACACTTTTGCTGCTGAGCAGGATGAACCTCCGTTACTCACTTCCGAATCAGAATCGGACTAGGAACCTTAACCGGTCCTTGCTTCTGAACCTAGGTAAATCCCTACTTTCCCTCCTACTTCCCGTTATGGCCAACCATTGTCTAAATAAAATTTAAAATTTCCTGGCGATCCGGATACAATCACGGTGCATCATTTTTTGGAGCAGGTCAAAGAATTTCAAAAAGCTCGACAGTATCGTACTTTCAATTAATTGAGTCCACAATGGATTTATTTGAGACTAAATCGTTGTTGTGGTGGTAACGTAGTAATCGTTGCATATTTTCTAATTAGAAGTCGTTGTCCAGCTTACTGATGCAACATTTTGAGCCCGCGGATTATAAGCTTCGAATTCAGGATCCTTCGGAGGGTATTATCGACTACCTGTCTTGTATGACGGCCATGTTTGGGCGTCACGATAGTATACCTGAGGATGTGCAATTGAATATCGTTTCTAAAAATTTATCGCCCTTCTACTTCACGCAATTGCCTACTGTTAATTCTCTGCAAGAGTTAGAGCAGCAATGTTTGCAACCCGAACGAAAAAAATTCCGTGTTAATAGCTATGTACCCCCATCCAAAACAAATAATCATGTAAATGTTTTTAAGTCCGCTGCAATTGCAAAAAACACTATTATTCCACATGATCCAACAGTCAAGGTTCGTCTATACCTACTGTTAGATCAAATATTTCTTCTGTAGCTTCTTCCACTCCTATTCATATTTATACTTTTACTCGTCAGATCACGTGCTTCAACCGCTACCAATCCGGTCATGTGTCGACACATTGTATTCGTCCTTAAGTACTCCATTGCTATGGTTGCGATTATAAGAGATTTACTCGACGCACCTGTTCTACTTGTCAAAATTCTTTAAACCAACGGTAGTGTCTTGGGGCCGAGTCGTCGGTCCTATCATTTCGTTGATTTCGGATTCTACTTTTCTCGATCTTAACGATTATTCCCGTTTCGTTCTAGATTGTATGTGTACGAATGTTTGTGGCGACGAACGCCCATATCTGTCATTCCAAATTTTGTTACATGCCAAAATTGGCAATGTACATTTTATAAATTATGTAAGTTGAATCACTTTTAAACGTGTTTGGTATTTGATATAAATGTCGCGTAATCATGTTATTTTAACGATTGCGCAATATTATGTAACGCGGGAAAACGTGAGAATTTTGGGTATCCCTTTACTGGTCGTTTGGACTCCGAGCCACTCGTACTATTCCTAGTGGTCGCGGTTGGCATCGCTTACGTTCTGTTCTCTACATGTCCCCCTTCATACTTTCTGTTCCGCTTCCTGTAGTCTTTCTGACAATTATAAATGTACCATCCTAGGGTTCGTTTCCCTTACAGTTACTCTTCAAATTCCGTCACTACCCTAGATGTTTTTGTCATTCCCGAAGTTTCCCACCAACTAATTCTGGACATTGACTATTGGAAGTCTGTTCAATATTTTCCAAATTTTCGTGACGACGTACGAACTTTTACTTTTCCTTCCTCTCTAGACGCCATTACTTCTGTTACTGTTCATATGATTTCCAAACTTACTCCCGACCAAAAGTTATGCATCGATTACTTAATTTCCACTGTTTTTGTGCATCAACTGCTGGTCTTGGTTGTAAATTCAATAATTACGATTTTCAGCGCAGCCTCTTTGAGACTATGTTCCGGGCAATAGAATTCTGCTGCAGAAGACTTAGGAAAAGATAGATAAAGAGAAGAAACAGAACAAGGAAGAGGTTCTCCGCAGCACCCGCCCTAGCTCTTCATCAACTGAAGGTAAAGGTAAAAGTTTTCAGTTCCGGGAAAGCTATTTCATATCTATTCGCGTACATTCCAATTATCCTACGATAATCGAGATCAGTGACAGGGAACTGCATAAATAAGAGCAAAAAGTCACATCAATGTACAGAAGAAGACGCTTAATTTAAACAAAAGGGTACAATAAAATTGCATATAAAAATTTAATATTTTAAGGGTTTTGATACACCTTAAAATGACACGTAGTACTGCAACAATTGAGGCGTTGAGAATAAAAGTGGCATGAGCAGTAATTTTAAAAATATAGTTGAGGCCATATTTTGTTACACTTGCGGTAGTTCTGTTCAGAATGAAAGTGATCTAAGTCAATAGCACCAAAACTCGCCACTAGGAGCGGTACAAGTTTTGTAGTCTAACAGGACAGCTGTTTACTTCAGAATGACAGTGGCATAAGTCAGTGTTTGTTGTTGTTTTGATGGTGACCAGCTTGCTAATTGTTAAACTATCTTTAGGACATTTTTAAGTGCTTTTCTAAGTAGTTGTCAGTGAAAGTGTTAGACAAAGCTGTTGCAACAGTGAAAGTAGTGGATTTTATTAATCATAACATTGTTATAATTCATTAGAATTGCGTAGAAATAGTGCTGTTTGAGATGCATTTCAGTTAGGTCTAGGTTTAATAATATTAAATTAAATTGTGTACTTCATATGATTTTTAAATTGTAGGGCATTTAATTAAAAAACCAGAATGTCTTTTAATTTGGGGAATAGATTTCAAGCGCCAAGTGGCGATTCAAATTCCTCGTAATACGTTAACGATGAAATTGAGGATCCATACTTTGATCCAAATATATCTGAGAATAATAGACCTTGGGATAGACTTTTACCTGTTAGACCTAACATTCTTCCAAGTCAAATATCACCTTTAACCAAATCTAACACTGAACCAAATCAGCCGGGGGGGATCTAGGGCTGTCAATAATATGCCAAACGTAGCCCAACCTGCACTTGTACCTACTCATCTAATTCAGAATCAAGCGATACGCAAGCCTCAGAAAATGGGCCTCCCATCATAAACAGAACCAAAAAAAGAACCTAAATCCTGACGAACACAAACAAATTAAAGCAAAACTGGCTAGAAATTCGGGCCAACGATTCGTTACCAAAAAAGGTATCGTCGTTGAAGGGAAGACATTTGATGATTTTCGTGTTCCTGTAAATTTAAGTGCCATAAAAAAACCAGTACAGAAAAAAGAAAATCATTATTTGAATCATTTTGGAAAATGAGAAATTTCGTAAGATAAAATACCTATCTTTGCGGATTAATCCAAAAAAAAAATACAGTTAAACAAAGAAGGCCAACAAAGGAAGAAGGGGTGAAGAGGTTCTATGCATACAAGTATCTTCTAAAGCCTGACAATGGCGTTTCCATAATTGTGTGTAAAAAATATTTCCTGATATTTAAAATATCAAAAGGAAGACTGGCTTGGGCTCTAAAAAGTACCAAGTAGGTCGCCAGGCGATGATTTAAGAAATAAAAAGGGCTGCCCTTCAAGGAAAATATCTTATGAAGACATAAACTTTTTAAAACAACGCATTGAATCATTCCCTCTCTACGAGAGCCCCTAAACTAGGAAACACAATCCTCATCGAAATGAAAAAAAAACCTGTCAAAGAACATTTTTACAGGTACATTTTTAATACAAAATTCAATATTCACTTTTGCACTCCAAGGAAAAGCACGTGTAAGTTCTGCGATATTTTTAAAATAAAAATATCTAACCCAGATTTAAGTGATTTGGAAAAGAAAACTTAAAGAGAGATTACGAATTGTATCTGACGAAAGCAGAGCTCGCCAGGGACTCCTTAAAGAATGATGCTGTTTCTGCCAAAGAAAATGAAGAACTGTATACCTGCATTATAGATCTACAAAAAGCATTGCCTTTTCCAGGCGTAACGGTCTCTGATGCATACTACAAAAGGAATTTGTATTGCTATAACTTTGACGTTCATGACTTGGTCAAAGACCATGGGGTTTTCTACACATGGAATGAAACAGTAGCTGGAAGAGGTCAGGAAATGTCTTCATGTTTGTTAAAACATTTGAAAGTTCAAGCTAATGGCAAGAAAAAAGTAACAATCTTCCGCGATTCCTGTGGTTCTTGTCCTACTGAGATACATTTAGAGTGATGACGTGGACTTTGAAATACTTGATCAGAAATTTTTTGTTTCTGGACATTCGTTCTTACCGAACAATTTTAATTTTGGCAGTGTAGAGTTAGCAGCCAAAGGTAAAACAATTTATGTTACTCAAGATTGGAAGAACATCATGGTAAGCTGCAGAACTAAGAAAAAGTTTATTGTATGTGAAATGAACAGCGAAGACTTTATTTCAACGGTAAATTTAGAGAAAAACATTAACAGAAGGAGGAAAAACACAGAAATCTATTCTGTAAATTGGCTGAAAATTCAATAGATTAGGGCGGAAAAAGGAAGTCCTTATGAAATAAAGTACAAAGAAACACTGAACGCTAACATTGAGTTTGTTGTTTTGGACATCAAGCCAACCGGCAGAAATGGTAGGCCAACATCTCTCAAAAACGCTCCACTGATTAGGCTCTATGAAGGAATAAGATCTGTTGCGTCACTGAAAAAGCGCGATATGATGAATCTACTTCAGTTTATCCCTCCAGTGTACCACAACTTTTTCCAAAATTGAAAGGTGATGCTACTGATGGAGAAGACATTGGACCTGTGCCGTTCATCGAGAATTCAGACGAAGACGAAATCGATGGAGATTAAAATAATGAACTGAAAGATAATTTAACTTTATATCTTAACTGCAGTGTTTTTGATTCAGACTTTGTATCAGTTTCTGTTGTAAAATAAAAATAATTGTGCTGTCTTAAAAGTAATACTAACTTATTTAATCCTCTACATACTTGGGATGAAAGTGGCTTAAGTCACTTAGGCCTTTTTGTATACATGTTACAGTATAAATTTTAAAAATATAATTTTAGTATGAGATTGACTATTTGTCTGTGAGAAAAAATCAGCAATAAAAATTATTGTATTTATCTACTACATTTTTTAAAACCACTTTTTGAAAACCATTAAAAATCTCAGAACAGGAAAAATGTGACTTCAGTCACTTTCATTCTCAAGGGTTCAATTGAGGAGTTAACACACCACATTCCAAAGAGAACCAAGAAATAAATGGAGATTTACTTCACCGGATGATGCACTGTTTTGGATTCAGACTTGAACTTTGTATTCAAGTTAGTGGATGACCCCTAGACGACGTGATTTTTAAAACCTGAACAAATATTTGTCAGTAATGAAATCAATAGAATTAACTGTACATTGGTGTAATAAAAATTTTGTACTCGAGTGAAAAGCGTTTTATTCGAATATAGTTAACGTTGTATACAATTGACGCAATCATTGCGTGGTATTTTACTCAATTCTATGTACGGTTTAAAAAGAAACTTTAGCTGGTATTTGACATCCGGAAGTAACACATTGCAAGCTTGTACGATCTGTCGCAGTTCCTGACAAGAGCCGCATTGTAATTAAATTCGGCGAATGCTTGCAGAATGTTGAAACTAGAGCTTTGCTGCAAAAATTTGTAATCTATCATTTATGGTTGGACAGCGTTGTCGACGTCCATATCGTTTTTCTCTGTGAAATTTATTCTGCTTGAAAGAAAAAATACCACTCGCTAACAATATTAATAAAAACGAAGCTCTTGTTATGATTGTAATACAAGAATGGCTTAACAAAAACTCTAAACAAAGAAATCTTTCTACTACAGAACGGGCACTTATAGCATGTCAAAAACTTCGGGCCAATTAGCCGAGCTCGTAGAAAATTTAATCGAGTTCCACGTTCTGACAGGAATTGTAATTAATACACAACTTTTTGTGAGAAAGATAAAATTAAGTATTTGTTCTTCTTCTCAGCCAAATTACTAATTGATGTTTGTAGAAAAAGAATGCTTATAGCACTAAACAACCTGATCGAAAATGTTTCTCAGTTCAATTAATACTAAATAAACAGGAAAAGCTTCTTTCTGTTAATACATTCTGTAATTAATCCAAAGAAGTTGCTTATGGCCAATAAGCTGCTACTGATTGCTAATGAGGGCTAGAGGCGATATCGAACAACAGCAAAGAATACTTAGTTCGAACAAATTCAAGAGTTTTGTAAATTGAAAGGTAAATTTTAGTTACGAGGTGTTTATGGTGAAAAAATTTCCTTCTTGTATGACATCCATAGAATTACATTAAATCACCGAAATTAATTTTAAATTGAAATAATATTTATTTTTAGATTTATGTGACTTTTCTCTAGGGATGTAATAAAAGTTGAATTTTATATAATAAATCCTCTACTGAAAATTTTTTAAATATTAGTCGTTTGTTATTTATTTCCGTTCTGAATGGAGCTGCACCATGAAGAAGTTCTAGATTACTAGAACGGGTAGAGTGGCTTGAGAGTTTCAGTGATCTAAGGAGCCGAACTATAGTTAACCCAATCAGTGGGGTCTTTAGTGAAGAACCAGACTAAGATAGATCCTCGAAAGAAGGCAGCAGCTTTTTCGGTACTTAGAGTGGGGCCATAGAGGTCGGTATGGCACTATAAGATACGCTACTGCGATGTGGAAAGCAGCCGCGCATTTACATTTCCAATGCTCCACCCGAAGGCACTACATTGGCCAGGAGACGAGTTTTTTGTTGCATGGAAATTTATAATTTTGCCTAGCCCTTGCCGTTCCAGGCAAGATAGGGATCTTTAACGTGCGTGACAACACTCACACACGGGACCTCTATTTTACCTCTCACCCGAACGAGGGTGTATTTTTGTGAAAAATGCTCACCTAACATTTTTCAAGCGGACCGTGTCGGGATTCGAACCCGGGACCTTGGGCGTAATAATCACACACATACCACTACGCCACGGAGCCGCCTGATGTGGAAAGCAGCCGTTCATTTACATTTCCAATGCTCCACCAGAAGGTACTGCATTGGCCAGGAGGCGAGTTTTTTGTTGCCTGGAAATTTAGAATTTTGCCGAGTCCTTGCCGTTCCAGGCAAGGTGGGATCTTTAACGTGCGTGACAACACTCACACACGGGACCTCCATTTAATCTCTCATCCGAACGAGGGTGTAATTTTTGTGAAAAATGCTCATCTGCCATTTTTCAAGCAGTCGGCCGTGTCGGGATTTGAACCCAGGACCTTGGGATCCGTAGTCTTACGCTTACTACATTGATCCTTGGCGACGCCTTGTGGAAAGCAGCCGCAAACCACCACATTACCTCCCAAGTACACGGCTTACTAAAATTATTGTTTAAGATGATGGCATCCTCTGGGGTAAAAAATTACGGAGTTTAAATAGTTCCCCATTCTGATCTTCGGGAAGAGACTACCTCGGAGGATGTGATCGGAAAGTATAAAAAAAGAGTCGTGAATAATCTGCGAGTCAAAAGTATGAAGCAAGTAAGTAAGCTATAGATCTTGAAAATTGAAATGGATAGGTTCGCATTAAACATAGTAGGGATCAGCGAAGTTCGGTGGCCAGAGGAGGGAAACTCTTGGAGTGGAGACTTTAGGGTAATTCCTACAGGATCAAAGGAAGGAAATTTGGGTGTGGGGATGGTTATGAGATAGAAAATAGGAAACTCTGTAGAAAACTACCTACAAAAAAAAGCAAAGAGTACCCATGGTTAGATTTGAATCTACACCGGTAAATACGGTAATAATACAAATATACATGCACACCTCTAGCTACAATGAGGAAGAGGTAGAAGCGAACTACAAAGGTATCGAAGAGATATTAAAATACGTAAAAGGACATGAAAATTTAATAATTACGAGGGATTTTAATGCAGTGGTATGTGAGAGTTGGGAAAGAGCGGTATTAGGAGAAATAGGCTGGTAGAATTTTGCGACAAAAACAATTTAACCATTACATACACATTATTTCAACATCATGCTAGAAGACGATACACGTGGAATATGCCAAGAGATATAGGAAGATATCAAATAAATTACATTCTTGTTAGACGACGGTTTAGAAATCAAGTAAAAGACTATAGAAGCTTCCCAGAAGCAGATATAGACACTGGCGCAAAAGATATAAAACTAAAATTAGCACTAGGTGGTGCTAAATTTAACAAGAAAAAGCAACTACTGTGTTCAATGACCACAAACATAGAAACAAGGAAAAGAATGCTGAAAGCGTATGTGTGGAGTACAGTACTGTACGGCTGTAAAACTTAGACAGCATGAGTATCGGACAGGTTCAAGATAGAAGCCTTTGAAATGTGGTGCTACAGACGCATGATGAAGATAACATGAACACGCCAAGTTTAGAACAAAGAGGTTCTAGAAATGTAAGGGGAAGGAAGAAATATGTGGAAAACAGTAACAAATAGAATAGATAGTATGATAGGCCACATACTAAGGCATACGGGATATTGTGAAATATATTAGAAGCAGAGATAGGAAAAAATAGAGGTAGAGAGAGACCTAGGTTAGACTATTGCACACAAATAGTCAAAGATGTAGACTGTGGGAATTTTAGGGAGCGCTAGCTCAGAGTAGAAATCAATGGAGGTACGCGTCCAAGACACAAAAATTTATGACAAAAAAATAGTTGTTCTTAAACCTGATGATTCTTATAAGCAACTACAGGTGTTTGTTTTTCAATATTCTCAACTAATGTTAATCGCGTGAAAGAATTTACTGGAAAACTATTAATTCGGTAAGTGTTTGTGTTGGGGAATCTTGGTAGCCGCAAGCTGCTTAACCCCCTTTATATATCACTGAATATTGGCGGAATAGAGCAAATATTTAGAAAACAATAGAAGGGTAACCGAGCTATATCTGAGCTGTAAGAATGTCAGAGAACTGTGTAGGTTAGTTTAGAATAGAAATCAGTGAAGGTACGCCTCTAAGCTGTTCCAAGACGGTAAATCTAAGGACGAAAAGATCATTGCACTTAAACCTGATGAGTACTATAAAGAAACACAAGTGTTGATTTTGCAATAATTTCAACTAGTCCTGATTTTGCGGAAGGATTTAGTGGAAAACTGTTAATTCGGCAAATGTTCAAGAGTTGTCGGATATTGGCAGTCACAGGTTGCTTAACCCCCTTCACATGCCACTAAATTTCGATAAAATAGGGTAAGCATTTACAAAACAATACAAAAGAAAGTAAGCTGTATCAAGGTAGTGGGAACTTCAGGAAACTGTGTAGGCTATCTCAGGATAGAAATCAGTGGAAGTACGAGTTCAACCAGTTTGAAGACGGAAAACCTAATGACAAAAAATAATTGCACCTAAACCTGAAGCTTATTATAAACTACAGGTGTTGGTTTTGCAATATTTTTAAATAATCTTAATTACGCGGAAGGATTTATTTTAAAACTATTAATTCGGCAGATGTTGAAGTGTTGGGGTATCTTCGCATATCACTGAATATCGGTGAAATAGGGTATATATTTACAAAACAATAGAAGGGGACCGAACTATATCTAGCAAGAAAGAGCACCGGCTATGTTCGAAGACAACAAACATAGAAACATGGAAAAAGTATTGGGAGCATATGTGTGGGGCACAACGCAGTACGCCTATGAAATGACAGTAGATGAAGCAGTCAAGAAAAAGCAGAAGCCCTTTAGAATATTATGATTCAGATGTATGATGACGATAGCATATACAGATAACGTTAATAATAAAGAGGTTATAGAAATAGTAGGGGAATAAATATATCTGTCGGAAACAAAAAAAATAATAGAAGAAATAGAAGAACAGGATACGTTCTAAGACATATTTGGGGAATAGTGCAGACTATATTACAAGCAGATATAGGAAAAAGAGAGGTAGATGTAGACCTAGATCAGTATATTGCACGCAGATAGTGAAAGATGCAGACTTTGGGAATGTCAGGAAATTGTGTAGATTAGCTCAGAATAGGAAACAATAGAGGTACACGTCTAACCAGTTCCAGGACTGAAGAATCATTGATGATAATGTTATTTATTTAGTAAAAAAAAATTATTTAAAGTCATTATCTAATCTAAGGTTTTAGATTTCTGATTATACTATATCAAATCATTTCAAACTTTGTTCATTAGAGCTACTTTCAGACGAAATGATACGGCGCAATTTGGTCGTTTTACATTAGCTTAAATTAGTGTTTACACGCAACACCACCCCTGCATGACGCCGTGGTTAACCGTCGTAAGTAGTACGGAGGCGTTCAAGAGTATGCCTGGGATTGCGCCGTCGAGCTACTTGAACAGTGCATAACCATATGTGCGTCTTCATACGACACAGCGTGGCATGCTTACTATAGGATGCACGCACCCATTTTATGCGATTCCCTCGTTTTCAAATCTCCAAGTACAGTAAATATAAACACAGCATCTTGTCTTGATAGTCCATTTTGGAAATTGACCAAAATGTATTAATATAGTATCGAACAGTTTGTGACGAATGCTGTGCCGTGAACGGCGTGTTGTGAAAAATTTGCGGCGCTGTGATGTACGCTAAATACCGCGCCGTGTTGTCCCGTTTGAAAGTAGCTATAGTTCCATTTAGTAGTTACCGTTGTTACATTGATTTTCAACATACACTAAATACCCTGTTTTCCCTTGTTAATTCAATACCCGTTTAAATAAATTTCGGTTCTATTTTTAAATTCTTCAACATAATTAATAATCAATACGCTTTCTAATAATTCCTCAACTTAAATCTACTTGCTTGGAAACGACAAGCTTATGCTATAATTAAACAGTTTATATCCTATTTTAGATACTCGTTAACTTGTTATACATTACGACCGCGTATAATTGCTTTCACGTGGGTTTCCAATCTCAAGAGGCGTCGAACTTAGGTCGCGTACTATTATTTGATAGCGTGTTTTCCAGTTTTAGTCGCATTTGATAACGCGAGGATTGTAGTAAAGCCTTGTTAGAAAGCGATTCTTTTACTCGATTCTTTCTTTAACATTTCCTTTGTTGTTATCTCCACAATTTCGTGCACACACTGTGTGGTGAGTATTTTATTTAAAAAGAAAGGATGTACTTTTCCGCGAAAATAAATTAATCTTTATCCGTAATTATTGTAGCTTCTTCCGTCGATCTACCTAACTACCCGTGGGATTGCTGCCCGTTATGCTATGGAAGGACACCCCTGTGTGTTTTCGCCGTTGGACAAGATGGTCTGATGTGTTGCCGCCCTTTTTTGGTGTAGAAGGGTGCACAGGTGGCGTAGTTTCAGACAGCTGCCATATTAGTTCGTATCTATTTATATCTAAACATTACTGGACTATGTTAGAATGTATGACCGTAATAATTGAGGCATAGCTTTTTGTTTCGAATGACCCAGATTAGCGGCGACAAAATGATTATTTTCGGTGCGGGGGGGTATGGGTTGGTAATATTCACGTAGTTAAGAAATTGGGTTTTCCTTTGTTGGGACTTTAAACTGTTGGTTTCTTGTTAAATTTATATATTGAGATTCATTAAGAGATATGTGTTGGCAATATTCACGTAGTTGAGAAATAGGGTTTTTCTTTGTTGGGACTTCAAACTGTTGTTTTCTTGTTAAATTTCTATCTTTATTTTTTAATTAAGGGATATGGGTTGGTACGCTATAATTACATAAGAATTTTAGGTATGTAGCTTTAAGTTTAATGTGGGAATTACGAGCGGGTGTTTTTAGTGTTGAATTTGGATTTTTTTTGTTGTTGTTATTTAAAAGGGGTAGCGACCTAAAAACTGCAGCTCACCATTTTTGACAAACTTTTGTTGTTCTGCCGAACAGATGTATATTGGGGTTATTGAATTTTGTTGTTGGGGGTTTGGGGAATACTGTGCTTTGTATAAACTTTGCTTTAATTAGAGGTTGAATGATTATTTTTATAAGTGTGTAATTTTTTTTTAGTTCAGGGTTTTCTTTAGTTTTTGTAGGTATTCTACCCCGCCCACTCGTCATTGTTCTTTTTTATTTTGGCTAAGTCTAAGTACGTAGCACCCTGTTAAGAAATTATTAATAATTCACTCACTTTTCAAAGTGCTATTCAATATAAAATTTACAATTTACGAATCACCAGCCATTGGAGATACACTCCAATAATCATGTATATACTTATAAATTACAGTCATTAAAGTTGTGTTGGGAACGCAAAACAAATGACGCAGCTTCGGTACCAAATGCAAAAGCGTGGAAATAAGATTACTGTTCACATAAATAAAACAACATTGATCTTGAAAATCAAGCACTTAGGCGCACTATCATGTGAGAACAATAGGTCGCGGAACAACCCTAGCGTGTTGAAACATTAAACCCACGAATGATAAAAGGAGGGGGATTGTTTTCAGTTAGTCAAGGACAGGGACCAAAGAAGAGCGTCAAATTCGATTTACACGCAATCATGCCCTGCGCGATAAGTTCAATTTTTGGGTAATTAAAGTAATGGTATTATACCTCGAGACTTTTAGTAAACAGGTTTCCAAACGCAAATAAAAAGTCAAACATAAAAATACCGGTTAAACCTGAAAGTGGCATGTGTTGGCAGCTTTTATTCAACACCAAATTGGAGTAATTAAAATACCTGCAACAATTATCTGCACTAGAAGGTCTTCTAAGCTTTGTAAAGGACCAATAAGAAACAGTAGGACTATTAAATTTTTGCATTCCACTCTCTAAGCATTACATATTGTCTTATATTTAACAATTGGGATTGGTGGTTTTAATAAGAATGTGTTAAACTTATTATGAAGAAGGATTTTACGTAGGCGTATTGCAAACACAGAAATAGTCCGCATATTTCATATAAAAAATAAATTAATTGAATGTCTATAATTGATAAATATAAGCTGTTCTTTTTAACAACACGCATATTTAGCCAAGGGGTAGATCTTAATCCTTTTTCTCTGTTGTTATTTACTATGATAATTATGCCTGATAATATAGGTTAGGTGAAGAAGACGTGGAGTTTTTTAATTGTGTTTATTTTAAACACGTAGGAGGTGAAAAACGTGTAACGACGCTCCAGCAACCTCTACTGCACTAAGAACTCTAAATCGTCTCTTGAAACTTCCATTTTCCGCGGAGGATTTAATTGCAGTTTCTTCAGGTGGGTTAGCGCTCAAAAGCTTTACATAGACAAGGAGTTCAACAATTTTTTAAGGTAAGCGTGTAGGTATCTAGTGGATGAGTCATATTTACATACCTCTAAGAATTTTGCATTTACGTTAATAGAACCCTTCCCACACCACTCAAAGCTAGCAAGTGCATTAATTAATTGTCACATCACTTTGCTCCTGATATAGTAAAATTAATTTACGTATCTGTTGCGGCTGTCGCAAGCGCTAAATTATTAAATTTAAAATTGCTCGGGGAGGAGGGGGGATCCCGTAACAAAATAAGGATGCACCGGCCAACTACGATGGTACAAGTGTGGGTTCCTATAGTAATAAATGAAGGAAAATAGAACAAAATTGGGTAATGGTCAAAAGTTTACTTAGATGTAATTGCAAGCTATATTACTAACAACACTTACTTTGTAAGGTTTTCAATTCGTCAAATTTATGGGGGCCAACGTCGTCTGAACCAGTAAAATTACTCTTGGCTAACGAGTAACCTATGAGATTTTAAATACGGGCTATTCACTTAGCGAAATGAATTTTCTTTATAAAAGGTCACCTATATGTTTGAACAAATAAAACAACGAATCTCAACTCATCTTACTCAAGTCTATTCTAAAATAACATTATTTCAGCATTTTTGTTAACAAGTATGCATGTCACAATTTTAAATTTACTTACATTAAAATTCAGATTAGTGGCTTAGAGATATTCCTCTAATAAGACACACAATAAATGCAATCAAAACAACATTAACTCTACTAAAAAATTACTTACAACTACGCCTTTGTCAAGTTACTGAGCAAAAGTCCATTAAACCAAGGATAGCTTTCCAAATACTGAGTATTTTAATTCCAAAATTGACTTTGCTCGGAGCCAAGCTGTCCTACTATCTATTAGTACCGTAGGTATTTTTTTTACCTTTTTAATTTTTTTAATCTACGGCTTCGTCTGCAGTGGACATTTGCCGCAATACACTTGTATGATGACACAATACATAAGTGCAGATGTCAGAGATGACTTATTTCTATCATATATATCTTCAGAGTTAGGTCTTCGATTTAGCTTTGTAAACGATTATCTGCTACTTGAACTGATGCTGATAATAACGATGTTGCCAAGATTTATGGCTGATTAATGGATAGTGACTTATGGGTTACAGCATTTTATAAAGTGCAGATGCCTTTAAGAACTGTAGAAGCTACATTGATTCTACATCTGTTCCTGAAAGAACAACTTTGGCCAAATTTGAATGCAAGTACTGTTGTCGATGTTGGCAAATTTTTTTTGCATTCGAGCAGAATATGTTTGACTGTCTTAGAAACATGGCATACCGAGCAGACTGGTCTGCGGTTACCTTGTAGTAGAGGCATGGACGTCAGATTTGTATGCCCTATTCTTAAACGCGTTATTACCACTTGTTCTCTTCTTTTCAGCTTATGAGCTGTAATTTTACATAATCGGTTGTTATACAGATATTAGAACCCCTCGTCTGTCTGGTCTAGCCAGTGGTTTATAAGTTTACTTTTAATAGACGCTTTGAAATCTTTAGCGATGGTAAGGGCTATATCTACATTGGGGGCAGTACGTGCAGGACAGTCTGCCCCTCGTTTCCCCTAATACTATCATGGCTAGGACATCAAATAAAAATGATTGTTTTCTTTTATTTTTCAAGCCATGCAATTAATGATAATATGTCTTCGGTTAGCGGGTTGTATTGTAGGTATTGTCTAGAATTCGTAATCACCACGTGGATTTCCGTTTATTATTCCATAATCAAAGGGGTGTTGGACAACAAATCAAGTTTTCTTTATTTATTAGCACATCTATCGATGTTGATTACTTATAATTAATGAATTCCTTTCGCTTTCTGTCGGATGTAATTGCTTGTCATGTGCTTCTCCATCTCCTTCTGCGTTCAGAGGGGAGAGACCAGGTCTTCTACTGATCTGCCTATCAAGTGTATAGCAAAACATGTCAATTCTGAGTAAACCTATACGACAAGCGCGTGTTCAAGACTTGCATTTCTTAAACCAATCTGAATACATACAATATAGCCTGTGTTACACTGTAGGGAAAAGAAATATGTATCTAAAATGTAATCTGCCTGAAAATTACCAACAAAGCGTCTATCATTTTTTATTGCATTGTATTAAAGTATGCCTGGTGTTTCTTCGTACTGCACTAATTACCTTGGACGTAATTTATGTTTGGGGTATATATTAATAAATTTACTGTTATTTCATAATTCTAAGTTCCGTAAAGAAATGACATATGTCTACTATAAGGGTGTACAATTATAAATAGTTTGTATACACTTTTATCGTTTAAAACAATTTACGACTTTAAGATCCATCCCAATTTGTATTCAACAAAGGTATAACGATTATTTTGTGATTTTAAGTTTCTGATTTGAATAAAACCGCCAAATTTATTAAAATGCATTGCCTCTAAACGCCATTTTACATGAAATAATTGTAAAATCCTATTTACCGACAAATCATATTTTTTAAGGATTTGATTATAAATCTTCGCAACAACCACATATGGGTTGAAAATCTAAATACAACTATAGACGCGGATTTTCAAGAGCATTTCTCATTAAATGTACCGGGTGGTATAATTGGGGGTCATTTAATTGGTCCTTTCTTTGTGCCTGGTCGACTTACTGGTCCTCATACAGGCATTTTTTGCAACACAATTTGCTTTTAATACTTGACGGTTTACCTCATATGCTGAGAAATCAAATGTGGTATCAGAACGATGACACCTCAGCACATTTTTCTATTTTGATTCGAGAATGTTCAATTGAAGTGAATGATTACAAGTGGATAGGACAGGATAGACCTCCGTTAAGGTACACTAGGTCTATGACTTAAATAACCTTATTTTTTCTATAGGCGCATCTTAAATCCCTAATGTAGACAACACCAGTGAATACCTTTGCTGACTTACAAAATCGAATAATAGATGACAGTTCATTTACATTTCCAATGCTCCACCTGTAGGTACTACATTGGCCAGGAGGCGAGTTTTTTGTTGCCTGGAAATTTAGAATTTTGCCGAACCCTTGCCGTTCCAGGCAAGGTAGAGATCTTTAACGTGCGTGACAACACTCACACACGGGACCTCCATTTAACCTCTTATCCGAACGAGGGCGTAATTTTTGTGAAAAATGCTCACCTACCATTTTTCAAGCAGTTGGCCGTGTCGGGATTCGAACCCGTGACCTTGGGATCCGTAGTCATACGCTTACTACATTGATCCACGGCGACGCCTAATAATAGATGACACCGTTTGAAGTACCCGGGTAGGGGGGCGGGTTGAAGCAGTACGGGCACCAATGAAAAGAAGAGTGCACGCACGTATAAGGGTGGGAGAAGTTTACTTTCAACAGCTGCAGCAGTATTTTCCCAACACACTGTAGAGAGCATTTAAAGCACTTTTGCATCTTACAGATTACATCTTAAACTTAAACTTCAATTTTATAAACATATGCAGACGCAGGTTACGATTTCAAATGCAAATTGTTAAAATCAATAAAAATATGAGATTATTCATAATAAATCCAGAACCTACTAAATCATTTTAAAAGTTTTAATTTTATCTAGGAATGTAAGAAAATCATTTTTTATTTTTTTTCCTCGACAACAATCACGGGTACGAAAAACTGTAAGAGACCAAAAAGTTTCTAACCAAAATAGAAAATTTATTTTATATTTTAAAATCTTCCAACGGTGTCTATATGAATTTTTGGACATGAAATAGGCCAAAAATTACACCCCATCGTATGTACATGAAAGTTAAGAACACCCGTATATATACAAACACTTCATCATAATACCAGTACTGTTTAGTTTCATTTTATCATAGAGACCATAAAAACATCGTTTACGTTTGAGATATAAAATATACTAGAGCGTGAAATATAGAGTTTTAGCTATTTCTTGTTGCGATTTCCTGTTTTTGCAAAGCACTACAACTAAAATTTGAACTCTTCCCGAAATCCGCTATTGATCACTGATGCAATAAGCAAGCAAACGTAATCGTAGTAAACGACGGCTAATTGTTTATTGAATTAGTTACATGACCTATCAATTTTTTTGATTTACGGATGCATTGATTGTAATAAACGATTTGTTTAATTTTCAAAATTTCAAAAACCTATTTATTCGGTTTTTCTCATTTATATTTTTTTGTTTTTACTTTAAAGACTATATTCCAAATATGGAAATAAATACGGGATTAAAAAAATGTCAGTATATGCTTAGAGAACGATGATATAAATAAAGAAAAAGCAAAATCTTATGTGCAGTGGCACCAAAATTGTTACTCCTTTGGAGTTTTGAATTTCGTATACAGAACTATGCTGGCACTTCGACACAAAGACATGAGAAGCAGAATTGTAGGTTTGGTTCATATCTTTATTGTCGGCAACTTTATCAATCCAAGTTATTCGTTTATTGACTGCATTGAATAGATTGTGATTAACAAGACACGAATTTCGTTTGTGCATACTACCAAAGGTTTGATAATGAGACGATTTTCCTAAGACGCTTCTTACTACATACAGAAGGTTAAAGTTATGTGCAGGAATATTTGCAACTTAGTATAATGCTTAAAAAAACGCTGGCACAAACTTATGAGTATTGTAAAGATTCTGAAAACTTTTAGCAAACCATACTACCTTTTTTTGCTCTGTAAGCTTCCGCAGGTGTCATTAAAATATTGCGATAACTTGTGCTAATATACCTGGTGTTTGGAAAAGAACACTTAATGTTAAAATTAATGAAAAAATACATCTACAAGTACATACAATAAAAGAGAGTACATTCAAGTTTTGCTTTAGCATTAGTCCCTGCACACGTCGAGACGATATTCTACTTTTCGTCACGTATTCACCAACATATCAGGTGTAACTGTTCCAATTCTTTCGCATAAATGATTGATGTCTCGGATCTTTTCGCTGCACACACTTTTTTTGTGGCCCCAAAAGAAAAAGTCTAGTGGGGTTAAGTCCAGGATTCGTGGTGGCCAAGAGATTGGGCAGTTCTGCCTATCCACCTTCCCGGAAAGCAGGCGCCTAGAGCCGCGCATACGTGGTTACTGTAAAGATGCGGGGCGCCATCTTGTTGAAAAACACAAGCGTTTCTTCCGCCTCAATATTATCCATTTGAGGAAAGACATACTCTGTTATCATGCCGTAGTAATTGTCCTCATTAATTGTTCGTTCTAAAAAATAAGAGGACCAATCGCACGATCTTCGATCAAGCCGCGCAAAACATTTAATTGTGGGAGAGTCACGTTTATCATGAATAAATTCATGTGGATGATCTGACCCCAAATTTTGCAGTTGTGACGATTTACTGTTCCACTAACATGAAATGTAGCCTCATCAGAAAAGAAAATTTTTTTCAAAGAATTGTCATCATCATCAATTCTGTTTAGAAGTTCAACAGCAAACTTTAACCTTTTGATTTTATTAGTAGGTTTTATTTCATCTAACAGTTGCAGTTTGTAGGCATGCAAATGAAGTCTTTTACGCATAACATCATACACTGTACGTTTAGGCAATCCTAATTGGGGACCACGTCTGGCCAATGACTTGTTTGGGCTCCGAACACATGAAACAAGGATGTGTTCAACAACTTCAGAAGTTCTCGGTCTACCTAGCGATTTCGATTTTAAACACTACCGCTTTCTTGAAAAAATGTAGCCAATGACGGAGGTTCAACATTACATGTGATTTTTCCAATGCTCCACCCGAAGGTACTACACTGGCCAGGAAGCGAGTTTTTGTTACCTGAAAAATTTTGAATTTTGCCGAACCCTTGCTGTTTCAAGCAAGGTAGGGATCTTTAACGTGCGTGACAACACTCACACACGGGACCTCCATTTTACCTCTCATCCGAACGAGGGTGTATTTTTGTGAAAAATGCTCGCCTAACATTTTTCAAGCAGACCGTGTCGGGATTCGAACCCGGGACCTTGGGCGTAGTAGTCACACACATACCACTACGCCACGGAACCGCCCCGGAGGTTCAACACCATACTAACGTCTAAAATTACGTTGCACTCTTATAACAGATTCAGTTTGCACAAGCCAAATGACACACTTCGTTTTTAGTTGCGGAGGAGTAGACATTGCACTGTAATGCATTGCTTGAACTGAATTAAGCGAACTGAGCGCTGGTGTCGTCTCAAGGTCAAGCAGGCGTGCCAGCTGCAGGGGAGCAAAACTTCGACAGTTGATGAATCAAACACTACAAACTAGAATAGTCTGCGTCACATTGAACAGTTTTTATGCCACAATAAAACTGGGAAGTTCTTTTTCAAACACGCTGAATTATTCCCAACTTTAGGTCAATCTATCTAACTTTCTACAGCTACTTTGCGAGTAGAATTACACGAACATTTTTATTACTATTCTTAAGAGACATTCATAAAGACCGGCTTTCATGGTACGAGACGAGAAATAAAGGTCTATTTTGAGATTTTGCTTATTAAAGAGTTCATTATTGACTTCTTTTTGTGAATTAATTTTTGTTATAAAACACCTCTTGTTCTGCAGCATAGGTTTCCATATACTCTCCATTGCTTTTGTAACCTCCATTCTAGTTTTACCTTTTAAGCGTCAGTGAAAGTGTATTCGTAAAGCAGTTGAGTGCGCGTAAAGTATACCTTTTCCCATTACTAACGCGGAAGTAGAGTTAAACTTCTCAGTAATCTGCTTGAATAAGGTAGCGTTTTACGAGTTGAAGCACAATAAGAGGACGCATAAACGCTTTCACTTTGCAGAAAGACCAACACTTTTGATAGCGCTTGATGAGCGAATTTTATTTTTCACATGTATACTATATGCTGTAGAATTTTATTACTTTATTGCATTTGAAGCAGATACATTTCTTGCAGGCAGTTAAAATATGTATGGGGATAATGTTTGTGCCCTTTCGTGGTGCGTGAAGTTGATATATCTGATCGCTATACTAAGTGATTTAAGATTATAGCTGTTACCAAATATCTACAAATCTATCCCGCTTTCTCCATTAAAGGTTTCGCGCATTATGGATCTTACGTTTATACCAGTTACGTATATCTTCAACTGATATAAGTTTCGTGTCCACTGTTTTACAGTTTTCTGCATCTTGAGAAGCAGTAGTCGCGATTTTGTTTACACGAACGCCTAAATGCCTTGGACATTATTGAAAATAGTATATTGTATATCTAGTAGGAAAAGCTTAATATTCCCGACGATATGAAGATTGATTGTCCAGTTTTTCCTACGTGGTATACATACTATTCTTCCGCAAATCCTTAAAGAACGACAGAAATTAAAACATTATTTAACTTTAAAAAGAATGAATACCTTTATTTCTAAATAAATGGCGTCGTAAATTCTTTTCAAAACTTGTTGTACAACTATGGAAATGTATCATGATATGTAATTGTCAAACTTGGCACTTTGAAATTCGATTGCTGGGCCCTGCTTCATAAAAGTTGACAAGTCCCACAGGTGACAGGTGACTGGTAATAGATGACAATTTTACAATTTGATAAGTTTTTGTTTCATAAAACGTGACTAGTCTACAAATTGTCAACAAACACCGAGAAATATGTCAGAATTTGTGACAAAATTGTCGATTTTGCGTATCATAAATTTTTATAAGTGACAGGCAATTTATGGCAGTCTGTCACTAAAATTCTTGACGTATTTCTTTATGAAACAAAATAAATAGTAAGCTTTACTTACAATATGACATATTTGTAACGTTTGCATCTAAAAATTGACAGGAGAGTAAACATGTATCGCATTTTTAGGATAAGTAATTGAAGAAAGGATTTCTATGATAATATTATATTGATATTATTACTGATAATTTCCGTGTTGTGATGAGTTTAAGTAGTAGTAGGTGTAGTAGTAGCAGTAGTAGTAGTAGTAGTAGTGATAGTGATATTGATATGGACATTAATAGGCTACCCAGAAATTTTAAACTCACGCCCCTCCGTTGGGAACCATAATATTGTGAAGTTACCTGTACAATCGTGCCCCAGTGTTGGGCTGTCATAATTTATTGTGGAGTTACCTCTAAAACGTCTCTGGAATCATGTCCTCGGCTGCTCCTAATAATTCCTCGGCTGCTCCTAATAATGATTCTTACCTAATCTCCTAAATAATATCGTTGACACCTACTTGTTACATCCAAAACCTCCTGTCCATATCCTTAGGCTGAAACCTAAATAAACATTCACCCCAATCACACACTCAAAAATAACTCAAATGACCTAATATATCACACTCTATTTACATTGGATACATTAGATACATTTTAAAACGCCCTTCCTTTAGGTACATCCATAAACTTCAATAATTTTATAACAATAATCATGCAAATTGATAACCTTTTAAACACATATATTTTTATTAAAAGTAAGAGGGCGATCCTCATCCTTTACGTTACCTTTTTATCCTAGCATGAGCTCATAATAAAACTTCTACAACTGTGTATATAAATTTCCTGCACTACCAAATATCAATAAGCCCTCTATACCTCTTTACAACATTTGGTTATCTGTAATTTCACTAATTATTTTCAAAGATCAATTTTCTTTTAAAGTCCCATAAATGTCTGTTCATAAAATATCAAATAAAATAAAACACATCAAATTCAAATCCAAATAATCACAAACACCATAAAAATATTCACCACTCAATGTTCTATTCTATCGCCTACCTGGTTTTTATCTTCTACGTGTGCTTCACCATCTAGCTCCTTGAATATGCTGCCGTCTAGTAGCTATCCAGTCCATCAGCTAACTCCCTGGTCCAATTACCATCTCCACCATGCATACCGCTGTTTTCAATTTCCATTCCAAAAATTCCAATATCCAAACTTAACCTTTATTATTCAAACGTCGCTTTTTTTATCATCCAAACACTTTCAAACTTTAATTTTCGTGCATTAAAATACCAACTTAACAAGCTTTGTACTTGCGTGCCACTTTAACGTTTTACCAAAAGATGCTTTTAGCTTCTACATAAAAATTTTAACTTGCACTAATTCACCAATGCTGGATGAAATCTCAACGAAACAGAAAGAGCAAAGGAGAGCGAGACCCCCTCTGCCAGTGATTATATAAGTAAAATTCGCCCCCCCTGTTTTAAATTGGCACGTATACTTGTATAACCGTTCCTATAATTCCGGAAAATTGATTTCTAACCGTTCTGCATTTCATCGAAAAAGCTTTAAGGTATCTCGGATTCTTGTAAATTTTTATAGCAAACACAACAATACTCGGAAAATCGCTTTAAACTGTCACTCCGTTGTCCGAACTTAGCCTCTATGTCTTTATTTGTCAACGCCTTCAACTTGAACCAAACATTTCTCATTTCCCTTGTACCCATAGTTTTATCTCACACATACGTTTCCCCCAGCTGGATCTCTGCCCTTCTTGTACAATTCAGACCAATCACCTCGCTTGGCTACATTTCCCACTTTTTAACATACTCGTGTTTGCTTTTAAATATCCTTGAAATTATTGATTTGATCTAGGTCTCTTAACAATACTGCCTCTTGAATTATATATCGGCATCCCTCTTGCACTGAAAGCGCTTTTATTCTGTCCTGGTCTTTCGGTTGGCTCCTTACTATACCACCTTCAAGATTGAAATCAATATTTTTAACCACAAAACCGCGTCTACCTTAATCCCAACGGCTGTTTTTTTTTCAGTAACCCATTAAAGCTTGTTTGTGGCCAAGTTTACCAAAAACTGTTATCTCCCCTTTGTTATTTTGTTTTAACGTGTCGGATTTTACGTTTTAAGAACCGAAATGTGGCTTTAACACCTGTTCCATGCTTTTAGACTTTCATATAATTACTTCACTACAAAATTTAAATGCGTTAGAAAGATTTTATTCCAATTATTATTTATCCTGCTTTATGTTTATACAAATATTATGTTACATTATCCTTGGCGAAATTACATTGATCCCACATTATTATACACTTCTTAAGTTAAAAAAATAATTTGTTAAAAATATTCCAATTCCCTAATTCAATAAATTTGTCTTCCTTTATTCAAATTCTTTCAACGTATGAGTTCACTTCTGCCCTTATATAACCCAATGACCCCTTAATTACACGATAATATATATATATATATATATATATATATATATATATATATATATATATATTTAAAATCTCCAAGTTTTATTTGCTGATGAATATTACTTTAAAATTATATAATTTATTGAGGATTGCAACAGTTATGGAACTCTACTCTTTTTTCTATAACTCGAGATTTCGAGAATTTATTTTTCTCTTCTTTCGGAGTAACTAAATACATATACTTATAAATGCGATGTTTGACTTAAATTAAAAATATTAATTCTAAATTACAAAAATTGGATTTAAAATTTTGAGGGTATAAAGAAGCACTAAACTTAAAGAAAAATATAGATAATCTTAGCTGCATATACGCATATTTATTAGAAATAGACACCAAAATAAGAACAACAACAGTACCACAAACATAGTTTTTAAAGTGCATTAGGGTGTATATTCTTAGCTTTATGTGTTTTTGTTTACCTTTGGGGGGTTTGTTTGTATGTGGGTGTGTTTGTTTGTGTGTGATTGTGTGTGTATGTGTTTATATTTGTAAGTGTACGCGCATTCGTGCTATTGTTCCCTCTTTTTTTTTGTTTGATATTTATATATTTGCGCACGCATACACATACGTATGTCTATATATTTATGTATGTATATACGATGCAAATGAATGTAACTTTATTGCTATTACATCTTCCTAATAACTTTACAAATGTTCTAATTTAAACGTACGTACACTTGCGATTAACTTATGTCTGTTAGTTAGTTAACTATTTAAATCTTTGTTATACGTTTAAAATTGATCAAAGGAATGAGTAGTTTTGTATGACTAAAATCTTAATCTTGTAGTACCCATTGACAAAATTTCAATATTTTAAAACCAAGTTGTGTAATTTAGAATTAATATTTTTAATTTAAGTCAAACCTTGCATTTGTAAGTATTTAACTACAAAACTTATTTATTTGTTTACCATTATATGTATTTAGTTACCCCTGAAGAAGAGAAAAATAAATTCTCGAACGCTCGAGTTAGAGAAAAAAGGTTAGACTTCCATATCTGCTGCAATCCTCAATATATTATATATATACAAGTCATTCCAAGTAATTATAAAGAGTAAACGAACTCTAAGAATTAAAATAACACTAACGAAATATCTGGGTAAAATCGGAAGAGAGAATTCAAGCAGATTTAAGTAATTATTCTGATCAACGAATTAAGGAAACTACGCTAAGAGTCAACTGAAGGAAGCCGTAACAGATAATCAAATTGAAAACAATCCAGGTGTGCTGACCATCCACATTTAGAAACAGTTCCAGGAAGAAGATCGTTTGAACGTTCAAAAGGGTTTCAAAGTAAATTGTAATAATATATTTGCTGACCTTCAGAGAGTCTAATTTTGGTGGAATCAGATAAATATTAATATTACAATAATAAACTTTAAAATTTCCGAAGTCACTGTTGTAATTTTTTGTACAAATTTGTGTTTAAAACATTCTAGTATAAAATTCATTATTTTAGTATCAAAATTTTTAACTAATAGTTGATGGTAGTATTTTAGAAAGTGAAAGTGCGCAGAAAGCCGCCATTATTGAACCAGATATTAATATTAACGACTTACTTAAGGAATGAGGTTTAGAAAATTTTATAAAAAATGTTGAAGGTAAGCTTGAATTATATAAATAAAATCATTTGCTGGCTACAATTACAGGCATGGTTTAGTATGTAATCTCCTATAGTAGAATTAATTTTAATATGAATATCTGTGCAGAGTGAATAAATATAGAAGTAATTTCGTCATCACCTAATGCTGTTTAAGTAAATTCAGAAATTTCAATTTCCAGAGAATTTGTCAATCGATATTGATTAATACAATATTTTATTCAGTTGTAGGTTAGGTTACAAATTAATGAGAATTATTACAGTTTATATCCGAGCGGCTTTTTAATTAGATTCATGGGAGTAAATTAAGTGAAATCGCTTGCCTTTTATATCACTATTTGTTGGGAAGATGAATGTTCAATACAAGGAACAAATGTTTTTTACTCATACATTGTGACCATATATTCATTTCCTAAACACATTTAACGTTAACCTCAAAATTATACAATTTTTTAAAAATTTATTTCAGTAACCGATTTGTTTCATATCAGTCTCAGTAAAATGTTGAATTGAATTTGACGTTTCAGTAGATTGATTATAAATCCGTGAAATGTTTAAGCAGATATAAACTACTATACGTATATATGTGATGAAAACTGCTTTGGATTGACATGTACTTAATATATGCACTCAGTTTGCATTGGCATTGTTCAACTTCTCACATTTCTGCATTTGTTATAATAGGCTCTTAACCTAGATCCTAATTTTTATTTGTTGTTAACGGCATAGTTGATATCCGATCAGTCAAAAGGGCACATTCTGCATGCAAATGAAAATTCAATTTTGCATTGTAAGGTCCTGACAATACTGTCTAATTTCTACCTTTAATCAATAGTCTTAAAGGACATGCTGTATATGATCACTACACATTTTCTGTCACTAGCTGCCTGTCTAATAGCAGTTACAATTTAAAATTGTAAAGATTACAATATAAATTTGTAATGATCACTATTTAGAATAGTAACAATTACAATTCAGAAGTGTAAATATTACAACTTCAACTTGTAACAATTATGATATAAAATGGTATAGACAGCAAATACACATTTTGAAAATTACAATTTAACATTGTAATAATTGCACTTTAAAATATTAAATTGTTATAGATTGTGTAGTACTCTTTAGTATCAATTTGAGAATTATTACAACAAGCTCTATGAAATTTTATTAGTGGGAAATGTAATAGTAACTAGAAAAATATATAAATATTACAATGTTAATATATGAAATGCTACCACTTATACAATATTTAAAATTTCACTACACTATAGTGTATGTTAATAACTCATATAACAATTTACTACAAAACTTTAGTGAATATTACAATACTTTGTCCCTAGTTCATATGGAACTACAAATTGTAGTAAAATTTACTACAATTGTAGTAGATTTTACAATACTCTTTTTTCAGTGTAGGTTATTAAAAATACAAAGTGTAAATATTGTCTATTATTATACGAATTTTTGGTTTGCTTCATTTACATTATTTTAACAGATAGGAGCTAGAGATAAAGGGGGTTAAACAGTCTTTATTATAGTGTCGTAGAGCACTGTGTTGAATAGATTGAGCTAGCCGTGGCAGATATATAAAAAGAGGTATAGGTTTAGAGTTAGGTACAGTTATATGACGCATCAATGTGGAACGAGAATACCGCGGAAGAGGATAAATAGCATAGCAATATATATAATGTAACGCAAACCCCTAATTCGTTAAAAAAACAATTACAAAATGTGAGTTATATAAATTGAAAATTGCAACGTCTACACGTTCAACTTTTCAATTTTTGTATATTTTTGAGGCATTTTACTACGGTTCACTAAGGTTTATCTTGATTAAACTTAAAGATGTTGGGTTGCTATTAAAAGCTTTCGCATATACCGTTCAGCGTTCAACATTTACACTTAATGCTTGCCTAGCAGGACCTAACGACCTCGCAAGTAGTAATAAAATCACAATTTTCTCGCTTGGCTACCCTCGAATTAAATCAACCAACTTAAATACCAGGAAACGCTTGAAGCCTTTACAGCCATGAAATTACATCCTGAAAGTTTAGTAAACTCACTCCAGATCTGATATTGTGAAGTGGTGGCACAAAATATTGAATCTGCAATTAAGATAAATTACTGAAAGCTTTAGCTGCTTAAAAGAAGGCTTGATCTTTTAATTTTCATTAAACAAGGAGAATGATTAGATGTTTTACAAAAGATATACTTTCAGAGAAAAACTGAGCAATTTTGTAGTCATCAAACGAAAGTGGGTTGTCGTGCCAATTCGATATTCCGTCCCGAATGCTAGCTAGCTGTCTTTTCAAGTTTGTTCGAATTGCTAGCGTCAGATCAACGGATTTAATTCCACCATTCCCTGACATGCAATTTTAAGAAAGATTACTGCTGTAACAAGAAGAATTCGGAGCATGAGCAAAAGATTAATTAATTTTCGATCCTCGAATAGCTTAGCCTTTCATTATGCTGAATAGCGCATTTGAAGATAAAAAGAAAACTCGAATGCAGTAAGTGTTTGCTTTTTAATTCCGAACATTTCTGTATTGTTAGAACAATTTTGCATTAGAATTGACGACTGAGCAAACACAGAAACGACCTTTTTGTAGTATGTTTTGAAGTTTTATTTTCGCAAACCCTCAACATTGAAATATAATTTTTACAAAAACAATTTGTTTAATGAAACTGAAAATAAGTAGACGGAATAGAGCATCTTGAACATCACTGCATTTTACGGATTGATATTTTATTCACGATTAATTTTAACATTTTATCAAGAAATTTTATATCAAAAAATCGAAAACTGTTTCTTTTGGAATTAAATTAATTGTGCTTGAACTTCTTTTAAAACGTTGTCCACACAGATCTCATTTTTGATTATAGGTTCGTGCAAAAAGTCTGCTTATGTCCACCCATACACGAATATCTTCCAGAGAAGGTTTTGAGTTCGTGACGACAATGTCTTTAATATAAGTTAATTCCTGCAAAGATTGTGATCCAAGTACGTCAGCAGTCTGAGAACAATGTTCTTAGTTGAGTTATTTTTCTGATACGCCAGCGCAAGTAGTTACACTAACAGACTATAAGAAAAAGCGAATACCGCAGTTGTGGCTACAGCTTCAATGAAGTATTAGTTCTTAACCTGTATGATCGTTTACGCTTCGTTCTAGACCGTATTAACTAACCAGATTTAGCATTAATAAACAACAGGGTTGTACAAACCGATTGGCAAAATGTTCTTCTCCGTTGGTGTATTACTTTAGTGTCAAATACGCCCTACCACCGTTATAATAACAATGTCATCATCATTAGGTCTTCAGTCCCGGAACTGGTTAGACGCGTACCCTTATTGTTTCCTATTCTGAACTAACCTACACATTTCCCTGAAATTTGCACAGTCTGCATCTATCACTATATGATCTAGGTCTCCATCTACCTCCTTTTTCCTATCTCAGCTTGTAATATATCCCATACTATTTCCCAAAAATGCCTTAAAACGTATTCTGCCCTTGTATTTCTCCTATTTTTTTCCACAGATATCCTTGTTCCCCTACTATTTCTATAACCTATCTGTTGGTAGCTTTGTCTGTCCATGCTATCTTCCTCATACATCTGAGGCACATCATTCCAAAAGGCCGCTACCGTTTTTCTGTCTGCTTTTCCTACTGCCCGTATTTCATTGGCATACTGTGCTGTGCTCCACACATATGCTTTCAACAAATTTCTTCTTGTTTCTATGTTTGTTGTCATTCATCATAGGCACTGTTCTTTCATGTTAGATCCCCTTCTATTGTTTTACAATTATATAACCTATTTTTCCGACATTCACTGGTTGTGAAGAGGGATAAGCAGCCTGTGGCTGCCAAGTACCCCAGCACTTGCACATTTGCGATTTAATATTTTTACAATATATCTTTTCGCACAGCGAACATTAGTAGCAGATATTTCACAACCAACACCTGTAGTTGTTTATAATAATCATCACATTTATCTGCGCTTATTTTTTCGTCAATAGGTTTTAAGTTTCAAAACTGGTTGGACACGTACCTGCACTTATCTATATTCTGAGCTAGCCTACGCAGTTCTCTGAAATTCTCACACAGCTTATATACAACTCGGTTCCTCTTCTATTGTTTTCTAATTTTATGCCCTACTTTACCGAGATCCAGTGAAAAGATTTAAGCAGCCTGTGGCTGCGAAGATCTTCCAACACTTAGACATTTGTCGAATTAATAGTTTTTTAGTAAATTCTTTCAAACAATTAACATTATTCGAGAATATTGCCCAAACAATACTTGTAGTTGCTTATAATAATCATCATGCTTAGGTACAAGTAGGAATATAGGAATACTGCCACCACATTTCCACTAGCATCCACATTTCCACACACATCTGGACCAATTTACATGTAAAATCCCATAAGGAGGAATTGAGGGAGATAAACCTCTTCTTGCTCTCGCCTTGTGGACCGCCTTGTGGAATTTTTTACCCCAAACATTTTGATTACGTCACACCCGCATTCTTTCCACCCGCGAGATAAATCTTTCTCTACATTTCCACCCACGAGATAAAACTATATTGTTTGGTATCAATTAATATTAGATTTTTCTTAGCTACCCGAATCTCTAGGAATTTTTTAGATTGCATCATCCTCCAGGGAGCTACCCTCATTTTAAGATTTTTTTACCGCTAACATTCTGAACCAAATAGTTTTCTTCGACTAGCCATTGCATCTTTTGAGATAAACCTATCTTGTTTGGTATCAATTAATATTAGAATTTTCTTAGATACCCGAATTTTTAGGAATTTTTTAGCTAGCGCCATCCCCCAGAGAGCTACCTCAATTTTAAGAATTTTTATCGGTAGTGCTTTTTGACCGTCTGCATAAACTTTTTTATACATGCAATACATCAAACTAGTCTAGAATTTTACACAGAATTCAAATATGCAAACAGATTTAAAATAGGACCACGCCTTACAAAATTACACACATACCCTCTGCGAGATAAATCTATCTCCACATTTCCACCCACGATATAAACCTATCTTGTTTGGTATCAATTAATATTAGAATTTTCTCAGCTACCCAAATCTCTTTAAAATTTTTAGATAGCGCCATCCCCCAGAGAGCCAATAGGGTGAAATTGCCCCATAGGGTGAAATTGCCCCATAGGGTGAAATTGCCTCCGACCTAGGTTGGATGTGAATTTGTCAGGAGTTAGGTTAGCTGGTGTTGTCCGGAATTAGGTTAGGTTAGTTGGACTTGCGTGGACTTACGTTAGATAAAAGAAAAAATTGATAGGTTAGGTCAGCGTCGCCGCGCTGACCTGGCATCTTCCAAGCACATCGTTTTCTAGCACGATGTTGAAATAATGTGTTTGTGATGATTAAATTGTTTTTGGCGCAATAATCTACCAGCCTGTTTCCCTGTCGTTTCTAGTGCCTAAACCAAATAAACCTACTACCGCTTCTTCCCTACCCTAAGCTACCACTGCATTAAAATCCCCCGTAATTATAAAATTTTCATGTTATTTTACTTATTTTAACATGTCTTCAATAACTTTGTAGATCGCTTCTACCTCTTCGTCACTGTACCTAAAGGTACTCTTTCGTTCTTTTGTCAGTAATTTTTTACACAGCATCCTATCTTTTTTCGAATAAATATCCCCACACCCAAATTTCCTTCCTATGCTCCTGTATGAATTACCCTCAAGTCTACACTCCAAAAATAACCGCCTCTGGCCACCGAACTTCGCTGATCCCTATTATGTCTAGTGCTAACATATTCATTTCAATTTTTAGGTTCTCTAACTTACCTACTTGCGTCATACTTCTAACATTCCAAGCTCCGACTCGCAAAATGTTCCCGACTCTTATTCTGAACTTTCCGATCCCAACCTCCGAAGTACTCCCCTCCCGGAGATCCGAATGGGAGACTATTTTAACTCCGGAATCTATTACCCCAGAGAATGCCACCATGTTTATTACAATTTAAGTACGCGGTTGCGTGTCTTAGACTGCCAATCTAAGTACCGAAAAAAACGCTGCCCTCTTTTGGGGACCTGTCTTAGTCTAGTTCCTCACTAACTTGGCTCTTTAGCTAATTAGAACACGCAAGCCATTTCACCTGTTCTAGTAATCTGGAGCTTCGGCAAGGTGCAGGTACATTCGAAATGGAATAACAATGTAATGAAGTAAAGAAAAACGTAAGTAAAAGATAAAATTTGGAAACCACTTTAACTTAAAATTAACTCTACCTGCGGGATACCTTACTACATCACTCTTTGTGCTGATTAAAATGCAATACAAAAATGTATCTGCTTTAAGTATACGAAATTCTCTTATGTAGGAAATGTACGTAAAATCCGCAATAATGTACAACGTTTATCCAAAAGTACGATCCCAAATACATAGAAAATGGTTCAACTGAGCAAAGGTATATCCAAATAGAGTTGCTCAAAAAATACACAATTTCGTTAGATTTTTTCAAGCCCAGCATTATGGTAAATTACAACAGTTGATTACTGCTGGTGTAGAAATATTTTCAAACAACACTTTATTTTGGGACAATGTATATATAAAAAGTAACTGAAACAAGTTTCGCAAATATTTATTTATACATTATGTATTGATAGAATCACCTTGACTTCTAATTTAAATAATACGAGAAATAGATTACTTTTATAACGCGTTGGGTTAAGAAAGCTATAAATTAGATAAGTAAGAGAAATTTTTATTAAATTCGAATGAATAAATTAAATGTAGACGCACTTTGTATGATAGATTTCACAAATAGTTTGCCTTAATTAAACACTATGCTACAAATTTTGTTTCCACAAATGTTATTCGGTTAATAAAGTACATATTTGTTTCATTTAGATACCTTATATTCGTTATAGTCCACGAAGATGACTTAATTTAAAATTGCAAATTAAAACATATCTCAATCGAATAAGACACTGCGTATGCATTTTCCATGACTGGCTTTCCTGCAGGAAACACGTCGCGTGCGACTTTGTAGTTTAACTTACGATATGTGGGCACGGTACACTTTAATTCACGTATTGTGAAATTATCGTCATTGCTACCGATTTAAGGGACTGTGGACATGAAAAGCTTACCCCTGCATAGTGTGTTAAGGGTGATGTTGTATGATAGAAGAACATTGAAATACTGAAGGTCTCGAAACAACCTGAAAGTTTTAAAGACGATTTCAAAGAGTGAATAAATATGAGCTTTGTTACGATACCCCTCTTGATTGACTATTCCAGGCGCTCCTTACTTGGGATAGCAAGCTCTCAACGACGACGTTGCAATAAAACCAAAGAACAGTAAGTTAATTTGTCTATTCCGTAACGTTATAATCAAAACATGAACAAATGATCTCTTAACCTCAGGGCGTTGTAAAAGGATTGATAAAGAATTAAAATATAAATCAGTAACTAACGTGACAATAAAATTTATCCCTTCAAATAGCTATTCATAAACATTAGCGAATGTTAACAGTGAGCAGTGAGCACAAAAATAATACATTTATCGATAATACAAGCAATTGATTTGCAAGTACGAAATTAAAGCTATCTAAAGGGTAAATATTACCATAATGTTTATATAGAAATGCACTTAGTTTGCATTATAAAGTTTTAAATTAATCATAAAAATTGGTTTCTGAATTAAATATAAATTTATTTTAAATAAAGAATTTTCTGGAATAGACGAGATTAAAAAGGAATTTTCGAGAGAATACGTCAGTTAATAAGAAATATGATATAAACTCACTAATAAATAAACTTTTATTCTACTAAGCCCCCGGAACATTAAAACACTCATAAAAAGTGATAAGAATTATTTATCAGCTTTTGCAATCACTGTAGGAAAGATGCGATGTGACACAATAACCTTGGTAGATAGAGTAGGACGGACAGCGCACGTCATTATTATAAATCAATTACGCAAGTCGACGCTTATAAATTTATCTCAAAAACCTCGCATCATTACGTTGTAAAATATCCCGCACACACTCGTACATTCTAGAAAAGAGATAATTTTTGTATATATACTGGAACTTTTATTAAAAAGATTCATTCATAAATTCAATTGCAAAAAAGTTACTTTGAAGAGATTGTTTTGAAGTATGTCTTACGCATACCGTAATTTAATGATTACAATGTAAGAGTGAATAAAAAAATCATTCTCAAAATGTAACGTTAATGATTAAGTTAAACGTAACCTGCAATTGAATATAGATATTATTAAATGTAACGAGCAATGAAAATTCTTCAAGATAAAGAGCTATTTAAAAATTAACTTAAATAATTAAGCCGAGGATGCACATTGGATTCTAAATAGAGATGTAAATAATATAAAAATCTTGTAAACTGGGATTTAAACGTCAATTTAAAATAAAGCCAAAAAGCAAAAGATATTTAATTACAAATTGGAGTAGCGCTTTCTAAATTTCTACAAGTATTACTTTTTAAAATATTGTTTGTGACTGATATTTGAGTATTTATCATTTATTTTAAGATTGAATAAGAAAGTTTGTGATCAAAGTTCGTAACACTTTAACCTTTTTTTTATAGACTGTCTGTCAAAGATTTTTTGGCCAAAATAAATCTTACAAGCGTGCGAATAAAAAAGCAGGTAAACTATCTACAAGGGAAAACATTTGAGTTCTGTAAATTTAAACCAACATTAGGAGAGGTACGTTTTTTGATAATTAAGTACATGTTAGAAAAAATTTGATGTTTGGAAGAAAATATGCTGTAAATGTTCTACATACTTTTGTATGAGAAAATATTTAAAACTGTATAGGTGTTTGTGATATTGATGTGTTTGATTTCATTTTGTAGAATCCGTCAATTCCATTGAGCGAGCCAGGCAAAGAAAAGTTAGAGAGGAAGGCAAGTCAGAAATTTCAAATTTTGCAATTTGCTGTATCTGTATCACAGCATTAAATTAACGACGCTAAAAGCCAGCGGTGTTCAACGCATTTTTTTAGCAACGCCCAACGCGAGGCGTTGTCACAGCACTCTCTTATTTAAATTCTCTACCTTGTATAAATACAAAGTCATTTATTTCAAATGCGTTAAAACAAAGCACACCTTTCTTGTATAAAAAAAATATCAATTTATTGCATTTGCAAAGCATAAGGAAGCATTTGCGATTATTTTTTTTTGTATTAATTAGTAAAAAGCGTTTAATTTTAAAATAGGTATGTTAGTTATTAAAAACGTAATCCGCTAAATAATTGAAATTCGTGATTTTATTTGAATTAAAATTAATTTTAAGGTATAAATATTAAGCCATTCACTTCATTACCATAATAACATTCACTTCATTCGCCGTGAGTGGCATAGAATAGTGTCAATTTAACGCATTTTTATTTAAAATAAAACTACATTCATTTTTGTTGAAAATAACGCTTTAATATTTAAAATATGCATCCATACCCTGCTAGAATACAAATCCATGCACATCTTATTGCACTTGCAAAGCATAAAATAATTATGTGCATGCAAAATACTAAATTGACTCCCGTGTGTATATAATAATTAAATTCATCTTAATAACTTTTTAGAATTTTCGCGATTAACAGACAAATATGTCGTTAATTATTAAGAAATATTGCATAAATTAACTATGAATAAACGTACTATTCAAGTTACTCGCGAGGTTACTAAAATGCAATAAAATAAAACCGAGATAGGTAAGAACTAGTGTATAGCTTTCCGTATTAAAATAAGATAGAATTACTCGCGACCATTAATCTTGTGTAGACAAGAAGCGGTAAACGATGAGCGGTAGTGAGATAGAGAGGTAGTGTCAGAAAATGTATGGGAATTAGAGGCAATATGATAAACTAAGGCTGATTTCTGGTTGGAGAAATTATTATCTAAACGGTATTTATTAATTAAGAATTTATGTTCTTTAGAACGCTGATTGATACTATGACCCGTTTGCCCGATATAGAAAGAACGATATGAATCGTAAATAATTTTATAAACACAAGAACTATAAAAAGTATTGATTTTATATTTGTACCGGACTAAAATGTTATAAAGACTTATTAATAGAAAAAGCTACATTGATATTAAATTTCGAAAAAAGATATTTCAATTGAGACGATATGATAAGTTTAAACGACAAACTACAGTATCTGAATATCTAGGAAAGAAGGACTATTAATTGTAGATTTTAGTTTGAAAAATAGTTTTAGATCAAATTAACGGGTTAACCATTATTTATAACAATCTGATAATATAAAACCCACCATTAAGATTTTCTTCGCTCTTAAGTGTATGGATTAAAGGTCTTATTAGATAACTAAAGCTTACAACCTATAAGAGTAAGGGTGACAGGAATCAAAAGAAATAACAACATCGATGGTAGTAGAATTTAGAATTTAGAAAAAGGATGCCATCAGTTATAGAGGTTTCAACCGTAGACTTACAATGGATGTGACTGTTCAGGCAGTAGCTGTTCATTGCATTATATTATTTTGGAAATTCCGTAAAACACAGACGTAAATAATTTAAAATACAAGTATTCGACTACCCCTATCCAAAACTAGCAATCGACTGACTAGCCGACCCTTCTCACATCTGACAAATATCTAAAACTAAACCTGTTTTAGTGGCACCTTGATGAAAAAATCCCACGGTATTGTCGTGTTGACTACATGCAGCTGAAGTTTTTTGCGGCATAGTATTAACCAAGCATTCGCAAAATTGTGGTGTAAACGAATTCCATATCATAGGATATCTTTACTTTAATTTCCGGATTGTGCTAACAGTATATCTCTGTAGCAAGTTTTTCATCTCATGCCACAAAGTTTGGATAGAAGATACATAGGAACTACTAGAATTCTATTCCAAAATGGTATATTGTAGATATCCATCCATTTTAAAGCTTTTGAAGCGTGGCAGCTTGCGTCATCCTACTGAAACAAAATATCTTGTCTTGATGTCTAATATTCTTCTACGACTAGTAACATGATTCTTCAAGAATGTCGAAATATTTTGCTGTAGTCACAACTCCTACAATAAAATAAAGTTTTCCTACCGCTTTGGATGCCATGTTGCCTCAAACCATGACTGATGCTGAAAACTTGACTTTTCTTTTTAAACAGTTCAGATGGAAGACTTCATGTTTTTTTCGACTAACTCGACATCTACTGTCGCAAATACACACTTCAAGTCGAACCTCATCGCTCCATTGTATTGCACGCTATTATTGGAATGTATAAGCTTTATGTACTTTTACCCATCCTAATCTATACTTCTTCTGATGGCCTTAAAATTGGCTTAGCCTATAGTAAATTATTAACTGTAAACAAGTTTTTATGAAAAAAGCTATTCCAAGTTTTCCAGTTTCAACTTTTTTATAACTAAAAAGTTTAACTTGTAAATTCCAAATCCCAGTTTCTGAGCGTCCTTGTGACATATGGATCTGAAAATGCGCCTTCCAACATCATAACTGCACAGAGCACTTGATTCAAAATAATTGGCACGCCGGTTCTTCTCGATAATAGTGTTTGTCAAGCGGCAGCTATAATTTTGCTTTTTCTCACACCTCGAGGTTTTGCGGTGAATTATTGATTATTCAGCATTCAGCATTGGAAAATATAAAAATAATCGAACAAATTTTTTCATAGATGGGCATTCTTCTACCCGTTTTCACTAGAACAAATAATCTTTAAATGTATTTTCTGACAATAATCTGACAGTAATTAGTACTTCTTTTGGCTTAATTCTTCCAAAACCCCTGTCGATATCAGCTTATTTGTAACACACGCAAATGGGTGATGTTAAAAAAATAATTATTGGAAATATTTAAAATTTTTGGCAGGAATTCTAAAAAAAACCTTAAAGTTTGAGTGTTCCATTTCTTATTATCATATATAACTTCTTAATCACATTATGACTTAAAGTATCATTTATTATTTGGTATTAAAAAATTTATTTAAAAAAAAATACGATTTTAATACTAGGGTCAACTGAAATGGAATGGGGCTCGTATACAGTGTGTCTACTTAAGTTGGCGGCATATGGCAAACTTTTCTATTTTTAGTTTTACGAAAAGGTTACTCTTTATAAAAAGTTCTGCTTGGTATGAAACCTAAAATAAAACCTTCAAATTTCAAAATTTATTAGTCATATACGAGGTTTATCAATAGATATGAATTTGGTGCAAGCGTAAAGTACTTTTATTTTTGACAATTTCGAAAATTGTTATTATGAAATGTTGTTCAAAATCAAAAACCACGTTCAAATAAAATAAAAATAAAAATAAAAATTTATTGAAGCTACGCGTTATTTCATTTAATCTAAGATGCACTGACAAGAACTGTCCATGAAATATAATTTTTCAGCATTTCAAAAGACTTTTTTTAATAATAACAGTAGTTTAATAATAACGTAATAGTTTTTGTTACACAAACAGATCTTATTAATCCGTCCCTCAATTAACTACCGCTTCTACATATCCGTCAAGTCTGTAAATACAGGTAATCATTGTATGTCGAAACTCTGTCTTCTAATCATAGTCGGTGTTATACTCTGAACGGTTTCTTTAATGGTTTGTTCTAAACGGACAACATCTGTGAATGGCTCTTGGAGGTACACCTTCTCTTTCAAGTAGTCCTAAAACAAAAAGTCGAGTGGGGTCAAATCTGGAGAGCGAGGTGGTCAACGAATTTCTGAAAATCGATGCACAACTCTTCCATTAAAACAACTTTCAAGATATTGCCTTACATCTAACCTGCTATGACATGGGGCAGCATCCTGCTGGAACCATAACTGTTGACGTTCAACTAGGGTAGATCATCAAGAAAATCATCTAGTTCTTCTTATAGAAAGAGTAAATAACAGTCTGCATTCAAAGATTCTCGAAAAAAGAAAGACCCAATTATTTCATTTTTAAAAATTCCACACCTCAAATTAGTTTTGAAAGCATACTGGTCGCGAGTTTTGATTGTAAAATATGGATTAGTTTCACTCCATCAACGGCAGTTTTATGAAGAAACTGTTTTATTTGATGAAAATGTTGCTTCATCCGAAAAAAGAATGTCTTGCCATAAATGGATTATCTTCCAACTTTCTTTGGATATCACAACAGAATTCAAAGCGTCTATCATGATCTTCTGACCTTAACGTATGAATAAATTGCGGCTTGTACGGGTGCAATTTGTTCTTTTTCAAAATTTTTAAAACCGTGTCTTTACTTAGAGTATTTGGCATCAAAGATGCCCTTTTTCGCAAAGAATATTTTGGATGTTCAATTGTTGAGAGCATTACTTCTAACTCCATCTCATCATTATAGCATCTTTACATCTCCAAAACTTAAATTTCATTAATAGTTTTCTTACTGTTTCATTGCGAACCCTTTTTTCTGGTTGTCGGTTATTGAAAATGTCGGCAGCTTCACGAAATGTTTTATAATTTTCACCCACAATTAACACAATTTCATTTTTTTCTTGCAAACTCAATGTTGCTGGCACTTCTTACAAATACATTTACAAACTGAAGTTTGACGTTTACTGCCAACCAATTTTAGTCAGTGCATCCTAGATTAAATGTATTAGAAAAAAGTTTGAAAAAGTAAGAAAAAAGTTTTTTACGATAGATAGATATAATTGCATATTTTACCTTAGTTTTTAATCCTAAATAACTTTTTCTAATAACAATTTTTAAAATTCTCAAAAATATAGGTACTTTACTCTTGTACCAAATTCATATTTATTGATAAATCTCGTATATGACTGATAAATTTAGCTATTTGAATGTTTTATTTTAGGTTTTATACCAAGCAGAACTTTTTATAAAGAGTAACTTTTCTTCCTAAAACAAAAAATAAAAAAGTTTTCCATATGCCGCCAACTTAGGTAGACACACTTGTATATCTAAATTCAATTGTCACACTGTAACCTTGCCATAGTTATCCACTTATATGTGAATTAGAATAAAACTTACAAAAGTAATTTAAAATTAAAAAAAATTTAATAAAGGATAAAAATTGTCACGCTCCATAATATACTTGAATTGATGCTTCCTGCAAATTCAGAACAATGCTATTCATAAAAGTATTACAATTGAGATCAACAATATTAAATTACTCTTACAAAATTTAAAAGTTTCAATATATTTAAATCTTTAATCATGTCTATAATAACTAAAAGTATCACGCCACAAAGTGTATTATCACAGTTTTAAATTTAGAAGCTTTACACATAATGTCACTTTATGAAAGCCTTATTATTTCATTACTAGACGCTTTCAATTACCTGGTATTATTTCAATCTTCCACACGATTCTATTGTTTGCTTATTTAAATTATTTAATACGCGTCCATTTATTACTAATCTTGTATAATTTGTTTAGAAGTACATTGAAAGTGAACAATGCTTTTCTTTCCACTCTGATGGTAAATAAGCTTTTTGAGAAATACAGTGAATCATGGTAAACTTATGAATACGTCAGTAATCATTCTTACTTAAAATTGTGTATCTCTAATGATTTATTAAATATCCGCATTTGTTCAGTTCTGTTAAACACCAAATACATCGATATTTGTTTTAATGGACGTTCGTAATCAATATTTAACGTTTCAGTTCTTACATTTGTGAATATCCGTGGGAAATTAATAAGCAAAACAACTTTCTACACTTGATCAATAATACAAGGGAGAAGTTAACGTCTTAATTTCACCCTCATCTATAAATAAATAAAACGCCTGGAAATAGTTACTCAGACCATTCACTTGAAGCATTACCTCATCAGAAATTATTCCACGTTGTTAGAGATTTCTACATACTATTTCAGCCGTTTAAAGTCAATGGCATCTGTACTAATTGTAAATTATGTATTCCTCTAAATTAATCAACTAGCTGTTTCTGGCTGGTTGTAAAAGAAGTCTACTAATATTTTAACCTGCACCTACATAAATATTCAAAATAACTTTGACCTACAAAAGCTGTCCAATATAGCTATAAATGATACATGATTTATCAACTTTCAATTAAAACACCCAACTAGATATATTTTAATCGATATCACAAACGCAAGGAACACTTTGATTTTGAAAGAATTATATTGAATAATTAAGCGAACTAGATGTAATCAAATATTAGAATTTAGTTTCGTAAGTTGATGATTTAAAGGATTACTGAACCGCTCAAACTTATTATCGGAGTAAAAAGTTCTTACCACTGGCTTTGATAGCTCATTTCTCTAAAACAGCAGGGTCAAAGTTGATGAAATTGTTACAGTATATCAAAAAACTATTTGCTATTTGGTGGTGAAAGTTTACGGTTGTTCAAAAAAGGGACTCGGAAGATATCGTAAATTATTGCAAGCAAACATCCAAAATTTACAATGTTTTAGTTATTTTTCAACGGCAAATCAATATTATCTAATGATTTTCAACCGGATTACGTGAAACTTGTTTATTTACTTATGGAGATTCGTTTTACTCATAGGAGAGTGATTATGACTTACAAATATACCAGAAACTTCTTTGAAACTAAATCTAAACAAACCTAAACACGTAGGCCTATTTATGATTGCTAACTGTCAAGAAGCTTTCTGAAAGTAAATAATGTTAAATAATACCTAAAATATTTAATCACGCTTCAAGCAAAATTCACAAAGTAATTTATTTTGGCTAAACTGTAACTATATCGTTCACAATAATGACCAGAATAAGTATACAATCTTTACAAAATTTGCGACAAACTTATTAATTCTATAACACGTGCATTCACACAGTACCAGCTTATACAAATATGAAAGGTTCCATATATTCTAAATATGCTGACTAAAAACAAAAACAATTTAAATAAAATTAAATAAAAACCCTTAACCACAAAAAATATTTAAATTACTAGATACGTATTTCGACCACTATGTGGTCATCATCATGGAAAAAAACAAAAAATTAGCTGTATAATTTACTATATAGTTGCTTTAAACACTATCGAGGATATTCTCCTCACCGCAGGCTGGTGTTCTCAACAACAAACAAGTGAATTGTCACACAATTCACTTGTTTGTTGTTGAGAACACCAGCCTGCGGGTGAGGAGAATATCCTCGATAGTGTTTAAAGCAACAATATAGTAAATTATACAGCTAATTTTTTTTTCCCTACTGATGATAACCACATAGTGGTCGAAATACGTATCTAGTAATTTAAATATTTTTTGTGGTTAAGGGTTTTTATTTAATTTTATTTAAATCGTGCCACAGTGTTCCTATAGATTATTAAAAACAATTTAGCTCAAACTTAAGGTAAACACAGACGCATTTGTAAGTGCGTTCTTTATATAGTTAATAATACATTCAAGTACTAACCTTTACACCAGTATAGTTTCAGCTTTTCCTTATTAATTCAATTTTTAAATTACCATCGGAATATGTTTATTTTTTCTCCGTTAAAGCTCGGACAACTCAACTTACTTTCAACACAGGGGTTGAACAATGGGGAACCAATATGCTTCTAAAAAAGAACTGAGTCGCTTGGTAGGGGATTTATCAGAACGTACAAAACCACTTGGCCTAGCTTGCGATCCTTTAATCAAGGTATTTGCCCCACCGAAGCAACTATTGAGCATCTTGATGTTAACAACGGAGTTTTCGTTATTTGAACAAAGAAACTGCTATTTTGAAACTACATATCTTTTCGGAAAATTACGGACGGATGAATCAAAATTGGATTTCCTTTTATGTTGTTTTCTCTATTACGCTTTATATATTTAAACTTACGTATTTTGGATTTTGCATAAAATCTGAAGCAGCATAAAACGTATATTACCATCTTTATCCTTAGACGGAGGAAATCATCGCGCCATTCCATATTTTGTGGACAAAAGAAATCAAGCTATATTAATTCCCAAGATGACATCACTCCGAACCTTATTAAAAACTGACATATGAATTTTTATAGCCTTTGATTGTTGGTTAAAAATATGATGACAAATAATTCTTTCTTAAATTAGAATTTATAAAAGCCTAAAACTTATATTTCCTGAACGGAACAACTCAATCCTATTAATAAACTTTACTTATACAGAAACTACTAAAGTGATATGTGATAATCATTATTTCTAAGGGAATGTCACATTTCCTCAAATTAATCAGATTTTTTCCAAAAATCTTGAATGTATTAAGACAAATCAGCATAAATAGTCGAAAGCGAACAATAAGGCAACAACCTAAAAGTACAAAATAAATCGAAAAATTGTATATAAGTAAATGAAGGTATGTGTGTTCTTGTTAGTACGCTATGCTAAACTTAACCTAGGTAAAATTTTCAATTCAGTAGGTGCCACGGAAAGTGAGAGGTCTTGAATCGTTCTCTTTTGTACCTTTAAAAGTAGGTAACACCTACGGTGAGCCTATGCGGTAGGTTTTGGTGATGTCAACCTCCCACCTCCTCCCCCAATAATAGGGAACGGTACCACTAACGTTGATCAGAAAACACTCACAAGAGAAGAAAAGCATGTATGCCAAAGTTAATGTAGAATGTAAATGGGAAGTACACAAAATTTTAACTGAATACAGTCAAACGTCAGATATACGAGAAAAAAATTTAATCATCACGGATAAGTGAACAGAAGAAGTTAAGCTAATCAACAGGATTCAATTTTAAATCTTTGCCGTGTCAACAACCCCCTACTCTCACCCGTTTCATTTGTTAATTCATATACATTAGTAGAACTTCTCTTTTTAATAAAAATGGTCCTACAAATTGTGGTGCTAATTTAGCATAAAAATATTTTGTTGCGTCTAACAAAACAAAGTTCCTACGCCAAACTGAATTTCCAACTTGAAATTGTACCTCTCGTCCACGTAAGTCATAATTAATTTTTGTTTTCTGGTATGTATGATCTAATTCCTTACCTATATTTTTATAAACGTTGTCAAATTCAGGCACCATGTCTTTAAACTATTTCTACTTTTAAAAGGTAAGTCTTGTAAATTTTCAGAATCCTCTGCCTTTCCAAAAAAAGAACCATTAATAATTATTTCCCTTCCAAAATTCGCAAAAAATGGAGCCATATCAATAAGTTCATGCACCGCAGTGCCTATAGAACACCCAACAATCGGTAAATATGTATCCCATGATCTGTGATTCTCAGTCACATGCGAAGCTAGCATAGTCTCGAGCACTCGGTTTATTTTTGCGACTGGCAAAACTTGTGGATGGTAATGTAAAGTGAAAATGATTTTTGAATCATATTTTGATATGTTTTTAAAAATATGACTTCGAAATTGAACGCCATCATCTACTATAAAATATTGAGGTGCACCAAACAATAATACCACGGATTTCTCAATTTTTTTGAGCAATAGCTGATGCAGTTGCATTTCGAAGTGAAAAAAGCAATGGAAATTTAGTAAAAGTATCGACAATACTAAATTAGCAAAAATGATCTTCCAGGGTTTTGATACCACTGGATGACACGACATTTTTCCAAACGGTGATTTCTGTTCGCGTTTTTGAGACAAGCAAGTTGTGCATATATTAACATATCTAGCAACATCTGCTCGGAGTTGCGGCCAAAAATATTTATGTGCAATTCTCTTGTAAGTTTTCTTAATACCAAAATGACCTGAAGTAGGTTCATCATTATAACGTTTTAAAAATTTTTTTCGATCAGATCTAGGAATAACTTCTTTCCATGCATAATCTGCTGTTAAGTTTGGGAATCTATTCGGAACACTGGATAACATGCGAACATAATACCAAGCATCTAGTTTAGACGAAGAATTTCCAACGGAATTTTAATTAGAATCTGAATTATTATTGAATTATTATCAATTTTAGAATTTGTATCTATTATATCGATGGTTAATAAAGAAATTTCATTTGAATTTGGAGCGGGTAATGAAGAAATAGATTGTAAAAATTCTGTCGGTGTAGTCACTTGTGTGGATTCTATAGCTGAAACGGTTTTAGATAAGACATCAGGGACTATATGATCTTGTTTTTTTCTATGAATAATATTAAAGTCAAATTGTTGTAATTTAATAGCCCAACAACACTAACGACCTGAAGGGTTTTGTAAACTATTAAGCCAACGTAAGGAATGATGATCGGTAATGACTGTAAAATGTGTTCCTTACACATATAAACGCATTTCTCTATGCTGAATAATACTGCAAACATTCTCTTTCAGATACAGAAAATTTTCGTCTACTGGGAGTCAAGGATCGTGAAATATGACAAATAACATAATCTTCATCATTAATCGTTTGAGCTAAAACACCTGAGATACCATTATCTGAAGCATCAGTCAGAACTGTAATAGGTAAGTTAAATTGACGACATGATAAAATCGGTGCAGATACTAAACAATCTTTAATGGTGGTAAAAGCTGTTTCACATAGTTCATCCCACACAAATTTCCTGTTTTTCTTAACAAACCAGAGTCTAAAAGAGCAAGGAAATCAATACCTACAATATTTACAGTGACATAATGTCTTTCATCTTTTGGAGCATGTTCAAAAACATAGCCAACCTTGAATGGTTCTTTTTAAATTTTTGTTCTTTTTCGTGAATTAAATTTTTAAATTGCGTGGTCGAATTATTAAAAATTCGGGACGATACACTACCTAGTCACGTACCCGTTTCTAGTTTAAATGGTTATCAGAGTTACATCGACTACATGATTATGAATAACATTATTTCTACCACAATAGTAACAATAATTTGTTTTTCGTTTTTCTGTCTGATGACAGTTCCAACAAGTTTTTAGTGTCTGTCTAGTTGCGGGTGATGTAGTATGTAAAGAGGAAAATTTCTGTGTAGTGCACGATTTACTGTGAGATGGTCTATCGGTATATGCTAAGTACGCTCTAAATCTATTCGTCGTTTACTTGGTGGCATATAATTTTCTATAGAAACTTTACGTTCCTCTAATCGTTTACCTAATTTAATTAGCTCTTGAATTGAAATTATTTGTATAAGGCTAAGTTGAGATTGAAAAGGGTAAAATATTTTTTCTAAAAATTTTCAATCGCTTTTCAGGTGATAAGAGTTCTGATAGTTTATTCAACATAGTCAGCATTACTGCCACATAAATACCCATGGTTTTATTTTCTCCTTGTGTTTATTATTAATTCACTCATTAATATTTCATCATAATTAATTAGTAAAAATGTGTCTTTAAGACCAGCTTTCAGCTCGTCCCAAGTGCTAAACAAAATTTTATTTGCTCTATACCAAACTTAAGCTTTATTATCAAACAAACCACACGCTTCATTCATAAGCGGAATATCACTCATATTTCTAGTTACTTTTAGTCCTTCTATACGTTTTAAGAAAGCGTTCACTGATGAGTTTTTTAAAAATTTTAAGTTCCATTTAGCCACTGGCGGACTTTATGTAATACTGAATTATTAAATTAAGAATTGTAAAAAGTATCTTTGGCTGAGCTAATGTATTGGATAATGAATAATTTTGCCTGGCATGGGAAAAAGTAATTCGAGCATAGAAAACGAAAATCAATATAAATTGTTGGTTGTTTTGTAAAAAGAAAAGTCCGTGACCGGTTTCACTGTACTTGCAGATTATCAGACAGACGCATTTCTTTTTGTAAAACAACCAACTAAGTTCTAGGATTATACACAAATCAAGGTACATTTATAATACAAACAGTTTCTCATGCGCCCTCTATACTCGAATGTAAGCAACTAACCATCGGTAATTTTTACAAGTCCCAACATAATCAGCATAGTTGGAGATGCCAGACAAAATTTTAAAAATAATCAAAATAAACAATAAGTAGGAATTCGGCCATTTGTTTATTTATTTTTATAATGTATTGGAGTTATTACTAATCGGTATTCGGTAAAATTTACAATTGGTGTAACCGCATATAATTTTTGTATTTCAATTGGTGGTTGTCCGTTTTTAATATTAGCAGAAGGCTCTAGCTTAAGTTGTTCTTTAAAAGTTGTTTCTATATTGAGGTTGCTAACAGATTTTTCTATCTGTGAATTATTATTTTTAATAACTAAAATTTGATGCTGAATTTGTTTATAAGAATCAATCAATTTAAGTAAATGTTCCTGTAGGTCATCTTTTACCTTTTCGTCTTTATTACTATTTAATCTACTAAAGGTGTGTACAAATTTTGTTTCAATTTTTGATTTATGCAAGTCAGTATTATTTTCATTCCAATTTTCTAAAAAATTCTATCATTTTTAACAAACCTTTAATTGCTAAAACACCGTCCTTAAGTACAATTGGGTATTCAAAATTTTCGTCGATATCCTTATTTATTATTGCTCGAAGGGCTCTAATGATTAAAAACGGAAACCTATTAGCTAAAACTTAACCTAAACAAAGACGCACTTTTAAGTACGTTTTTTATATAGTCAATAATACAATCAAGTACTAGCCTTTGCAGCAGTATTCAATTTATAAATAACCACCGAGAGATGTTTTCTTTTCTTCCGTTAAAGCTTGGGCTACTCAACTTATTTTCAACACAGGGGTTGAACAATTGGGAAATAATATGCTCCTAAAAGTGAACTGAACCGCTTGGTAAGTAATTATCCTAACATACAAAACCAGTTGGCCTAGCACGCGACCTTCTAATCAAAGTATTTGCCCTATCAAAGCGATCTGTTGAGCGTCTCGATGTTAACAACGGAGTCTTCCTTTGAACGAAGAAACTACTCTTTTAAACTACACGAAGTCTTTCCGGCAAATTTTAAACAGGTGAATCAAAATTGGATTTCCTTTTATGTTGCTTTCTCTATTACGCCTTATATATTTAAACTTACGTATTTCGGTTTTTGCATAAAATCTTGGTCAGCACAAAACTGTATATTACCAGTTTTATTTTTAGACCGATGAAATTACCGGCGCCATTATATATTCTGCAGACAAAACAAATCAAACTATATTAATTGCAAAGATGACATCACCCCTAACCTTTTTAAAACTAGACATATGAATTATTATAACCTTTGACTATGGATTGAATATGATGCTAAATAATTCGTCTTAAGTTAGAATCTATTAAGTCTAAAACTTATATTTCCTTAAGGAATCAACCCAATCCTATCGGTGGAATTTACTTATACAGAAATTACTAAAGTGAAATATGCTTATAATTATTTCTAAAGGAATGTCACAATTTGTAGCATCTTCAGCGACAACGTCTCTACATCACGACAATTCAAATATATTAAACATGGTGCTTAAATAATTATTAATCTGTTACGAAGCATATTTCCTAACCTAACAAACCATTTAAAATGAATTTGAAGCGATATATAAATTCATATAAAAACAATATTTCTAGTTTTGAGTAGTTGTATAAAATCTAATATTAATTCTGTAAAAAAAAGGGTTACTATAAACAAAATGAAAATGCGACCATTTACTATGTGAGAATAGATTGATATATACACATTTTAGATTCAAAAACTATTTTATATAATAAAATTTAAATGTGGAAAATTTTGCAGCCCAAAATATACCTACCATAGAGGATAGTTTGGATTACTCTCACATTAAGTTATTATTTAAAATAGTTTTTATTTGCAGCCCATCGTTCTACCCAGGGTGTTCGGTTTTATCTAACAATCACTAAACATCTTTCTATCAAATTCTCGCTGTTTTCAAGAAAAGGCTTTAGATTTCACAGAAGTCAAAAATGAAAGTGGGGTGCTTGAGGGATTTACTAAAACAGATAAGAGAAAGTGGCTATGACAAAATTTGGGAAGATGTTGAAATATTCATGAACTAGATATAGGAAGATCTAAAATTACCTGGGCGTAGAAGAACGCCCAATGGACTAGACGATGAAGTGGTAACTCAACATACGTTTGATAGTCAAAGAGTATATTATAGGCAAATATATTACGAAATTATTAATGTGATAATTTCCACTTGATTTGCACTAGCTAAGGAAGTTACCTCAGATACGGCAATAAAATTTTACAGGAATAGTTTTTGTGCATCTCTATTAATTTTATATAAAGACATGTTGTTAAATATGGCGTCACAAATAATATAAAAATTGAATCACTTATAGACATCGTAACATTTTTAAAAAATCGTAATAGAATCTGTGAACTACTAACAGAAATTACTAAATTCGTTTGGATTATAATGACTATTTAGGTGACTACATGCACAGGGCAAATATTCTTTTCATATTTATGGAGACTAATGGAATATCTAAGGTCTACCATAATACAAAAAAAAAGGTTAGCGATATTATGCTCATAAACGTTAATCGAGATATGGCTGAACTCATGGACCTAGATAGTTTGTAGCGCGTTTGCATTACTTTAAATAAAAACCAGATGGAAAAGACAAAAATTAATTTTAAACGGACAAAATAAACACGATATGCCCTATATATTATAATTTCATGAATAGTAATGTTAATTGAGTAGGATATTTCCAAATTTTTAATTTTATACAGGGTAATAAACTCAAACCACTAAATCAGTAATTTTATGCGGTAAAACACATAGTTGAACGTAACTTAGGGTACTAAATTATTTTCAAAAGCCTCAAAGAGTAAAACAGATTTTAATATTACGTATTATGAAATCGAATACAAAGATGTAAACATGAGTAATTACCCGACTTAGTGTGGAAACGGACATTTACCGAGTAGTAATTTTTATAGCACCTTTATATCAATTTAAGAAAATTTTTGCAACAATTAAAGAAGTAATTAGCTGTAAAATTATTAATAGGCATGTTCTACACCATAATTATATCAACTAACGGAGACATTTTTACAAATTTTAGTAAAATTAACGAAATAAAGACACATGTGTAGTTATAAAGCAAATTAAGCTTCCTACAACATAATAATAATATCATTACAATGCTGATACTTATTTGGTGAAATGCACAAATATCAAATTACCAATGATTTCAAAAAACAAGTTAAACATAATTACAATGTAAAACGTTTTAAATGTATCCATTTGCAGGATTGCTGATTACAAACCGTAGCATTATTCACGCAATTTCTACGTGTTACCCATAAGCTCAATAAGAAGACTGGACCATGATACAATCCCACAATCGCATGAAGAATAGGAGGAAAATGGCGAAAGCTAGACAGACTTTTTTAATATGGGTTCCAGTTGGTGAAATGGATGCCTTTATATATATTGGCACTCAGTTGTAAGTTTAGTAGATATTTATAAAATCTTGCTTTTGTTTCGTGGTGGCATGTATTTGTGAAATCTATTTAGCTAGATAACTTGTCCAACAGTATTGTAGGTTGTAGTGTTTGCGTTATTAGGTTTACGAAACTTGGACATTGCAAGTATAGTCAACTAAGTGGAGAATGTTACTAAACCTTTATACATAAATAGAAAGGTATGACGAATTGAAATTGATTGATATGTGTAATTCCAAATGCTGTATCCATACCGTTTCACCAGAAAATCGTTATGCTACTTGTATTTAAATTGATTTAGGTAAAACTTAAATTTTGTGTGTACCTGTTTTTAGAAGTATTGTTACTCTACCTGTATTTAAATTAATTTAGGTGATTAAAAGTTTTGTATGTAACTGTTTACAGGAATAATGGTATGATACTATATAAAAGATAGATTTAGGTGAAATAATAAGGCGGAGATTTCTTGATAGAACATATAAACTGATTACAAGAAGAACTCGATTACTGCAGCAAGTCGACTTAATTCGAATCCCCAGGAATACTCATCGTCCAGAGGACTATCACTAGACTAGACGAATTGGCGCCCATAAATTTAAGACAAAGTTGAAAGCTTTTCAAGACAAGTAGTGTACTTTGAAATTGCACCTACTTAATTTTTACATTTTTAAATTTTTTATTTTTTTTTTACATTTTCTCGCGCTACTGCAGTTAGCCGGCGGCCCTTAAATTTATTACGAAATTTCCGACCCTCCTGAACAATTGTAAGTTTAATAATGTAATGCTTCATTCGCCTGTAACAACTTTATGTGAAGAGTTCATTCGTAAATGAAGTGTAATGATGAGTAAATTTGCTTTGGATTAAAAATCATAAAAATTAGTGCTTCATTTTGAATTGCTCCTAATTCCTTTAGATTAAACGCGAATTGTTTTTTATTTATTATGTTGGAATAAGGTTTCTTTTTTAAAATGATTGTCTGAAATGTATTAAATAAAAGCCTCTATCTCCCTACTGGACCTCGCTGTAGACTAAAACTTGTATATACCTGGCCAAAACTTTAAAAGTCGGCGAACATTAACATATGTTATATATTGTACTACACTAGGTATCTTGAGAAACTGTTTACTAGGTATTCATGAGTAGTGTCAAGGTATTTCAATACACATTGCTGAAATATTTGCTTTGTGAAGCTCACACTAAAAGTATGTGCGGTTGCTGAGTATTTTAGCTAATGTCAATCATCAAAGGGTTCTTATACTGTGTAATAAAGAATGTTACCCAGCTAACAAAATAGAAAGCCATAAGTTTAATTTGCAGTCACTTGGGGTAAATCAATACAAAATGCCTCGTTTGTACTATATTTCGCTGAAGTCTTGTTAGAGCTCGGGTGTCCAGGACTTATCCTCTTATGCTTTATATACTACAAGAGGTATGCAGTGTAGTTTACTTGTAAAGTATTGTCCTAAACTGATGAATTTCATTGAACTATTTACACCATTTGATAAATGTGGCTATTAACGACATCTTGTTAGAGTTAATATCACCACCCGGTGACTTCAAAATGATTTACGCTAAAGTAAATGACTAATTTTCTAGGTAATTAAACACACAGTATCTACCTTATTTAACTACAGTAAATTCGATTCTCAGGAATGTAATATTTATGCAATGTATCAAAATATAGTTAACTACATGAATTTTGGTTAAAATTAGCATTGATGACAAACTTTATCGAAACGCACACATTGTATTCTTTAACACGGTCAGTAACTACATTCCGATCCCACTTTACTCGCATACACAATTAAACTGAAAGCACCTCACCGCCGCAGATTCACGTCGTACCAGAATGAGCCGTGGAAACACCAGCTCCACCAACGTCACCGGCAGTCTCTTCCTGAATACCTATATTTTCTTATGGGCTAATAATAATCCTTTATTAGTCCGTTACAACATTTCCTTAGGTTAAGTTTGTATATTTATTGCGAAATAGACTCCACGTGTATTCCCCGTTAATTCTCGTTGTGCTTATCAACACGCACTCGTGTTAATCTTGTATTTATGTTGTACTTACCTTAATTAACGTAGCATTTGTTTTTGTATGTACTTATTTAACAAGCGCTTGTGTTAATTCTGTATTTATGTTGTATTTGTTTTAACTAACTTAATGTTTCTCGCTTGTGCTGATTAACACGCAGAGGGGCCCTAATTTCAAATTACGGGGTTTTCTAGGGCCAAAACCTGAGATCAAAAAAGCGATTCTCTCCTAAAATGCAAACGAGAAATAATCGAGAACACTAATGCAAAAATCAACATAAAATAAACGTTAATAATAAAGATACTAAAATGTACCTACTAAAAAACTGCTAGCTGAAAAGAAGGTTTACAAGCTCTAACGTTAAATTACATTAGTATTAATCACGCATCTAAGTAATAATAATATATTTAATTACAACAAGGCTAAAGCTATTACCTTTACATTAGTTGTGAAAAACGCCAATCTAAAAACGCCTTTACTTCACCGCATAATTATGTTTTGGACTCTGTTATACAATTACGCTTCCATCACAAGTACAAAGTATATGCTCTTAAGCATAAATTAAAAATCAAATATATCAAAAATTACTTAGCTTAATGGAAAACGTTTTCAACGTCAAAACTATCTTTACATATTAACAATACGTTTATGAATTTCACACATGAATAGAGAAAAGTTCATTCATTTCAGTAACTGTAGTTTCAAAAACTTCATAATAAATATTGAAAGTGTTTTTTGACTGTAGAGCGTTCGGAAACAACTAAAAACCACTATCTTCTCCACTTAATTAGTTTTGTAGTTCCTATTAGGACTTCGAAAAGAAATGGACGTTCTGAATCAACATGCTATTGTCCAAATGAAGTTGTGTTTAATGAAAACCTAGGAGCTCCTAAAATTAAAAGTAACCAACCTGGTAAGGAATTATACAAACTTTCTTGACTAATTGCAGTAATAAGCTCACACCTTATACTCAAAGGTTAACTAACCTACCCAAGTTACATGTTATCTCTTTAGATATTAATGCTGAATTGCTTAACCAAAAAGTGTTTCCTTCATAAAACAATTCGAGATTATCTACGGCAGATTCAAATTACTTTTTGTATCCAACATACGCATTACTATAGTAGTTAAAATCTTTAACTTGTCCCAGAGGAAAAGACTCTTCCTTCTTTTGAATCAGCATAAATTTTAGCATGTAAGCTTCTTAGTGCCAAGACGATGAGGTCCTACGCATCATAAGTATCCATTATTAATAAAAACAAATGAATCTTAAATCCGGACTACTTTAGAGTACAAACTTACCATGTTATCATTCTTAACGTTAAAACTCGCTTTAATGTGTTGAGTAAAAACAATATAAGATTCAAAATTAATCAAGAATGCATGTAACTTATAAATTATACCTTTTGAAGGAGAGAATCCTACCCCTATTGATGGGATTTACCAATACAAAAACCATTAAAACGAAATATGATAATGAACATTTTAAAGAAATGTCACACAATATGCACAGGAAATTCTGCTTTTGCACGAAAACTGCAGACTGCGTAAAGAACGAATTTTTTAAGTAATTAGTCCATGAATGCATGTTTAGTTACGTACGTCATCCATCTTAAAATCAAGACCTTGCTTTTTGTGACTATCATCTTTTAGCAAAAATAAAAAAGAAAAAACACTTGACAAAACATTGATTTTATAGGACCACTTGAAAACGCTGCACTCTGTAAATTTGCTAAAAGAATTTTCTTGTTGAAGGCATAGCGTTATTAGAAAATAGGGTGTTAGTGTTAACGGTTTTTGGTTAAAAACAAAATTTTGTTTGTTCCAAATCTCGTTTGTTTGTTTTAAAATTCGTTATCTTTATAACTCCTTAGTTAATATAAAAAGCACGCATGGTAGAAAATTTGTACGGCACACAATACGTTTTTCCTGACTATTTATCTTAATGCAAACCCTACATGTGATTTTCCAATGCTCCACCCGAAGGTACTACATTGGACAGGAAGCGAGTTTTTTTACCTGGAAAATTTAGAATTTTGCCGAACCCTTGCTGTTCCAAACAAGGTAGGTATCTTTAACATGCGTGACAACATCCACACACGGGACCTTCATTTTACCTCTCATCCGAACGACGGTATATTTTTGTGCTACGCCACGGAGCCGCCCCTTAACGCAAACCACTAAAACTTAAAAGAATACAGTGATGTAACTTCAATCTAACGATAATTATGCAGCACCTGAAAGGAGCATTTGTATGAGTCTTTGAGCATATTAGCAAATCAAAACATTATACAGGGTGTAAGTTAGATTTTGGAACATAGGGAATTTACATATAAAACTAGTAATGTACAAATATTGGCTATCCTAATTGTTTTAGAAGAAAATGTTAAATACAAAAAATGTAAAACATTAAAAATAGGTCCCAATTCAAATCTTCTTTGTTTATTAACACCCTCTGGGACTTAATAATAAAAGCAAAAAGAATTGAAAAAAATCATACAAAATAGCAATAACCATGAAAGATGTGACAACGAAAGGTAACAAAATAGATTAATTTGACACAAGAATCTGACTGTTTTAGTAAGTTCTTTAAATCTGTTTTACGTCGTTTGCAAAGAAGTAAAATATGCTGAAATGATTTTCTAATTGTATTGAACGTGGTAATACAGGCAGTCGTAAAAAAACTAAATTAAATGTAGATGTAGATTGGATTTTGGAACATAGGGAATTTACATGGTAAAAATTTCTTCTGGTTGCAGCCAGTTGATAACACGATATTTGACAACATTCTGCACGTATTGCCGCTTTTAAAATGTCCACATTTTCATATTCTCTTCCATTGTATAGGCCATAGGTGGCCAAACTACGGCCCGCGGGCCAATCCCGGCCCGCTAAGTAATTTTATCCGGCCCGCGGAGGGTTTTAAAACATAATGATGTTTTCGCCCAAACCTTTTCATTTCATAAAAGTATAATGAAATGCTACCTTACTCAAAATGATATTTTTCAATTTGTATATACATGTAGCCGCGAAAAGTTTGGACACCTCTGGTATAGGCGATCATGCAATGTACCCCACAGAAAAAATCATTTGGCGAAAGATCCGGAGATTTTGCAGCGATTTGGGAATGCATGATTTAAATGATCCACAACACCGCACATGTGATGTGCTGGACATGCATCACCTTGATACCAAATTTCATAATTAATTCCTTGCTCTTCGATGGCCGGTCCGACTTCTTCATGTAAAAAAATTAAATACCCCGCACCAGTTAAGCGGTCTGTAATGAAAAAAAGCCCAATTATATGAGGACCTAGTATGCCAGCTCAAACATTGACACCATTACGGTACTGTGTACGGGTCTGTAATGTTAAATTTAAATTTTGCGTGCTCCAGTACCGATAATTTTGATGATTTGGTACATTGGTTAATGGAAATCGGCATTCATCGCTAAATAGAATTCTCGATAAAAAGTTACGGTCAGCATTTGCCATTTCTAACATAATTTCGCAAAATTCCATTCTTTTTTTCTTATCATCCTCAAAAATTTGCTGATGTATTTAGTATTTGTACGACCGAAACCGTGAATCTTGGTTCTTTAAAATTTTCCGAGCAGTGGTAAAATGAATTCCTCAATTGTTTCCCATTTGTCGGAAGGATATATTTTTGTTCTCTACAACGCTTAAAAGAACGGCCTCTAATTTCTCTCTACTTGGACGGCTGTTACTTTTTGGCACTTACATGACTTATTAACCGTGCCGTTGGTTTCAAAATGTTTAATAATTCTCTGAAGTGTGCTCAAACCCGGAATTGGTCGCTGTGAAAAAATCCAGCAAAATTTGCTTGTATGTCCCTAAAGGACAATCCCGAGTAGTACCATTTAATAAAGTTTACTTTCGCTTCTTGAGTGTGCGACTCCATTTTTTATAACAAATTATCAAACTTTTGGTGTTTGTCCAAACGTGACATATCGCTGTCGGAGTCGTGGCTACTACGACTTTTCGACACATTGCAAATTCTTTTTTTTTCTTGTCTAGCAGGACCAGAAGGTGTTAAAAAATAAATGGCAAAAAATTCTAATACATTTTTTTTTACTCTACAACTGTTGTTTTTACGATTTTCTTCTAAAACAATTAGGGGAGGCAATATTTGCATATTACTAGTTTTACATGTAAATTCCCTATGTTCCAAAATCCAATCTACATCTACATTTAATTTAGTTTTTTTACGACTACCTGTATTACTACGTTCAATACAATTAGAAAATCATTTCAGCATATTTTACTTCTTTGCAAAACGACTTAAAACAGATTTAAAGAACTTACTAAAATTGTCAGATTCTTGTATCAAATTAATCTATTTTGTTACCTTTGGTTGTCACTTTTTTCATGGCTATTGCTATTTTGTATGATTTTTTCAATTCTTTTTCCTCTTATTGTTAAGTCCCAGAGGGTGTTAATAAACAAGGAAGATCTGAATTGGGACCTATTTTTAATGCTCTACATTTTTGTATTTAACATTTTCTTCTAAAACAATTAGGAGAGCCAATATTTGCACTTTACTAGTTTTACATGTAAATTCCCTATGTTCCAAAATCCAATCTACACCCTGTATAGCTATTATGGTATATACAGGGTGTGCCACGAGGGACCCGACAAACTTCTAAAATGGTTTCCTCTCATCAAAATAATGAAAAAGGTTCATATAAACATATGTCCGGAAATGCTTTGTTAGCGAGTTACGGCTAGCGAAATATTTCGTCCGATTTTCTAGAAAAGGACGGAAAAAAGCCAAACTGATTTTTTATAGCGTTGAGTTAGGTGATAAATTTATTGGATTCCTCAACTGCCAGTTCTGCTTGAAGATGTACCACTTGAAAGAAGACATCAAATGATATTCCACCATGATGTCGCACCGGCACATTATTTACAAAATGTTAAAGAGCACTTATACAGATAAGTTTTCCGGACAGATGGATTGGTCGAGGTTGACCAACTAATTGGACTCCTAGGTCCCCCAATTTAAATCCCTTGGATTATTTCCTGTGGGGTCATTTAAAGCAACTTGTATACGTAGAACCAGTTAATTCCAAAAATAATTATTGAACCGAATTTTAAACGCCTGTGAACTACTTAAGAACGACCGAGATATTATCGGAAGAGCTACACGTGGTTTCATTAAATGTGCCAGATTGTGAATAAATTATCAAGGAAATCATTTCGAACACCATTTGTAAGGTATGGAAATTGGAATAAAAGAATGATCAATCAAAATGTTTTGTTTTTACGTAGAACGTTTATTTAATAAACAGGTATTGCATTTTATGTCTTATTTTTCGTATGTGTTGATTTAATTGAACATTAATTTTTTAAACTTTGTGTTTGTTTATTATTGACCTATTTTACATCATTCTCTTCAGAATTAAATTCACTACAAGTTTTGTTTAAAAAGTTTGCGTGTTTATTACCCATTTAACGAAGAAAATGTAGTTTAAATCTAAACGAAGCATGGTTTTCGAGACCAAATTTTGCGTATTGTGTCTGATATTCCAGATATGGGTAATTTAGACGTCTGGGACATGTTTTATTCAATTTTTCAGTACATAAAATCCAATAAATTTAACACCTAACTTAACGCCATTAAAATTAGTGTGACTTTATTTCCGTCCGTTTCCAGAAAATCGGGCGAAATATTTCGCTAACCGTAACTTGCTACCAAAGCATTTCCGGACATATGTTTAAATAAACTTTTTTCATTATTTTGATGAGAGGAAACCACCTTAGAGTTTGTCGGGTTCCTCGTGGGACACCCTGTATATGGTAGAACACAATTAGATAATGCTTTTTGAGAGTTGATTCTAGCTGTTAAAATGGATGCCCTTATTTATATTGGCGCGCATTGTAGGTTTAGTAGATATTTATAAACTGTTCTTTTATTTCGTGGTGTAATTTCTTTACGAAACCTGTTTAGCTGGACATTAAGAGTATAACATGTCCTCCCGTATTTGTAAGTTATAGCGTTTACTCTACTAGATGTACTTGGAATTAAAGTCAACAAGGTGGAGGATGCGTCCAAATTGTTATAAGTAAATAGAAAAGGTGTCACCAATCAAAAAGGATTAATTAATGTAACTTCAGATACAGTATGAATACAGTTTCACCAGAAAATTGTTATGCTACTTACGCTAAATCTAATATAGGTAACTTTAAATAGATTTAAGTGATGCAGTGAAGCGGAGTTTTTCTTGATTGAACATATAGGTTAATTGTAAGAAAAACTTCGTTCCGGTAAAAGGCCGACCTAATTAGGATCCCCAAGAATACTCGTCGTCCGGAGAACTATTACTAGACTAGACAATTTGGCGCCTATAAATTTAAGATAAGATCGAAAGCCTTTCAAGGTAAGTAATGTACTTTGAAATTGCACCTATTTAATTTTTACGTTTTCAAATTTTTCTATTTTCTGTTGTTCTTTTTATAGGAACACACTTACGTGCCACTGTAGTAAGCCGGTGTCCTTTAAATTTCTTACAGGATTCCCGAACCTCCTCCATAATTGTAAATTGAATAATTTAAGGTTTCAGTCACACGTAACAATTTTATGTGAACAGTTTAATTCGTAAAACAAGTGTAAAGGTGAGTAATTTTGTTTTGGGTATCAATATAATAAAAATTACTATTTCATTTTAATTTCTCTTAATTCCTTTTGATTAAAAAAGAATTTGTTTCTATTTATTATGTGAAAATAAGGTTTTTCGTTTAAAATTATTGTCTGAAATGTATTAAATAAGTCTGTATCTCCCTACTGTACCACGCTGTAGACGGCAGCTGGTGTGTATCTGGCCAAAATTTTAAAAGTAGTCCCTGCACATATGTTATATATTGTACCACACTTGAGATCGTGAGAAACGGTTTACTAAGTATTTATGAGTGTGTCGAGGTGTTTCAATATGTATAGCTCAAATATTTGTTTTCTGATGCTCATATCAAGTGTGGCTGCTGAGTATTTTAGCTAATGTCAATCATCAAAGGGTTCTTATACGGTGTAATAAAAAATATAACCCAGCTAACAAAATAGAAAGCCATAAGGTTAATTTGCAGTCGCTTGGGGTAAATCAATACGAAATGCCCTGTTTGTACTATCTTTCATTGAAGTCCTGTTAAAGCTCGGGTCCAGGTTTTCGTCTTATGCTTTATATGCTGTCAGAGGTATGCAGTGTAGTTTGTGTGTAAAGCATTGTTCTAAACTGTTCAGAAACATACTGAACTATTTTCACCATTTAACTTTATGTGGCTATTAACTACATCGTGTTAGAGTTAATATCATCGCCCCGTGAGTTTGAAATGATTTACGCCAAAGTAAATGACTAATTTTCTAGGTAATTAAACATACCGTATCTATCTTATTTAACCACAGTAAATTCGATTCTCAGGAATGTAATATTTATGCAATGTAGTAGAATATAACTAACTACATGGGTTTTGGCTAAAATTTGCATACATGGCGGCCCTTATCGAAACGCACACATTTATTTCATTGCTCATACAGCTTATTTTGAATTTATAGGTATTGTTGTTGATTACGTATACGTGACTTCTTGTACTCAGTGTAATTCTGTGTAGGTGACCCATTGCGGATAAACAATGATAAAATGAATTCAAATACGGTATTATAAATGTATTTGGCATAGATGTGGGTTCATTATAGATAAAAGCCCTTTGAACACACATACATATCATTAAAAGGCAAACATTATTCTGGTCACGTTAAATAATTTTGTAACTAGTCCAGGCAATGAATGTCAAAAATTGCCTCATGTCGGAAGAAATTTGAAATAGGCTGAAATTTTGTCAGTTGTTAGGACTTATTTAAAGGCACATTTTTCAAAAAGTCCCCGTTCTTCCTTGAGCTTTCTACTCGTTTCCCCTTAAACGTGAATTTGCACACTTTAGAGTTATCATCATATACTCGCTAGCCATTGCTCGAGTCTCAAACTTTTTTTTTACTCATGAAAATCGCTTCAAAAAATAAGGAACAGTTTTTGTTTTATTTAAACAGTTATTCATAATTCAATTAATTATGCACATTTTTGCATGTTTAGGTTTGGAACTACGTAAACTCTACAGTCTATAAAGCTTGTTAGGGGTTATTTGATAATATGAACCGATCGAAACTTGTGGAGCAGTTAATAAGCTTTTGTTACGATATAGTGAACCGACAAGAACGACGGCAATAAAGCTACGTAAGTAGTTCGCACGGTCTATCACAACAAAAAAGTAAAGGAAGAATACCATTCCAACTAGAGGTGGGGAGGAGGAGGGTCATAGAAAAGAAAAAAAGGAAATCCTCAAGACCGATTCGCCACAGAGGTTTTTACACAGTAGTTCAAGTTGAAGTTTGTCTTACTTTTCATCTCCGAATATTCACCTTAAGAGCTCATCACAGTAGCGGACATCTTGAAATTTCTAAAGCTCCAAATATCTTTCCTATTAGGCACCCAAATTAAGAATGGTTTTCATACGACTTACTTATAAAATAATTGTCTATGTGGGAAAGTCATTTAAGTTTATTTTAACTTAAAAAAATTGTTTTTGCTGATAATAGAGCGATTTATACAAAACCAGTAATTTTTCCAAATGTGTGAATAATTTTTATGAATTTTTATCAAAATTGCACACTATAATTCAGTTTATTTATCAAATAAATTAAGCAATGGTATTTTTTAGAAAAATGCACCTGCAATGTGCTGCTGTGGCAAAATTCAAAACTACCATGTCACACACTATTGTAAAACAGAAATGGTTTGAATACATACTATATAAAACAAAACACAACAAACATCTATTGCTCACAAATCTATTTATAACTTTCATTATAGATATTATTTAGAGTCTCAGCAATTATAGAAATGAGTTGTTCTACATAAACCTTGGATTTTTATAAATTTTTGTTGGGTTTTTTTTGGGTGAAGTAGGTAATTAGTATTCCCCCAGTTTGAGTAGTGTAAGACTTATAAAAAAGAATAAACACAGAATTGTTTAATTTTTATGCTCAAGTTCAATTAATGTTTTGGGATAAATTTAAAAAGCCACCAGTAATATTTCGCTCATATTTAGGCTTATATAGTAATAAGGAATAATGGGATAAAAATTCTTACGGTTAATTAGAATTTACCAACCATGTTTAGTTAAGTTTTTTTACTCTCAAATTTCTCTAATACACGTAAAATGTACTTTTGTTCATTATGGTACAAATTCGCCAATCACAAACTCCCATACGCAATTCTGATGGAACAAAACTTGGCAAGCTGCAATGAAAACGTAAATAAATACAGCAAAACAAACTTTGGACTACTTAAAAATGCAAGACATGCATTTTTATTCTACTAGTGGAATGTTTAGTGTGTCCGATTCAGTACAATTTTATATATGTAATAGCAATGTAAACATATTTAAAATTTGTATTTTTATTTATATCTTTGTTTATTATTTCGTTGTTAGAAAATAATAAAGGAATCGAAAGTGTGATGAGAAAAGAAACCAAACCAAGATTTGTAGCTTTTCACAAACTGTAATCAAAACCCACTTGACACTTTATCTAATCATTTTTATTAGAAATACGTTTAAACCATTATTCTGTTTTTTTCCATTTATTGGCCAACTAATTAATGTAACATCTTTGTCAATTGCATATTAGAAATAGTAGAATAACTTTGCGATGCAAATGTAGGAATGTTAAATCTTATAATTTCTTGTTCCTTAATAATTTTTTTTTACATTAGATATCGGAATTTCAAAGGTTTTCACTGATTATTAATGTTAGAGAATATGTATATTTAAAATATCTGTGAGGTTTATAACAGAACTAATAAGTTCCACAGCACTGCCGTCTATATGTGCTAAACGTCACCTGCATTTGTTGTTATAAAATAAATATGTATACAACCTCTTTCAAATTAACCAGACGCCATTGCTAATTTTGTTATTATTAGAGCTGTGAGGTAGGTTAAATGGGCAAAGAAGCTAAATTTTTACTGCTAACTACTGTGGTCAACATAAAATCGCTTTTTCGAAATATTCATCAAAACACTTATTTTTTAAAAGGGACATCCTGTATATTTTTATTTCAAATAAATGAAAAAGAAATAAATTCTCAATAAAACTATTTAGCGACCGATGGATGGGAACAAAGGGCCCATAAAGTAGCCACCTCGTTCACCAGTCGCAATGTAGCAAAATTAGGAAACAGCATTCGTTTATTTATTAATTCAATTGACGGTAGAACTACTACAGATGGTGTGTTTAAGGGAGCCTTTAATATCCATTCAAGGAATTTTTGAACATTTCATGTACTTTTACAGTGTTAAATAAATGGTTTACTAAGAAGTCAAACTACCTTGATTAAATTACAAACTTGTAAATATTTACTTTATCTTAAGGATTTTGATATAAGAGTGCATAATTGTTTTTGTTGGGAATTCATTTATCTTCCATTTAAAATAAAAAAATACACGGTGCTCTGTTTAAAAAATAAATGTTTTGATCAATAATTCCAAAAGTGTATTTTAGTTATTTTTTTGCGTTTACCACCGTACTCGGCTGCAAAAATGGAGCTTCTTTGTTCATTTAACCAACCTCATAGCTCCAAATAACAAATTTAGCAATGGTGCGTGGTTAATTTGAAACAGGTTATATAATCGTAAACAAAACAATCACTTTTTACTGTAGTAATCCACCATTTTAAACGTCGTCTTTCATTTCATCCTCTGTCTGTTACTGTAGAATTAGAACTGCTTAGTTCACTGGTTATCGTGTCATATCTCACTTAAAGTTGTTTTTATGTTTAAAACAGAAAATAAACACTAGTTTATGGAAAGATCAGTAAAACTATTGGTGTGCGTAACATAAAAAACTATGAAGAAAAATAAAACTTTTGTTTTTAAAAGTGTACAACTTTAACTAAAATGCACAAATTTTATTTCGTCCAACAAACTTCATACAACACTCATGAAATGATATGTCTACTTCAAAGGTAAGCATGTATCGATAAAGAACTAGAAAATATAAACATAAATACGCAGACCTTAAACTAAATAAAGGAGGAATAAGGTTGGTTGCCTATCTACGCGCTCGAATTTATAGAACTATATAAAACTTGAATGAAATGATTTGGACTAAATGGTGTTTTTAAAGTAATGTGGCATTAAATTATTTTAATATGAAATAGAAATTAACAAACAGTATGCGTATACCTTACTCTAGCGTACAGCTCGTGACAAAAACCATTGTTCATAAGCTGGCACGGCATCCGGGTGATAGACTTAACCGTCGAGCACTTGTATGTCTGTGACCAACAGTTAGGTGTGTGTGCCCTAGTAACAACATACAGTTTTGAGTCGTATAAACCGTATAGTGTCTATAGTTTCAATTTCTCTTTCCCGTTAGGGACACGTACATTTAAAAACATATGCTGATGTTTTTTAGAAAATTAGTGGTAAAATTAGATGTTATTATTTAACACTGAATTCTTGCTGGCAATAAATTAAATAACCATTGATATTTATAAAACTTTCATTTGACGCCCAACGTGTCAAATTTGCGTGATGGAAATCTACGCAGGACCGAAAACTTGATAACTGCGCGAGTTATCGTTACACTAGGAAGAGAAAAAATGTAGTGGCAAGCAGCAGTCATAGGTTGGGACGGGGAGAATAAAAATACCTAAAAATAATAATCCGTCCCACTGAGATAAGAATGTAGTCGTTTGTTGATTCCTTTATAAGAAATTCTGACTAAATTTTTCAGTATCAAATATGTAAAAGCAACAGTGGTATAAAACAGGTTTACAATAGGTACGCAGTTTAGCGAACGTATGTGAGTACACTACTACAAAGTACGAGCTGTACATCTTGAATATAACAAACACTAAAAATTAACATTAACAAAATTACTAAATTAGTAAAATAACGACCTTAGACATTATTTAAGAAAGCGTGGAATATTCTATAAGCAAGATACCGTATTTGGTAGATGTACCAAAGGTTTGAAATAGTTACAACCAAATATCTTATATAATGCTTATAAAATAATCCACAAAGTACAACAAAAATATGTGTAGAATATTGTGAATGTTCAGTTCACGATTTCTGTGTTTTGTGGGATCACCTTTTGTTTCGTTATTGCATAGAGACAACAAATATGTACAATTTATTTATAGATTTATAATTAACCATTGCCTGTAAGACATACATACAATAAATTGAAATTGAAAATAACAACTACATAATATTCTACATGTATATGCAATATAAAAATGCCCTTTAATTTATACATGAGAATAAAGCTTTTATGTGAACAAATCTTATTAACACTAGAAATTCAAATGTCCTTTAGCATTAGAAAATTTATAGTGTGGCTTTGAATGTTTGTACACAAAAAATGAAATTCTCCCACTGGATTCACTTTGAACTTTTATGCGCGTTTCTGTGAAGAAACACAGCTCAAAAAGAAGCCTACGCTAAAATGGATTAGCGCAAGGAGTAGGTACTCACAGATACGGTGTCACCTAGGTACTACAGCTAGAAGTTTAGTTGAATCGAAGCCTGCATACGGTGCTAGATGTGGCAGGTCAGTCAGTGCAGGGGCCGTGTATTGAGCAGGATCCTTTATCGGCGATATGAAGCGTGGAACGGCAAAATGATGGCGGATTCTTTGTAGTAGAAGTCGGAACTGATGCGGATTTGGTATTCACACGTCCAGGTCGCTATGTTCGCTTCAGTAATGATGGGCGGCGAAGACGAGGGTGTCACGGACGCCTCGGATATTCCGTCTCGGTGGGTCCTGTTTGGCTTGAGTTTAGTAGTAGATGCTGATACAAAAATGGTTCTATGAAGAAACTTCCTTTGGTAAAAGTACAGGCCCTGGTAGTAGGATTTGGAGCACCTTGCCGGCAGGGCGTGAAGTATCCACGTTAGTACATAAAACACAACACTCTGGTTTAACCTCCAGACTTTGGTGCACCGTTAAACTCAGAAAATCAGAAGTTATTGCTTGCTTCTGGCTATTGCATGTTATTTTATACCCAGAAACAAACTAAAGTATTCATCTTAAGATTTTAATGCTCGCCTCCTTGATCATTATAAATAATGTTTGTATGCTAATAATCGGAGATTCCGGGCGAGTCTATTCGGTTTTAAGGTGTGTTGATAGACGAGTCTATTTTTAAGGGGCGTTCACGTGTGCATTTCTATGACGCTTATAAAGTTTGTTAGATGCAAATTGGGTTGTATACCTACAATATAATAAGCATATAATATTTACTTAAGAGGAAATCAATGTAGCGACACCTTGACGATTTTTTGTACTAATACGCGCGACACACGCATTGTCAGTACACTGTTGTTGACAAAAAAATTTTAGAATATCGCGTGGTGTAAAAAATGGAAAGTAGAGACTATCACACTGTACTTACTATTACAATAAGTATTTCTATAACTAAATAGTTGGTGTTAATCGTATAATAAAAAAAGTACAAGTGGAAATCTTAAAACCTTTGGAAATCTACAGCGTGTTAAAAAACTGTAAAACTTTCAAACACGTATCTGCTCTTTCCATTTCACTATGAACCACGCTTACTGAGGTTGGTGATCTACCATTAGAAATCCAATTATTGTGTAGAAATCACAGGACTCATGTTGAGGAACATGAAAACAAACCTAAACCGAGCCAAAACAGGTAAATTTCAGTAAATCATCGCCAAAAGGATACCTACCAAATACACGGATGAGGTCAGTAGCAAAAACAAATATTCGTGTTACTCACTTTAATTATAGAAAATTTCACAAAGAACATTGTATTTGCCAACACAATATAAAACTAATACAGTTCAAAGAACGACCTATAAATTATTTTGATGACCACCTTTTCAATTTGAATATAAAGCATATGTTTAGATAAGCGAAACCAAAATTGTAGTATGAATCAGAGCTATGTAAAGTGGGTTGTCTAACTCGAACCTACTATAGGTTTAAAAAAATCGAAAACTAGTGGTAACGTTATATTTAATTATTTAAGGAATAGACTGAAATACTTTGAAATAGGAAAATGAATGCAACAAATTCATATGCATAACAATGTACAAAATAAGTATGGGAAAGTTTCAGCTTAATTTTTGTTTAAACATTACCTATCCTACCGTTGCTGCAATTTAACAATCTATTACGGCTGCTTCTAGAACATTTAAAAAGTTCAATTACCCCTAAAATGTTATGGGTACAAATTTTGGGCGTGTGATCGGATAGCAATAAAAATTCATACAAACACTTCATAAATAGTCCTTGTTTTCTATGTCTCAAAATAGAGGAAACGACTCCGCAGCAATCAAGTGGTTTCAAAACTTTTATCCTTTTAGCTAGCCTGACTGATTTAAAAAATTTACTACTATTGTGGATCAAAAATATTTTGTTTTGCAGTTGGATCACTAAAATTTCAGCCGATTTGTAGGAGGCAGGCGTTTTCTTGTACCTAGATCGTCATTTTATTCTTCTTTGTTAGCTCATACTTTATATGCAGCTCTTGTAGATTTGTCGGTCTATATGGAAGCTAAGCTGCTAACAAATGCGAAGAACAATTTTCAGTACTGATAAAATATGCCGTTTTGTTGGAACAGAAGGTTTCATGGCATCGGCAGCTGCAATTCAATATGACAAAACATGTCCCCATGTCACTGCCGTTCGTTGAAGTAGCGAAATGTTTGAAAGTCGAGACATATATTCCGTTACATAGTAGGCACACAAATGCAATACCTTTTATCTGTATTAGTTTGAAAAGTGTTAACATTGATATAGATGGTCAAATTGTTAAACCCAAAAACTTCCTTCCTTGTAATTTACTTAGTTTGGCAAATTAAACGTTTTAAACCAGAAATGCAATGGAGCGCCGTATACAGCCAAATGTTTAGTGCTTTGGTGCCGAAAGTATTTCGAGCTTCCTGCTGTTTAGGTATTTCACACTTGGAAGTGTTTATACACGACGAATAGCAGCAGTTTGTTTCCAATTACGCTGCCACATATCTTTAATGAAGTGTTGGTTTGGAAAAACGAAAACGTTCTTTGGGAGCTTGGTACAATGGCGATTAACAGTTCTGGTTTTTCCAGGGTCGTCTGATAAATGAGTCTAGGTTCTATGTATTCTTTGCAGGGATGTCTTTCATGCTATTGTTCAAATTTTCACTGTAGGTGTCGCCGCTTCTTCATCTACTGATGCTTTGAAGCACTAAATAATTGATGCAAAACGTTCTTTCGGTTTAAGGTGTGCACCAAAAGTATTTCATTCAACTTTTTTAAAGAACCATCACTTTGCTATTAATTTTGGTCAACTATCGGGCTATACCTAGGATCTTATTACCGAATCACTAAAGAACCGTAGCCATTCGTGGGATCAATGTATGAAACAAATGGTTCTTTTTCTTTTTTGTAAAAACTAGTTGCTTATTTAGTTTCATAACATGTAGTTTTAGTTTGTAGTTCATTATCCTCTAGTTATACTAAATGTTCTTCAGGCATTTACACGCTTTCCATTTTCAATCAATTTCGGGTATTCTTTCGGCGCTTCAGTAGAGCAACCTCTGCATCAGTCAGCGAACCATTTCTGAAACAAGATTTTCCTGTTGGCAATGACGATTTTGAATGTAATTAAATTCATACTAAGCCGAATTAAGCCTAAAAGTAAATGAAAAGATACTGCTTGTTTTTTGTACCACTTTTCCGATAGTGCAAAGCTACCCCATATTGTTCAGAACACAAAGATAAAATTTCTGTCAAAAAGGTAGTGACGAATATTGAATTACGAATTCATAGGTATGATTTAAACAATAATTATTCTACACACGACACCATCTATTTATGTCGTTTTCTAACAACAAATAAAAAATCTTTCTTGAAAAATTTAGTACGTATATGATCAGCAAAAAACATCAAAATTTGTAGAATAATTAGTAACCGAAATGCATGAGTTGACGGGTAGGATCATCTGCAGAGGACAATTGCAAATATTTAAATACGTTTATTAGAATAGCCGTTAGTTTGGGCGAATTTTTTTCCTAACGTTATAACGTAACCCTTGTAGATGCAAAATAACCCATATTACAATATATTATAAGAAGATTTACAAAACTTAAACGGCTGTTAGAAAGCACAACAAAATTTAAATGAAAGTATGTAACGCTAGTGCGTTATTTAAGCAAAAAATAGGTAATAGGAAAGAATTTATTAATTTTAGTTAGCTTTTATTACGAAAACACCCTGAAAAATTTATACAAGTTTTGGTACTGTAATGTATATTAAATCTAATCCACAATAAAGTAAACCGTGGTAGATTTTTACTTTACCTATCGAGAATTCTTATGTAACAGTAACAAGCCCAGAGTAAGGTTAGGATGGAAAATAGCTTTTAGTAAAAGAAAACTCTTAAGACTTTTTAGCTAACTGAGTTTTTATTCACGGTCGCATAAGATTGGGTCAATGGGTTTATTAAAGTTGGAAAATAAAATAATGGACGCCACCTAAATTTTTTTTTAATGCAACTGACAGAATCAATTTGCGAGAAAAGGAAAATTTGGAAACCTAGATTATCGCTAACCACTTTAAATACAAAGTTTGATTGTCACAAATATGTTACTTACATCTGGTCGTCTACTTCACTGAACTAACGATGACTAGAGCGGCTCTGAAACATAAATACTACCAACATAGATACCCTTTATATCTTACGAACCAGTATAAGCATGAAATCTTTGTTTTAGTTTCGATTAGTTTTCATTGTATCATGGTACACATTTGTGTAAGTTTAACCTTTCAAATACCTAACAAACTTTGGAGAAGTTTAATAATTATAGAGTAATGAACTGAAGTCAAAAATCATTCTATATTCTCTTTTAATATAAGTAATGAACATTTTAAATTATAAGTGTACTCAATAAAAAATAAAATTCTTATAAATGTAGTTTCTTGAATTGGATACTTAACTTTTAGACATTTTTTTTTATAATTAATAGTCTGGGGTAGTGCTACTAAGACTTTACAGTTCTTTAAAAAATTTACTTAACTTTTGGCAAATATTATTAATTAATTAATTAATCCGAGTTCAAACTTCACTATTCTGGACATAGGCCCTATTAAATCAACATGTTGGTATTTTAAATTGTGGTAAACAAGATAACTATTAAACATGTAGCAAACAAGTCATGATCATTTGTCTGCACATTTTACTATTGTTTTATATACAACCGGTAAGGTACAATTTCCGAGGTTGAACACATCATTAGTTACAAAAAATTGTTCTGCTCATTGAAACTTTACATTTTAAAAGAATAAGCTTTTAGCAAATTAATTAACAAAATTATTCGTGACGACGCATAACGAATTGTATACTACAGCATGAGATAGCTACAAGCTTTCAAAAAAGAATTCACTACATACATTTATACGTAATGAACTTTGCAACGGCACCCTTATTTTAGAAACTTAAACAGTTTTACCCATAGCGGCAATGACCTATAACCTTCAAATGACATGTTGTTCATCAACTAATCATGCCAGGTGTAGCTGCATAGCGGAAATACAATATTTGTCCAACAAAATTGCTTACGCATTTATATTTTAAACGAGTTTCATAAAATTTGCTTGAACCAAACCAAATTGGATATGATCAAGATAACTTAAAGTTATATCGGAGTTGCACTGTAATGAATTTCAAAATTAATTTTAAATTAATTACACATTTAAACAAACCGTCGCCATGATGAGTTTGTACACTACACATATATACAAGTTGTCCCAGACAACTTTTAAATAACTGTGCCTTTATTACGGCGTCTCTGCCAGGAAAACTTAATTTCCCGCACCATCTTGAGTGTTTTTAACACACCAAGTGACCTTTCTGTTCAACGAGGAAACGAAATGTGACTATCTGTCACGAATCGTCGGAACAACTTGAAAATCTTAGATATTACTAAAAAGTAGGAGCACGCGAATAGGTTTGTATACATGTTATCGGTAAGGACCACGTGATATGTTGTAGATTGTAATTCTAATTGAAATTGTAGTGTGCCTTAAAGTTTGTTGGGTTATTAAATATGCAAAATCGAATAAATCAATAATATGAACGTTGTTGAATAAATACTAAAATAATAGATGCATAGCGGTAACGTCAACAAATAAATTTGTAAGAAAATTTAAATGTTACAGTACTTTACATTAATAAGGTGGATATTTCATTATAATCTTAAATTAGGACACAAAAATGCAGGAAAGCACGTGATGCATATTAAATACAGCCAGTAATAAAATCGGGACTATACACTCTTCGTATTAACAAAGACAGATTTTAGTAAATATCCGGCTTAGGAAAGCTTATTTGTATACATTCCCACGAGTTAAAAAAACAAACCATTGAATCATGGAATTGGTCCGACACATCCTGTAACACCAATATTAATAAAACCCGTTATAAAAATTAAAGCGTTACTTATAAACCGTGGGAGGAATTTATAGCACGTACGAATATTCAAGAAAGCCGCTACCATCGTATATTACCCTAATAGTCATAAACTCATACATCAACAATCATAAAAAGATTCGTTACTAACATAAACAAATGCATCATTTTCCCAAGTGTGAGAACAAGATTACCGTGGACATAAACAGAATGACGTTAAACTCGACAATAGGTCAACTTTAGATACACAATCCGTGTGACGCGCAAATCGGATAATACCGTGAGGCGCTATAACTCATAAAAACCAAGGGATTATAAGGAAAAGGAGCTGTTTATCTTCCGTTATTTGAGGATAAACAGCAGAACAAAGCTACGCAACCATTGGCGAGCAGGTAACGTTGTAAATCGGGTAGCAAAAGTGACGATATTTAAAACTCCAGGATTATTAAAAAACCAGTTCCCAAACGCGAGTGTAAACGTGGAATTTAAAAATACTGCTACAAGTAAAAGTGCCTCTGTGTTAAAAGATTTCATTCAACGCTAATTTGGAGTATTGAATTACTTTTTCTTGCACTAAAAGGTCACTTAGACTTCGTAAAAGAACAACAAATCTGTAAGCTATTGAATTGTTGCTTTTCGCCTAATACACACCGCGTGCTGTTGTATCTTTAATAATTGAAATTGCTAGTAATTATACCAAGCGATAAGATTTATTATAAAGGGGACTCTCTACGTTGGTGCACGTATTGAACCTGGAAATTGGTATATGAACAAGCACCACATTGTATCCGCATAATTTATGTAGTCCAGTTAATTTAGTTGGATGTCTATAATTATTAATTGTAATACGCTCTTTTTCTTCTAGATACGCACATACTTGGGATAGAACTTAGTTTTTTTTGTAATTGACTGTGATATTTATATTTGATAATATAGGTTAGGTGAAAAAGGATTACAGTTTTCTAATTATTTGCGTTTATCTTAAATTAGTAGAAAGTGCGAAAACGTGTGCACAAGGCTCCATCAACCTACATTGCAGTAAGAACCGTTATATTGTCGCTAGAATTACCCATCTTTCGTACAGGCATTATTCAAGTAAGTTGGAACCCAAGGGCTTTATTACACAGGGAGTTCAAACATCTTTCCAGTTCCAGGAAGGTGATACAGTATTTAGTGAAAGTATTGCAATTTGTATACCCCAAAAAGATTTGCATTTGCTTTTATAAAACACAACCCTTAGCACTGAAAGCTAGCTCGTGCACTATTTGATATTACGCCACTTTGCTTTTATAGAGTAAATTCCTTCTGGACGTAGCAAGTTCTGCATGTAAACCATCCCCATAAAAGTGTAAAATGTAACAAGTTGGTCGCATTGGGGAACATATAGCAGAAAACTGCGGTTTATGGTTGGTAGTGGTGAATTGGTGTATGTCAATGGCATATTGCACAAAAAGCACAGATTTTTTTTATATGGTATAGAACTAATCAGCCTGTATATGCAATACACTCGCTTAGGTGCCAAAAAATTACTTGAAAACGATTTAATTTACACTGTTGAGCGCTTTTCAATCAACCAAATGTTTTAGCGCTAGTCTAATAGCAAAGGCGGATAATTATGTTCCTGACTTCCAGTAAATCAAATTACTTGATCCGGGTAGTTTGTAACTATACTTACCGATAGTAGAGAATATTATAGATACAGTTTGTTGTTTAATGGACCCTACTAAACATTGCACGGAATGTTACATCAAGTATTTGTGCATACTTACCTAGTTATTCCAACACGAATATTTCAAATATTTGCTTTGTCGTTACTCCAACCAAAAGCGCCGGTGGCTTAGTGAGCAAGCTTGCTGACATCAATCGACAATATAATAAACATGTTTAGAAAATGTTACACGATCAATAAGATACAAAATTATGAAGCAGATATTTTATATAACCATCAAGAAAAGCTTGTCCTCTCTCCCGTCATCCGCATTGCCATTTTTTACGCAAAAGAATTGCTATGCCCTTAACTCGAACATACCTTCACGTTATATATACATACTGTATACATAGCCTTCAGCTTCCGGTTCATTGTACACTATATCTAAACTTGACAAATATTTAAATAGAATATCTTTTTATTAATGTCATGCAACTGCAATCACTGCCACTTGTTTAAGAAGCGACACTCTGAATTAAATGGCTAATTTTTTTAGTAATTACGCAAATCTTTATTACATTTCTAAAATCACCAACTGCTTAAAGAATATACAATCGTGCAACGCGTCTAAAAGCTAATTGGTTTGCATAGATCATTTGCCAAAGTTAAAGTGTATAGACTAACCTGAATATAATTAGTTATTCGTGTCTGCAAGCAAGTTCACATACAGAATTTCACTTTTAGCAAGATGCAGCATTTATTTAAAATATCAGGATTACGCTGTTTTGAAAAATATTAGAAACTAGATCCATATAAATCGACACAAAAGCTTTCAGTTATTTCGTTAATCTTTCTACCTTACACTCGTAAAATATTTCGTGCTCATATACCCATCGAATTTTAGGAATATCAAAAAATTTAGAACCAAAGTTTTGTCTTGACGGGTAGAAATTTTGCAAAAAATATTCTACAACACAATAAATCATTCTTATCGGATATCAAAAGCCGTCGAGCAGTCTTATTACAATAGGCAACTGACAGACAAAAACACTCTTTCTTAAATAAATAATTGTTATTTTTTAAACAGCGTACTTATATTGTAATAAACATGATGGCATTATTTAGGGTAAAAGATTCCGGAGTTAAAATAGTCCTCCATTCGGACGTCGCAATTAATATTGATATTGCTTGCGGTTCAACGCTAGCAATATCCAAACGGAGTGTTTAAGAGAACTGTTTGTGAAGAAATGAAAAATGTAACGCAATCCCGTTAGTTTAGATAGAAACTAGATAGGTGAGCAAAAATTACTTTAAACGGACACGAAATACGAATATATCTTACATATTATAATTTAACAAAGAAAAGTGTTAATTAAGCATGATATTGAAATATTTCTTTAGTTTAATAAAGGAAATTCGGACAATAAACTTCAACCACAAAACCATAATCATATTTTTATGCAATATATAGTTGAACGTAACACAGGTCAAAACTTACTTCAAAACCACAAAATATGGGAAACAGATTTCAATGTTACGCGAGTTATGTATCTCCCAATTGATATACGTATTATAAAATAAAATAATTGGAAAATTATTGGAAAGTGTTAAGAATACGCTAAGTGAAGTGCAACAAAGTAACACAAGGACAATTTATAAAGTTTATTAACAGTTCATGAGAACGGATGCAATACTTTGTATCGCAGACGATAGTGACACCACAGATGTCAGGTCACAGACGGTCAAGATACCGTGATTACTTAGAAATTAAAATAACAACGTTGTATTTATGAATAGTATTAAGAATAAGCAGACATGAGATCTGCAAGTTCCCACAGCTATGTTAGGGGGTAGGAACATTATAAAAAGCCCGGGAGCTCCAAGATCCGGCAGTCAGTCAAAGTATTCAGCTTTAACATTGCAGTTGCTTAGGCTATTCACCATAGTACAATTAACTAGTGTAATTTCGATTTAGAGTAGTTTTAAATCAACTTGTCAAAATTCCATAAATAAATTCTGTATTAATTAATAAATTTGTAAAGAAGTTTTGGAACTGGTTTTTAAAAAGGCAGCTTCCAAGGCCCGAACCTTGACTCGTGTTATGAATCCGAATACATAGATGCAAACATAGATAATTACCGTAGTTAATTTGGGTATATTGCAAAGGTAAATTTTTATAACTTAATCACGTTACTTTAAGAAAGGGTATAGAATAATTAAAGAAGTGTGTAGCGGTGGGATTGTCAACATGAATGTTTCATACAGTAGTTACCCCAAAAATGAGAGCTTCTCACAATTTTTATTAGAAATGTGTAATCTTAACGTTACAGGTAAACAGTGCAGATATAGGACATAGTATCCCCATACCAGATAACAATAATATTATTACAATGTAGTTTTAATTACCTAAATACTGCCCATGACTTAGTGGAGCTCACAGATAATTTACGAGTGATATAGCCAGGGATAGGAATACAAAACAATGTTAAATGTTACAATGCATCCAGTTACAGGGCCTTTGAATACATAAGATAACTATAATCACGCATCAAACCGCGCATTTCTTACCGGATCTAATATAAATGCAATGACATATTCCTTAAGAACATCGAAAGTAGAGAAAAGACGATAGTTAAGTTGCGGAGGGAAACAATTAATTAATTACTCACAAGCCTATGGCGTGAAACTATGTAGAAGAAACAGTTTATAGGGTGGTCAAGGGAACCCCTTGGGGTATGAAGTTAGCCAACGGTAGGTAAACGTGGTGAAATCTGCTTATTATTTCATAATGGCCCGACAACACAGATAAGAATTTTTCAACGGACTGGTACTAAACCAACGGATGTTGGAAATGATTTACCCGTCGGAAAAGTGAATTCAATCCTGGCTGCAAGTTTTATTGGCAAATTCTAAATTTTTTTGTTATTGTTTTGTTGGTGGTATGTATGTACAACACTTGTTAAATTAAATATTGATGAAATTATAAAGTGTCCACCATCATTAAAGAATAGAGGGTTTATTTTATTGGACATATTGACCTGCACATTAAAATTTAATTTGAAAAAGTTGAGGACGTGATGGAATGACTATAATTGGATAGTAATGTTATGAATAATTAAAAGTGATTTGACCTATGTAATTTTAAAACTTTGTGTTTGTGTACCTGTTAACAGGAATGATGTTATGATGCTTGTACTTAAATAGATTAGGGAGTTACTGTGAAAAGAAAAGGTTTTTGTTTGACTAAAAATATAGATTACTTGTAAAAGGAACTCCATCCCACCAGAAGGCCGACTCAATTACTATTCCCTTGGAAAACATATTTTTCAGAGAATCACTCATATACTAGACGAGTTAGCACACATTAATTTAGTATAAAAAGCCTTTCAAGATAATAGTTAGTGGTAACGTAACTTTGTGATTGCAACTATACATCCCTTCATATTGCGTTTTCTATTAATTTTCTTATTTGTTTATATAAGGATCCATTTCCGCACCTACAATTTGTTACAGGATTCCCGCTCCTTCTAGTCAATTCAAAATATACCAGTCTAACGTCAGAGGAAAAACAAACAACTGATCAAAACCAAAATTATACAAACTCAAACCAAAACAGTGACAGACGCATACAAATACTGTGGCATGCTTTTTATGTAATATTCGTCTCAGCTAATATACTACAATGGCTCGAAAAAATTATGAATAAAGGGTGGATTTGTGGAGTGGAGACTTCAGGGTAATTCATACAGGAGCCGAGGAAGGAAATTGGGTGTGGGTATAGTTATGCGGAAAAAGATAGGATACTGTGTAGAAAATTACTTACAAAAGAATGAAAGAGTACTCATGGTTAGAATCTAAACCGGTAAACACAGTAATAATACAAGTATACATGCCCACCTCTAGCTACAGTGACGAAGAGGTAGAAGCGATCTACAAAGATATCAAAGACATATTAAGACACGTAAAAGGACATGAAAATTTAATAATTACGGGGGATTTTAATGCAGTGGTAGGTGAGGGTAGGGAAGGAGCGATAGTAGGTTTATTTGGTTTAGGCACTAGAAACGACAGAGGAAATAAGCTAGTAGAATTTTGCGACAAGAACAATTTAATCATTACTAACATCATGCTAGAAGACGATATACGTGGAAGATGCCAGGAGATATAGGAAGATATAAATAGATTACATTCTTGTTAGACAACGGTTTAGGAATCAAGTAAATACTGTAGAAGCTACCCAGAAGCAGATATAGACACTGACTACAACATCGTAATTATGAAGGCCGCACTTAAATTTAAAATTTGAAAAAGAAACGGAAAAAGGCACTTGGACCTACAGAAACTAAAAGAGAAAGATATTCAAGAAAGATTCGAAAAAGGTCAAATGAATTGCTCAAAGATATCGGGAAAGTATCTGATACTAAGGAAGTAGAAACAGAATGGAATAACATTAAATCCAACCTAGACATGGCGGTCAGAGATATTCTGGGATATACACAAAAAGTAAATAATAAACCATGGATAACAAAGGATATCCTGAATTTAATAGAAGAAAGACGAAAATACAAAAATAAATCAGACGAAACAGAAAACAGAGATACAAAGCCATAAAATGGGAAATTATTCGGAAATGCAGGAAAGCTAAAGAACAATGGATTGATGAAAAGTGCAAAGAGGTACAAACTAAGATGGAAGTAGGAAAGACAGATGAAGCGTACAAACTAATTAGAATCAATTTTAGGGATATAGAAACGTATAGCAAAACAATAAGAGACACGGGAGGAAATGTCATTATAGAAAATGTAGAGAAAGTGGGTAGATGGCAAGAATATATAGGAATTTATATGCAGGAGAAGAACTAACTGCATTAGAAAAGAATCAGACATTGAAAATGATGACTTGGGATATCCTATACTTAGAGATGAATTTGAAATAGCATTAAAGGGTCTCAAATGGTAAGGCGCCGGGTACAGATAAGGTGCAAGCGGAGACTCTAAAAGCCGCTGGTCAAGCAGTAACAGAACGTCTCTTCCAACTTGTAAGCTATATGTATGAGACAGGCGAGATACCCAAAGATTTCAAACATAACATCATAGTAACTATACCAAAAAGAAAGACGCAGATTCTGTTTAAAGATTGAAAATTTTTGAAATAAGCTTGACAGAGGTATTAAAATAACTGAATTTGAGCAAGAAAAACGGCTGAAAAATTTGGGAGCATTGGGTTTAGGCGAGGGACCGGCTACTTGAACAAACTGTAAATGGTGAAGTGTACAGGAATATTGTGGCAATTTAGGGCTTACTGGAACCTCAAGAATGTTTCCAATACAACTCTGAAAAAGGTTTCTGCTAATATGGTGAAAAGAGTCCGAACGTGTATAGCCTCAAGAGGTGGACATTTTGAGCATATTCTTTAATAATCTTTAATAACTGAGAAATGTGAGTAATACAATATTAATTTTCTTTTGTAAATAACAACAATTTTTTATTACACCTAAATTTCCTTTTTATAAATTACATTACCATTTCGAATGGACCTGCACCTTGCCGAAGTTCTAGATTACTAGAACAGGTGAAATGGATTGCGTGTTCTAATGAGCTTAAAAGCCAAACTACAGGTCCAACCAAAGTAGTAGGGTCGTTAGTGAGGAACCAGACTAAGACAGGTCCCCGAAAGAGGGCAGCGGCTCTTTCGGTACTTAGATTGGCAGAGACCATAGGGGTCGGTATGGCAGTCTAAGACACACTACCGCGATGTGGAAGGCAACGGGAAACCACCACATTACCTCCCAAGTATACAGCGTACCTAAATTATAATAAAATGATGGCATTCTCTGGGGTAAAAGATTCCGGAGTTAAAATAGTCCCCCATTCGGATCTCCGGGAGGGGACTACTTTGGAGGATGCGCTCGGAAAGTTAAGAATAAGAGTCGGGAACATTTTGCGAGTCGGAGCGTGGAATGTTAGAACTATGAAGCAAGTGGGTAAGCTAGAGAACCTAAAAATCGAAATGAATAGGTTATCATTAGACATAGTAGGGATCAGCGAAGTTCGGTGGCCAGAGGCGGGGGATTTTTGGAGTGGAGACTTCAGGGTAATTCATACAGGAGCCGAGGAAGGAAATTTGGGTGTGGGTATAGTTATGCGGAAAAAGATAGGATACTGTGTAGAAAATTACTTACAAAAGAATGAAAGAGTACTCATGGTTAGAATCTAAACCGGTAAACACAGTAATAATACAAGTATACATGCCCACCTCTAGCTACAGTGACGAAGAGGTAGAAGCGATCTACAAAGATATCAAAGACATATTAAGACACGTAAAAGGACATGAAAATTTAATAATTACGGGGGATTTTAATGCAGTGGTAGGTGAGGGTAGGGAAGGAGCGATAGTAGGTTTATTTGGTTTAGGCACTAGAAACGACAGAGGAAATAAGCTAGTAGAATTTTGCGACAAGAACAATTTAATCATTACTAACATCATGCTAGAAGACGATATACGTGGAAGATGCCAGGAGATATAGGAAGATATAAATAGATTACATTCTTGTTAGACAACGGTTTAGGAATCAAGTAAAATACTGTAGAAGCTACCCAGAAGCAGATATAGACACTGACTACAACATCGTAATTATGAAGGCCGCACTTAAATTTAAAAATTTGAAAAAAAGAAACGGAAAAAGGCACTTGGACCTACAGAAACTAAAAGAGAAAGATATTCAAGAAAGATTCGAAAAAAGGTCAAATGAATTGCTCAAAGATATCGGGAAAGTATCTGATACTAAGGAAGTAGAAACAGAATGGAATAACATTAAATCCAACCTAGACATGGCGGTCAGAGATATTCTGGGATATACACAAAAAGTAAATAATAAACCATGGATAACAAAGGATATCCTGAATTTAATAGAAGAAAGACGAAAATACAAAAATAAATCAGACGAAACAGAAAACAGAGATACAAAGCCATAAAATGGGAAATTATTCGGAAATGCAGGAAAGCTAAAGAACAATGGATTGATGAAAAGTGCAAAGAGGTACAAACTAAGATGGAAGTAGGAAAGACAGATGAAGCGTACAAACTAATTAGAATCAATTTTAGGGATATAGAAACGTATAGCAAAACAATAAGAGACACGGGAGGAAATGTCATTATAGAAAATGTAGAGAAAGTGGGTAGATGGCAAGAATATATAGGGAATTTATATGCAGGAGAAGAACTAACTGCATTAGAAAAAGAATCAGACATTGAAAATGATGACTTGGGATATCCTATACTTAGAGATGAATTTGAAATAGCATTAAAGGGTCTCAAAAATGGTAAGGCGCCGGGTACAGATAAGGTGCAAGCGGAGACTCTAAAAGCCGCTGGTCAAGCAGTAACAGAACGTCTCTTCCAACTTGTAAGCTATATGTATGAGACAGGCGAGATACCCAAAGATTTCAAACATAACATCATAGTAACTATACCAAAAAAGAAAGACGCAGATAGATGTGAAAATTTTCGAACAATAAGCTTGACAGCACACGTATCAAAAATATTAACTAGAATTGTACAAAGACGAATGGAAAAACGGGCTGAAGAAATATTAGGAGAAGACCAATTTGGGTTTAGGCGAAACAGGGGAACACGGGAGGCTATCTTAGCTCTGAGGGTGATAATGGAGAAAACAATAGAAAAAGGGGAAAGCGTGTATATAGGGTTTGTAGATCTGGAAAAAGCTTTTGACAATGTAAAATGGAAAAAAAATGTTCGAAATACTCAAAAAGATTGAATTGATTTATAGGGATAGACGGATAGTACATAGCTTATACAAAGAGCAAACAGGAGTAATAGAATTAGAGCAGGAACGTAGAGAAGTAAACATCAGGAAAGGGGTGAGACAGGGATGTTCCCTATCCCCACTAATTTTTAACTTGTACATTGAAGAGGCAATGAATACTGTCAAATGCAGGAAGACATTTGGAATTACTATGCAGGAACAAGAAATTGATATGCTTAGATTTGCAGATGATATAGCGGTATTAGCATCTAGCAAGGAAGAGTTAGAAGCTGCTTTCAATGAAATGGAAACGGTTCTAACAGAGAGATATGGTATGAAAATTAACAAAGGTAAAACTAAAGTACTAGTATGCAAAGGAGGGAAAAATAAATCAAAAACAAGAATACAAATATGTAACACGAACTTACAAGAGGTTAAGGATTTCTGCTATCTAGGAAGTCAAATAACGCAAGATGGGAAAAGCACAAAAGATATAAAACAAAGATTAGCACAAGGTCGTGCTACATTTAACAAGAAAAAGCAACTACTGTGCTCAAAGACCACAAACATAGAAACAAGGAAAAGATTGCTCAAACATATGTGTGGAGCACAGCACTGTATGGCTGTGAAGCCTGGACAGTGGGAGTAGCGGACAAGAAAAAGGTAGAAGCCTTTGAAATGTGGTGCTACAGACGTATGATGAAGATATCATGGACAGACAACGTTAAAAACGAAGAGGTACTAAAAATGGTAGGAGAAGAAAAAAGTATGTGGAAAACGGTAAAAAATAGGAGAGATGGGATGATAGGCCACATACTACGGCATGAAAAAATAGTGCGGAATATACTAGAAGCAGAGATAGGAAAAAAGAGAAGAAGAGGTAGACCTAGGTTAGACTACTGCACACAGATAGTGAAAGATGTAGGCTGTAGGAGTTTCAGGGAAATGTGTAGGCTAGCTCAGAAGAGAAATCAATGGAGGTACGCATCCAACCAGTCCCAAGATGGATAAATTAATGACGAAGAAAGTAACTGCACTTAAACATGATATTTATTATAAGCACCTACAAGCATTGGAGGAGCAATATTCTCGAATAATGGTAATTGCATGAAAGCATTTACTGGAAAACTATTATTTCGGCAAATGTCTAAGTGTTGGGGGATCTTGGCAGCCACAGGTTGCTTAACCCTCTTCAATAAATCTCAGTGAAAAAGGACATAATATTAGAAAACAATAGAAGAAACATAATATTTATTATAAGCAACTACAAGCATTGGATGGGCAATATTCTTGAATTATGGTAGTTGCATGAAAGCATTTACTGGAAAAGTATTATTTTGGCAAATGTCTAAGTGTTGGGGGATCTTGGCAGCCACAGGTTGCTTAACCCCCTTCAATAAATCTCAGTGAAATAAGGCATAATATTAGAAAACAATATAAGGGGAACCGAGCTGTATTGCTGTGTGAGAATTTCAGGGAACTATGTAGGTTAGTTTAGAAAAGAAATAAGTGCAGGTACATGTCCAACCAGTTTTGAGACGGGAAACCCAATGACGAAAAAATAAGCGCAGATAAATCTGATGATTATTATAAACAACTAGTTGTTTGTTGTGAAATATCTGCAACTAATGTTGACTGTGCGAAAAGATATATTGGAAAAAATATTAAATCAGTAAATGTTCAACTGCATCTAACAAGAAAGAACGGCGCCTATGATGAAAGACAACAAACATAGAACAAAAAGTTGTTGAAAGCGTTTGTGTGGAGCACAGCACAGACAGTATGCCTACGAAATACCAGCAGTCTGAAAGGCAGACAGAAGAACAGTAGCGGCCTTTGAAATGCTGTGCTTCAGATGTTTGAGGATGGACAGACAAAGGTAATAACAAATAGGTTATAGAAACAGTAAGGGAACAAGGATATCTTTGAGAAAAAAACATGAGAAATAGAAGGGCAGAATACGTTCTAAGGTATTTTCTGGGGAATAGTATGGGATATATGACAAGCAGAGATAGGAAAAAAGAGGTGGATGTAGACCTAGATCAGATAGTGATAGATGCAGACTGTGCAAATTTCGGGGAAATCTGTAGGTTAGTTCAGAATAGGAAACAATGATGGTACGCGTCTAACCAGTTTCAGGACTGAAGGCCCAATGATGATGATGAAATTACATTAAAAATTGGGTAACAGGGCTAAAAAATTACCCTGTATAACATGGGTGTAAAAAGATATGCTCTATTTGAAGTATATAGCGTTGAGAAAGTTGTGTTCGGTATTACCGGCAAATGTTTTCAGTAACCTTATTGTAGAGCGTTTATAATAAGCCTCATTTTCCTAACAGACTACATTTAATTGGTTGTAGAGTCGCATAACTATGTGTAAACTATTAATTAGAATATGTGCAGAATGTCAAACACAGGTTTGTTGCTTGGAAGTAGTTACCTTTGATCTCAAAGTTAATGTATGGAACTAACCTCTATTGATATTTATATGGGTTTGATGAATATTATGCTGCTTAGTTAAAACGATGCTTCTAAAACGTTTAAGAAGTAGTATTTTTCTACGTCGTAGTACAATCAAACCCATTGTTCGTTTAATATAAGTGCATTATTTTATCTGGCAGTTTTGTATAAAAACCAAATTATAAAGTTTCAAGCGTTCTGGCAGATCTGTTTTTGAATGTAACTTTGTTAACCCTTGAGTACACGCACCCTAAATTATACTCAAAAACACGCGCACTAGAAGGAATGCCCGCAGGTTGCTATTGTTGATTAAGCGCTTTGAAATATCTCAAAGGAATTATCTAACTGTAATTTAATGATATTTAGGATACAAATAAACAATTCTGACAATAAAATGCATGCCCTAAACGTTAACAACATGGATAAACATAATGTGACATATAAAAAAAACAACTTTTTTTCGGAATATATCATAAACACACTATAAAGTACGGAATATAAAACTTTTTCGTCAGGTTCAAGATCTTCCTCTTCTGAGTCGTAGTCCGGGCACAATTTCCTTGTGTGTTATATACAAGGTGAATCATATTGAACTTTCCGATTTCAAAGAGGTGGGCGTAATAAAGACAAAGCAAGATGCAATGAAATTTACTTTATTATTTGAAAGAACATAGAATGCAGTTTTATTTAATTATGATTTGAAAATATCTTCTAAATGTCTACCTCCATTGTCCAAACGCCGACAGAGCCTTTCCTGGAAGTTTTCCATGATTCTGTGAATCATATCAGAAGAATAGCATTAATTTCTTCAGTGATGGTAGTCTTGACTTCATCGATAGTTCGCGGACGATGCTTGTATACCTTTTCCTTGAGGTAACCCCTAAGAAAAAAATCGCAAGGAGTTAAATCAGGCGATCTGGGGGCCATTTTCTTTGAAAAAGTAGGGACCCCACACCCCAAAATCTCCAACAGCACACCACACTGTTACTCGAGGGCTGTGAAGTGGTCGTTGGTGAAGTTTCCGAGGGTTATTCTCTGCCCAATAGCGAAAATTTTGTTTACTAACAGTTCCAGCCAAGTGAAAATGAGCCTCATCACTAAAGATCAAAACAGCAGTACGAGGAATACTCTGCAGAATGTCACGCCACAAATTTTCTCGTGTGTCAAAGTTTCTGTCACTTAACTCTTGCGCTAACTGCATCTTGTATGGGTGCAATTGAAGGTCTCTATGGAAGATTCCTCTGACACTACTGGCAGATAATCTCAATGAAGCGGCGTGTTTACAAACAGATCGCTGGGGGACTGTTGAATTGAAACCCGCATTCTATCCACCTTTCCTGCTGACTTTGAAGTCCTAGTTCGACCTACTGGTTTTCTTTTTAATGCCGAAGATGTCGCTCTAAAATTAGTTACCCAACTCCTAATTGTTGGTCCAGGGGGGATGGAATCGTGACGGTCAAGAGCAAAGTGTATACGAAACGCACGCTGTGTTGTGATCACTGATTCACCATTTCGAATAAACTCGATGTTGACCGACCAAGCCATTGCTCACACTGAAAACTGCATGTCATGGCACATCTGACGACGTCATCTCCACCCTTTCACTCCCTCCAGTGTTCGAGCAATGACCTTGTGAAATCGGAAAGTTCAATATGATTCACCCAGTACATAGCCGTTACTGTAATTTCAAAAGTCGTATGTCAAAATTTAGTTTTTTAATTGCTTCTAAATGTGGCATGTTACATGCTTCCAAATATCAACAATATATCTTATGTCATCAGCTGTTATTTTATGAAATATAATCTAATATCAAAGAGCTGTATCTTTTCACAGCTTATTGATGTTTCTGCAAATGTTGTATGTTTGACAAGATTTGGAAGTGAGGTTTAGTGGGATTGTCCGTTTTGCTTGATCTATACTAGAAGACAGTTCTGTATCTGTAATTAAGTGTTATAGTAAGTGTTTTTGTTTGTTTCCTGCTCCTTGCTATACAATAATATGTTATCCATTCTAATACTAGAAGAATTTCCAGGAGTTGACAAGTCAGTCAATCCGATGCACAAGTGAAACTCAATCTTAAGTCAATCCCAGTAAATCTTAGTCAATCCTAGTAATTATTATTCGATCTCAGTCAATTTCTATAAATCTTAAATCAATCCCACTCAATCCTAGGTCAATCCTAATCAATCTTCAGTCAATCTTAAGTCAATTCTATTCAATCTTTAGTCAATCCTAATCAATCTTCATTTAATGTCTGTCAGTCCGTAAATTCTTAAACTATAAAATTAGGGTATTCTTTTCAACATTGCAGTACTAGTATATAGTCCATCCATCGAATCAAGGCTATGAGGTCAAAAATATTAATCCAGGCAGACAAATTCTAAATGCCAATTCGTATGAAAAGATTTAGTAAGTTGACATTACATTTTACAGCATTCTGGTTTTTACGATTGTTATTACAATGCATAGTTGCCAAGCCTGATCTGATCATCTCATATACTTTCTTTAACTGCAGTAATATTTTTATTTGACAAATCACTTTGAGGATGTATTGGTGTTGCCGCATTGCTAAAACAAAAGCCTTTATTTTAGTAGCTTTAGCTAATTTCAGAACTGTTAACTTTCACGTCGTCCTAATGTTGTACAAACTTTTTTTAATGTAACTATAATTGATAGCTCATTCTTATAATGTATTTCTTCACAAATTAATCGTTATTGAACCGTGAAAAGCATGTTTACTTGGTATGCTTTGCTACATAACAACCTAGTACGTGTTTGGTACATGATCGGAGTCTCTAAAAGCGTTCATGTACACCGTAGCAATAATTAGTACTGTATTTAAATGAAAGACACATTTTCAACATTTGGCAACGTAGTCGCCAGCTGACATATGACGTCATAGCCTTGATTCGCCGGATCAAGTATACCACTTATGTAGAGTAAACGCTACCGGTTATCAGCATGATAAAAGGATCCGTTAAAGAACCCTAACATGTACTCGATATAGACTAAGATTTTTAAGCTTCACTGAATTTGTTTGTAGTGCGGTTGGCCGCTGGAGGAAGGGGTGTGACTTGCGGATCATATTGGATAGCTTTCTTTTACAGCACAGTCAAGCGGTAAGACGGAATTGTTTTTCGATTAGTTTAGTAGCGTTGGTATAAAAAGAATTGGTATTTATAGGAAAATTGCTATAAAATTTTATACAGTTACATTGTACTCATACTCGGATAGTACTTACGTAGCTTGACGTAGACATACTTGTTTTCAACATCGCGCAGATTTATCTCTTAATTTGTAATAGGTAACGTTGTTACGTGTCGAAATCGGCCGTAAACATTCTCAATTAAGTTTTATTATGTAAGAATTTCGCGCCATAAATTTAAAAAGACTTGTGCGCGTATTTCCGTCAATTTAGATAGCGCGTTGCGAGAGATTTGCGCCGACGCGGTGGGCCGATATACGTATTAGAACTAGCCTCCGAGAGGTGAACAAGTGTGGCTGTCTTGTATCTTATCGTGCCTTTTTCGTGTTATGTAGATCCCTTTTGCTCTTATCTTTGACTATCGTGCCTTATAAACCAGTTCCTGTCGTTCCCTACATATAGAAAGAAGAAATCGAATTTGGATTAAACCGGCTCAAGAATTCCCACGCCCAAGAAAGAGCAGCCGCCGCCGACATCAAGGAATGATTCTGTAGGAAGCCCTACATGTTCACGTGAGTACCCCGTGGAGGTTTTCTTTAAAATTTGTGTAATTGGTAAATTGTGTCGCCCTAATTTGCATATTGTGTGAGGTCATCTATAATTTGCACGTCATTTTTACATTATTTAATATTGTTACCAACTGACGTAGTGTGTCGCGTACTTCGACGGAGAGGTTGTAATAGTGGCACCCAAAACGTGGTTAGGTTGTATAATGATTTGTTTTTTATTTTTTTATAACTTATAATGTATTAATTAACTATATTTCTAGCTTTTTCATTTAAAAAAAATAAAATTATGAACATTTTTAATATCTATTAACTCAAAATTTAGGGTGGTAGCTCTGGAAGTTACTATGTCAATCATCTGAAGTGAAATGACGGCTGTTATGCTACTTTAATATCAGTGGCCATATTGGATATTGATTTTTCTGGTATATTTTTTTACAATGTATTATCAATCCAATTAATTTTCTTGTAACTATAAAAATAGTGTGCTTTCTAACTTAAATTTTCTTAAAAAAAAAGTATCTAATTTGTTTGGAATAAAATCGAAAGTGCTTTTCTTTCAGCAGTGTCTATTATATAATATAACCTCATTAAAACACATGTTTGGATTATGTAATTCTGTCTATATGTATTTTTAACTATAAGTAAATAGCTTTGTTTTCTACCCATTATGAAGAAAAGAAGGAAAAAAAAAACCTTTTGAATTGGCATTAAGGTTAGTTGAAATAATCACTTTACTTTTAAAATTTTCTTGGCCTACTTAACCTGATTTTGAGATAAATTTTTAAAGCTACCGTTTAAATAACACATAATAATGTATTTTTCTGCGATTTTAAGCGTCTTTTTATAACCTAAATAATTAATTATAACTTACAATTACCTTTATAAAGAAAATTTCTTCCAAAATATAAATTTTCTAATTAACTGAGATTTTAGTATGTCTTTTAAAGCGTTATAGTAACGTAGTGTTGTTATATCTGTTCCATTAAACACTATTTTGCTCTGATACCGTTCTAAAAGTGTTTCCTTAGTAATTTAAATAGTTGTAACCTACAAATTCCTTTTTAAAGAAAATTTTGACTTCAAATACAGTTAACGCAATTATCTAACTTTATCTTTTACCTTTCAAAATGCTGTAATTAACTGAATCTCTTTATATCTGCTCCTTTAAACACTGCAATAATGAAGTTGTTGTTAACGTTTTATATTTAAGCTCATTTATGATAGTTGTTGATAATTTCCGCGATATCAAAAGAATATTTTAATAATATGGATTACTGTTCTCTTAATACATGTATCATACAATATTTCTTTTGTGTAGCGAGTATGATTTTTTTTGATAGCATATTTTTTAGATATATCGATATTCTAACGCAACATTTTAAGATCTATTAAGCAAGATTTACTGTCGAATTTGGTCGCCCAGCTGTATGTAAGTCTAGACGAGACCCATCGAAGGGCCGGTCGCTCAGCATTATGTAACTTTAGACGAGAATTTGGTTGGTAAGTTTGTCGTTTTAGCAATTTGTGAATCATTTTTTGAGAATGATGTTGGAATTTTTCTTCATTAGTTTGGGTGGAACTCAAACGAGAGCTTCTCATCCTAGTAAATATATGTGTTGCAAGATATCTTTCCGTTCTTCAACAATTTTATCAGTGAATCGAGTTTTGATTACTGTTATCTCTTCACATATTGATTTAAACCACACTAGATGGCATAAAATTATCTTTAAAATCGTTCAACCCTACGTACATTCAAATTTTTTTGCGTTTCATTTCCCTAACGATTTACCGAATGGTTTTTGTTCTTACTACCAATTAATTAACTTTAATTACTTATTTATTCTCTTATACACCTACCTTTTATACGTTTAACTTATTTATCTTAAACTTTTTGCTTCTGGTTGACTTTTCCTTGAACATACTGTTAGTTATATATGCGCTTTATTGTCTAGACCCCCAGTATCTCTGTCGTTTCATTTATTTAACTTTCGCACCTTTCCTACAACATATTATTTTGTTTTCAGTATTTATCCTACATCGCTTAATTGTGTGGTAATTGTCGTAACTTTGGTTGTAATAACTCATTGAATTTTTATGATTGGTTTGAACTTTCTTCTTTGGGCTCACATAGGAAACGCGGCCTATGCCATTGTAAGAAATAGTTCATATTCGCAGTTGCCAAAAACTAGGACTTTCTATTCCATGTGTTTTTCTTCTGAATTATTACAATTGCCCAAATTATACTATATCATTACTTGTTACTTTTTCTACTAAGTCATCATAACATATAAACATTTTTTTCGTTGTTTTTTATTGAACTTCGTGGTAAGGCGCTATTGCTTTTTATTGATATCTTATCAAATTCTCGGTTGTTTTAGCATATTAGGACAGTGTATCTGTATTTAACGGCTTATAATTAGGCATTTTTGTGTGTTTAAGGCGTAACCGATTTAAAAAATTACCTTAAAACAGTTTGTTTACGTGTGATTGTATCTGTAATGATACTTTTAAGTTGTTGTGTCAACCTTTGTCTGATTTTCTTATCGCAGTGGATGCACTCGCTAGGAAAATGATTGTACTAGTTCTCTCAAGAGTCTAATGAATTTTTTTAACTTATGATATACCTTAACTTGTCGGATTAATATCGCAGGTGGTCCTTCAGACCGATCTGTGTTTTATAGGAACAACTGTCTACCTTCTCTCGGACGCTTGTCCAAAAACTCTACTTTTTCATATCCTGTTGTCTCCGTTTCTGCCTTATCTTTTTTTCGGTAGACCTGTTTTCGTCCCGGAACACCCATCTACCACATAAGAGTGATTTTTCCCTCACTCCGGATTACTGACTACATTGGCTGGTTGAGTAGTGCTTTGCTATCCACCTTTTCTATCTCTTTAGCTCAATGCGAGCCCTTCCTCTATTTTTTTCTACCTGGAAGTGCCTCTTATGCATTCCATACGTGTGGATATCGGGTGATTATATCACCGATATCAATTAACGCCGGGTGCAGGCATGCACCCAAATGCCTTTACCGGTCCTTCGTGCCGTTTATTGCAAACGAGCCTGCTTCACAAGTCGCCCTTTTTAGGGGGCACGAGAAATTCCCATTTAACGGCTCCACGGAGCCACTCTATCGCTATCCTACCTATTATCTTTGATAATAACTTAGGTTAATATCTTTATCTTATTTATTATCTTTGATAATAACTTTAGTTTAATAACTTTATCTTACCGATTACCGTTAATAATACCTTAGTTTAATAACGTTATCTTACCTATTACCTTAATAATAACTAAAGCTTAATATTGTTATCTTACGTACTACCTTTGATAATAACTTAAGCTCAATATCGTTATCTTATTTATTATCTTCGATAATAACTTGAGACCTAGTTTTATCTTTTTTAATCTTCCTAACGTTTGGTATTTATGACCATACGTGGGAATTATTTTTCTTGAATATTAAGTGAAAAAGCTAACCTGAATGTAGACATGTAATTTGTTAGGTTAACAATGTAAGGATTTAGTAAGGTGGTACTTTTGGTAAATTTGTTGATTCACGACCATGTCATGGACAAGTTTTGATGTGTATTGTTTATTAAACCAGAGTACCAGTAATTAAAAATTTGCTAGAGTGTAGAGTAACTCACTCTTTTAAACATTTTTAAATTTGGGCATTTTTGCCAACGAAGAAACAGTCTAGATGCAACGCTAATGTGCGTCTGCACTTAGGAAACTGTAATGTTAGCTTTAGTTTAGTATATAGGTTAGGCGACTTGTCTCATTTGTTTTAGTTTAAGTAGTGTTTCATGCTCCCCGACAAATTTGTGCTGTCGATTATAACTGCGCTACACCAAAGACTCGTGTGTGCACTTTTCCGCTTCCTGGTAATCTGGAAGACGTGTTATCGGTCGAAAAAACCAGGTGGCGCCTCAAATAAACATTTTGTAGGATTTAAGTTAGGATTTATGTAGGCTAGTTAGGATTTAGATTTTAAGATGTTACTGTGCTAACAATCATTTTCTTTTTTTAAGTTTTTTCCTTTATGGCTTTGTCGCGATTGTTACGTGCCGAAATCGGCCGTAAACATTCTCAATTAAGTTTTATTATGTAAGAATTACGCGCCATAAGTTTAAAAAGACTTGTGTGCGTATTTCCGTCACTTCAGATAGCGCGTTGCGGGAGATTTGCGCCGACGCGGTGGGCTAAGAAGCTAGTGGTGGATTTCCGATATACGTGTTAGAACTAGCCTCCGAGATGTGAACAGTTGTAGCTGTCTTGTATCTTATCGTGCCTTTTTTGTGTTATGTAGATCCCTTTTGCTCTTATCTTTGACTATCGTTCCTTATAAACCAGTTCCTGTCGTTTCCTACATATAGGAAGAAGAAATCGAATTTGGATTCAACCGGTTCAAGAATTCCCACGCCCAAGAAGGAGCAGCCGCCGCCGACATCATGGAGTGATTCTGCAGGAAGCCCTACATGTTCACGTGAGTACCCCGTGGGGGTTTTCTTTAAAGTTTGTGTAATTGGTAAATTGTGTCGCCCTAATTTGCATATTGTGTGACGTCATCTATAATTTGCGCGTCATTTTTACATTATCTATTATTGTTACCAACTGACGTAGTGTCTCGCGTACCTCGACGGCGGGGTTGTAATAACGTTTAACATTTACAAAGATTTCTGTTCCGTAGCCGGCGTCGTAATATCCGCATTTGCGTAGAAATGGAAAAATCAGCTTATAATCCTGAGAATAATCCACCATCAACGTCGGTATCAATTGATTTTTGGATTACTCTTCAAAAGAATATAAATGTCGTTATTTTAAACCATATAATCAATTTACTAAACTTTAGTAGATATGACAATGATCTATCTCTTATGAAAATCCCTGATGAGAATCATCTAAATTTAGAAAAGTTTTGTAGTTCATAAATAAAAGGCCTCATTCCTGTTCAAGACCGTAAAAAATACTACGGTGTATTTGCAAAAAGCCGGAAGCTTTTATTGTTATGGCGGAACATACAAAATTAATCTTTGCTATATGTAAACATTTCCAAGAAAAAAAGCCCAACCTATCGCTAGAACACAAAGCATATAGAGCTAATAAGTAATAAAATTGTCACATCTGTTAGTAAAATACAGAAAATAAAGAAGAAAATATCATCAAGCGATCCAGCGCTCAGAACATTCAACTACCCAATTTAAATATTAACGAACAAATAAAGCTTCTGCAAAACATTATGGATGGATACTCAAGAATCTCTTCTTCGGGATAATATTAACGAAGAGTTTGAAATATCCATCAGTGCAGATTTAACAGAGGAGGGACAACAGTGACGACTTCTGGTTTCAAAAGTATCTTGTGGCAAATTCAAAGAAAATGTTAAAGTGCTCATGAACAATCAAAGATTTTGAGTTCCATCCAACTACTACCGTCATAACTGGTAATCGCATTTTAAGAAGGTAAAAAATTTTCCGGCAACGAAACGCACATTTATAATTACTAGTTATTTTTGCAAAACTGATGAAACTGATGAAAGTGCTATAAAACAATTACAGTTGCCTACAGATGCTCAAATTTCTCTACAGTCTACAGATAGCTTTTCAGAAAAAGACATTTGCAAAAAGAGACCAAAAAAAATTCTAGCAGTTCAATAGAGGAGCATAATTCCCCCATTTTAGTCCGCGATCAACGTTATAATGTACTTTCTGAATAGGAAATGTACGGTTTTTTTAATGACGAGTCACATAATTTTCGGCAATAAGGGGCAGTAACAGAGTCGCATGCTCAGCCTTGCCTTCAAATGAGACTCCTGCACCTAAAAAATATCTAAATGAACAATAAAAAAATATAGCCGCACTGAACCTGAAAAGAGAAAGTCTCGATGCAGCAGAAAATTGTACACTAATTACAGACTTCTTGTCCATTCTTCATCATCATCATCATCATCAGGTCATCAGTCCTAGAACTGGTAACACACGTACCCTCATTGTTTCCTAGTCTGAACCAACCTACACATTTCCCTGTAATTTGCACAGTCTGCATCTATCACTATCTGTATGCGAAAGTCTGATCTCAGTCTACCTGTACCTCTCTTTCTCTATCTCTGCTTGTAGCATATCCCGTGCTATTCCCCCGAAATGCCTTAGAACGTATCCTGTCCTTCTATTTCTCCTATTTTTTCTTTTTACACTGATATCTTTATTTTTCTACTATCTCTACAACCTATTTGTTATTAACTTTGTCTAACCATGCTATCATCCACATACATCTGAAGCACAACATTCCAGAAGGCTTCTATCTCTTTCTGCCTGCTATTCCTACTGTCCCTATTTCATAGATGTAGTGTGCTGTGCTCCACACCTAGCTTCTATTTGCCTCCATTTCAGAAAGTTACCGTAAAATTATGACTATTACCTACTGCACTATAGTGAGTTTCAGTATATCAGATATGATTCGTAAAAGTAAGCGAATTCAATTTCAATTAGATGTAGAGCACAATATTGAGGACATTATTGTGCTTCCAAGAATTTTTAAGCAACAGATAAACGATAACTTGGAATTACAAAACTTGTGTACCACAGAAGACATGCCTTCAGATAATACTATTAATCAAATGATTTAATATGATAGAGGTGAAGCTCTCACTACATTAGCAGTAGGAATACACCGTAATCCCGAATTTCACCAGTTTGATTCCCCAAACATGCTTGTTTCCATTATAGACTCCACTGTATCTAAGCCTAGCGATGAAAATTCAGGTAGTGAAGCAAAAGAAATGCTTTTGGATAAAAATAACGCTTTGCCAGAAGATTTAGTAAAATAGCTTTTTGAAGATGAATCTGAAGAGAAATTACAGATATCTAAATCAAGCCCATTTTGTATTATTCAAAATGATAATGGATTTTCAACTGCAATACGCAAGTCTAGTGTTTGCGGTTACTTAATTCTTACGATTTTCATATCAGCAGCAATAGATTTCAACGTGTAATGTATAATGAAACACAGAACACGCAGCAAAATAATCGTTAATTTGGTTGCGTATGTGATTCACTGTGTGCTACGACTTCAAAATCTAATATTCATGTAGGTGATTAGTGCTCATTTACTACCGAATAGGAGAATCGTGCACTTATTGGTTTTATCATAGCATTCAGCTACATAAAAGAAACAACACGAGAATACGAATATCCTTCATTAACTGCAGCCATAAAAAAGAATGAAATAGCTACTTCATGTACCTGGTACTCAGTGAACAATAATGGCGTACTACATCAGTCTTCAGTAACCACTCACGGGTATCATCCTTTGCGTTACTGTCAGTGTACAATTCCTAAACCTACGTTGCAAACCAATAACAGTGAAACATTTGAGCTAGTCGTAGAAAAGGATGCAATTATATATATTCTAACACGTTCTCCATAACTTACTGAAAGAAATGTGGAGTAAAAATTAGCATGTGTTTATTTTACATTTCTGCGTTTTCTACTTTTGTTTTCACCTTTGTTTTCAAGTCATTCATACTCGCTCGCATTCATGATCTTATTTTTATTACTTCATGAAGTATGTACTTATAAAACTTAGTTTATTTCGTGGTATATTTATAATGTTCAGCATATAATTTGTTTTCCATTTAATTTTAAAATATCTATAGCATAGAGTATTGTATTTGTATGTTACGAAATCGTGTTGGTTGGTTTTATAACTATTTTCTCTTATTAGCAGCTTATTATATAAACTGCGTTACACTTCTTGTGTATATTCTTCTTTTTCCTTCATATAAGTAGCCCAAATATTACATTATCACCAGGTATCTTATTTTTAACAACTCATAACCACATTTACATAGGATCGACTAGAGATACATTTAAATTGATAAACAATTGATAGCTTCTAATTATACCTAAAAAAACCCAGTTGTATCTTTTGAATACTGTCACACCCGCAATCTCCAGTCAATCCTAATCATTCATTATTCAATCCTAATCAATCTTCAATAAATCTCTGTCAATCTTTGTCATTCTTTTTTAATACTTGTAAATCCCAGTCAATTTTTGTCAATCCTTATCAATCCCTATCAATTTTTGTCAATTATCAATTAGTTGTACACATTTTTTGCGAATTACCAATTCTTCGATGAATTTACAGTATGAAATAGGTTTATTTTTTAGGTTAGGTTGTGACATCTTCATTAGTTAAGGCTCTTACTATCTAGTTTCTATTTTCTTTGAGAATAAAACCTCATAAAGCTTTATACAACCAACCATTTCTTATTCTTTTCTAGACCCTTCACACATACTTCTTCACCGGGTCGGATAATTTGCTTTGGCTAACATTGTTAAATTATATTAAAATAAATAATACAGACACAATCTTTCTATTGTTTTTTATTATTATCAAGCCATTCTTTTCATAACAAGGTATTTGGTTTGCACATTGCAGATTATTATTGCTGTGTATACAACAATGGATGTTATATTTTAAACGGTTGTTGATTTTAACTCCGATATCTTAGGACAACCTAGTGCAAGCATATCAGTAACAACGTTTTGCATTAGATAGGTTTCAATCAATTTCTTCTTTTCTAGACCCTTCACAAATACTTCTTTACCGGGTAGGATAATTTGCTTGAAATAAAGCACTATATATGATAAACCCATTCCAGCCGTTGAAGATTCATCCCAAGAAAGACCATGAATATTCTTTGTCACCCAGTCGTTATGTTTTATATGATCTTGGCTCAAACAACTGGACTGCATTGGCAGTTTAAAAATTTGATGCCAAACAACACCTTTCAACAAGTCCAAAACCGCAATTCCTTTACACACAAACTCGTTTTTCTTGTATTTAAATCCCTGAATATCAATTATATACATGTTTGTATGTAAATATATGCAGTAAACTTCGACTAATTAAATTAATATTAGGAGCAATCTCCTTATATAGCAGATTACCACCATCTGCGTACTTTGCCAACCCACTTTTCAACCTATCACAAGAGTGAACACATTTTGAATTGAAACCGGCCCATGTGTATTTGCAGCCTCTAAACATAAATAAAAAACATAAATCAGAATCTACTTTAATTAAACACAATTGACTTGAATGCGATATTTTGCATCTGTCATACTTTATAACTTCTCGCTAGAAAACCAAACTTAAAACATCTACACACATTTTCTCTGCACTTACATTTTTCAACATATTGTGTTTTGAAATATGTTTCATTGAAAGTAATATAGAGCCGATCCTAATTCAAAACGTGCCCACAAGTATTTTACATTGAAAGTATATAAGAATTCATGTTTTCACAACTATTTTACATTGAAATGTTTTCACAACTATTTTACATTGAAATTATATAGAGCCGATCCTAATTCAAAACGGTGCACGTGTATTTTACATATGGAAAATACGTCTGTCACGTTTTGAATTAGGACCGGCCCTACCTATCTACTAATGTCCTTTCGGCAGTGTATTCTAATATCTGTTATGTTCCACTTATTTATTAAATAGACTGTATAATCGTAAGTAAGCAATTTATGTATCAAGAAATTTTGTAATCCTTTTATTATAGTTTTCCTGATGAAGAAAATAAATTTTTCGAAAGCTTGAATTGATTAAAAGAGTTTACTAATCGCCCAAATTGACTACTTCCTGATATTTACTTTACAATATATATATATATATATATATATATATATATATATATATATACATATATATATATATAATAATAATAATAATAATAATAATAGAACGTAATAGAAAATTATTAGAAATTGTTAAAAAAATCATTAGTCAATTACAACAATGTAATTCAAAGATAGATATAGAAACGATATTAACAGTTCATAAAAACGGATGCAATACAATGGATTCCAGGTGGCAGGTGGCAGGTCACAAACGATTAAGATATCGCAATTACCTAGAAAGTAAGATTGTAACAATGTAATAATGAACAGAATTAGGAATAAGCAGACATGAGCTCTGCAAGTTCCCACAGAATTGTGAGGGGCAAGGACAATATAATTACCCCGGGAGCCTCAAGACCAAGCAGTCAGTCTGAGTACTACAGCTTTAGAATTGTTGTTTACATAGACTACTCACCCTAATATTAGTTCAATTAATTAATTTATTTCGACTTAAAGGTTTTTAACCAGTTTGTCAAAATTCCATTAGAATTTCTGTGTAAACTAATAAAAATTGGAAACAGTTTTTAAAAACACCGCTCCCAAGGCCCAAAACGTAACAAGCACAGTCGTACGGATGTCAAAAAGTTACTAGGAAACCCAAATTCGCAGAACAGGTGGTCTTGAATTTTAATTCCAAATTTGCCAAAACCCAAACAAAGTTAGAGGAAGTACAATCATCGATCGAATCCAAACCAAACTAACGTGGCCAAAGTACAAAATCGGCCAAGCCCACATTCAGAAAACAAAAGAAACATATGATGAAACTAATGTAAGTTTATTTCTTTTATACCAAATTGATTTTACAAATTTTATTATTTTATGTATGTACAGATTTATTATTATTTTATTATTGCAATTTTATGCCATTTTTTTTTGAAAATAATTTACGAAGAGAAATTATTTTCAAACGAGAATTTATTTTGAGAAAATTTATTTTCCAAGCAAGAGAATTATTTTAAACAAGAACAAAATAGTACAAACAATTAATACCAATTACTAAATTAATACCAAACGTAACTGATGTACGAAAAATTGAAATAAACCGAAAACGATTTTAAAGTACCAAAAACAGAACGTAATTAACTCTACAATTTAGTACCGAAATCTTATGCATATAACGCAAATTTTTATAGACAATTAATAACAGAAACAATTAACTCCAGGTTTAAACTTCATCAAAATTAGAGAAACGATTATTTAAAACTTAAACTTTATTGCACTTTATAAATTATAGGAGCACTTTGCAATCTATAAATAAAACTAACTCACTATTAATTAAAACAAGCGTGCAAAATTTATAGCGCAATCCTCATCAGTAAATAAAACATCATTCAACTATCGTAACGTTATAAAAAGTTATTTCAGTACAAAAATCTAATTATAATGAAGCAACTACTGAAAGATACATTCAAAAAGCACATCGCAATTTATAAAACGTTGTAATTAAATATTCCTCAGTGCAGAGATATCAAAATATAACGAAACAATTATCAAACGTAACATTTATGCAGCAATTGATGAAGTAAAAGACCCAAACTATTCATTTTACACAGACTAAAAACAACACATATTCAGAAAAATTAAATAAAGTATAAATGCATATTAAATTATACAACAGCATTTACGCAATTAATTTATCACGAAATTAAATTACATCTTCAAGTAGACTTAAAACTTTGTAATTTAAACAAGTTTATTGTATAAATTATTAAGGCAACATTGAATAAAGCAATAGACTAAAAACTTGCAAACTTTTTATCTAGCACTCAAGATGACAAGACAATAACTACAGAGGAACACCTTACACCTCTATCAGTTACAACACCCACGGATAAGACATAATTAAAGTAGACTTAATTAAATCAGCAAATCTAAAATAAAACTAAAACTGGCGCAAAAACATACCAAGTATAACGCAAATTATTGCAAGAATATTAATTCACATAGAAACCGTTTAGAAAATTAAAACAGTAATAAATTTAACATCCACAAAACAAAAATAAACAAATTCAAGGCTACAGCCAGCAACCAGATGCTATCGAGCATAAATCCCACAAAGTAATTACCGCACCGTGTAACTAAGTTCAAATATAAGCAACTACGATTCATTAAATAACTCAACACACTTCAGACTAAAATTAACAAACCAAACTAAAAAGTAACAGTACAAACCGCGAAATAAATTTCAATTTTACAGAATTTGAAATTAATTAAAAGCGAAAGCAACCCTTTAACAAAAATGAGTTAAGATATAAAAATTTATCTCGGGATCATCCCAGCTTTAACAGAGAGCAAGGTTTGCTCGCTAATTTCATTACAGCAAGCGAAATATTTTTAAAAACCATCTACAAACCCGGAGATAATGAAAGAAACGTATTGCTCTTACGCCTGTTAATAAGTAAACTGACCGGACAGGCACAGCACTAATTGCCAGCCGAGATGATCTTGAAGAATGGCAGGACTTTCACCGTATATTAATTGCATATTTTGGAGACCAAAGAAACATAAAATGACTTGTACGCGACCTGATAAACCTCAGAATGGAAAATAACCAATCCCCGTATTAATTCGGAATGAAATTCCAAGACGTAAGAAGTCTAATCCCAACGAAATTAAAAATCGAAGAACCCGATCAAAATATCCGACATTTAAAAACAAAAATGTATGGCGAAATAACACTTGACACCTATATAAACGCATTACCAGAACGACTATCAGATAAAATCAGATTCCAACGTACCCAGAATTTATAAGAAGCCACGAATATGATAATAGAAGAAGAAAATGTAATGTATTGCCGAAACAGATTATACAATCCCAACGCAAATAAAAGCTATTCACCAATAAAAACCATACAAGCCGCGAGATAGATAATCACCATTCAATGCACAAACAAATCAACTGCGAAGCAACAACTCAAATTTTAATAACACGAATTTTAATAATCAATTTAGACAACTTTCTAAACCAACGTTTAATTCAAACTTTACGAAACCTGCATTTCAACCAAGATTCAACCAAAACGTAAACTAACAAAGACCAGCATTCAGCGCAAACCCTATTAGAAATACACCAATGACAAATAACAATAACAATCCTAATAGCTATTACAAACCAACGCCCATGGATAACTTATCTGGTAACACCAGAGAAATTATAAAAATAACACAACTTTACATCGGAAAACCATTTCACTAAGAAGCAGAAATATTTGACAATGACCAGAATAATTACGTTCATCCCAGTTCAAACGATGAATCAAACCATTTAGAAACCTAAGAACGCGACGAACCATACGAAACTTATGACGAGGATGACGAAAAACGCGTGCTCAAATTCTCAGATAGACCAATTTATAAGCGACCAAACTTAATAAACTTAAATAACATAAATCACCTAGTACTACCATACATAAAAATATCCCATGCCGAACTTAAAACTATTAATCGATACCGGATCCTCGAAAACATTAATTAGAACCGTAAAAAACATTATTTAGATTATGTAAAAAGAGAGCCATTTACAATTAAAACACTCCATCAAACGACATTACACCAATTCGTAGCTAATATACCCTTACTGAAAACATTCAATGTAAAAATGAAACACAAATTTTGTATTTTCGAATTCAACGACAAATATGACAGACTAATAGGAATGGACCTTCTAAGAAAATTAGGAGCCAATCTTGTAATAAAAAACCGTTTCTTAAGAACTAAGCACGCAAAAATCCTCATTAAATTTCAATATATCCAAATCGATGAAAAATACACGACAGAACTCCGAACAGAGAAAAAAATAAAAATTCTAGTAAATTCTAACAACAAAGTAGGAATCATAAATCACATAACATTTCAACAAGGAGTAGACACCCCCACCGCATTAGTAGAAATAAAAGATAATTATGCCACTACGACGATTTTAAATTCAAATGACTACCCTGTACAACTATCATTAACAAATCCAATTAACCTTAAAGAATTAAATTTTAACGAGATGAAAATAGACGAAAATTTAGAAGACGACTACAATCCCATAGAACACGACCAAATGTTAAGAGAAAATTTAAGTAATTTTCGCTTTAATACAGACATCAACCAAGAAGAGCAGAGAGCAAATAAAAATTTATATTTTGAATATCGCAACATATTCCACTCTGAAGGAATGACCCTAAACCTTTACAAATATATAGGGAGTGTCCGACTACTAGATGTTACTGTTCAGCTAGACAATTACAAACGCCTACTAATGAAAAGGAAAACATTTTTGCACTACTCCTGAAACTACAGTGATTGTTTTAGTTTTAGAAAAATGATGTGAAAGAGGAAACTGTTGGCTGACCTTGAAACAAAATCACCAACTGCTTGTCTATCCGGTCCAAATGTAAGCTCATCTATTGCGGGAAAGATCATACCAGCTTACGTTGAAGTCAAAGTAGGCCATGATATAGAGGAGATTCTACCTCTTTATATTGCAGAGGAAGCGAACCTAGAAATTTACCTCTTGGTATTTCGGAGGGCGTGGACCTACTGCTGCTAATGTAGAAGGCTGTCTACCTCTTGATGTTACAAAGAAAATTGAACTACATAGTTCTAAAAATTTACAAAAAATATTTATTGATAAAAATTGGAGATGATTGTGCGGAACTATTTTCTGCTGAGGGTAGTTTATCTGCGACTGAATTCGCTGAAGAAAGGAATTTTCAAAAGGTTATTATAAAAGAATTAAATGTAATCAACTGTAATCCCAATAACAAACCTACTAAAATAACGAAGGGCGAGAAGGCATCAGGAATATTTTGAAAATGATTGATGATAGCATAAATCAGCCATTAGTTTCTTCTGATGCAGATGAAGTTTATCATCTCTGTTTCAGCTCTAGTGATGAAGAATGCAGCTCATTTAAAAAACAAACAGTATTACCAACAAAACGTTACAACCCAAAAACGTGACATATTATTGCTGGGCAAAGCCAAAGTCTGGTAAATACTTTAAGCAATGTTGTCGAAACTCAAGGAATTGTTGATAAAGATGGTGTGATTTAAAGGGAAGCTCTTGCTCTAAGTATTGAGAACAAAGTTCAGTCTGAAGTTGATAACAACTCTGGAACGTTTAGTGGGCCTACCTACACAAAAGAAACGTAAGAAAGGAGAAACTGCACATCCATGTGACTGAGAAAGAAATGTTAACTCAGTTAATAAAAGAAGAGCAGAAGTGTATTTAGGGTTAAAGAAGCTACATGATGGTAAATATAGCTTTAATATTGAAAGGGAAGAGAAAGCTAAGGGATTGATGCAGTTGCAAAAATGTAAGAAGCTTTAGATGTGAGAAAGTTACAGAAATTGACAGACATAAACTTTTCAACAACTTCTGGAAGAACATAAATAGGTGGGAATCAAAACGAGCTACAATTGTTTTACTGGTGGACAAATCAAAACAAGGCTTTCGGCATGTAACTACCGATACTGAAAATTTCCATAAAAATGTTTCTTTTAAATATTATCGCAAAGTGGGCGATTATGAGGCGCCGTTTGTGTCTATAATAAATACTGAAATATACATATATTTTCTAATATATATGTAAAATATTTTGTAATATATATTTTTTTCAAATATATATATTTAAAATATATATATATATATATACATATATATATATATATTTAAAATATATATATATATAATATATATATATATATATATATATATATATAGAAATTAATAAGATGAAATAATAACTTAGACTTTTAAGTAAAGCCCAAATGAGCATTTCAAATCGAGCTAGTAATTGAAAGAAGGAAAATATAAGGCCTTGGACAGGATTTGAACCTGCATCTCAGTTTTGCCGGAACTGTGCGTTATCCAATTACGCTACCGAGGCCGATGGCTATAATTGGGAAATTTACAAATCTAAATCGTGTACAGTACCATATATAAACCTAACTTTCAATTACGTTTAGCATTTTTGTCAATCATATCTGAAATTGTCAAGTTTTTGACTTATGTCAGATATAGACAGGAAGCAACACTCAAAATCACGGCTATAAGCCAAGTATTAATATATAAATATTATAAGTAGTTTTTTACACAAGGTAAGTTGATAAATACTTACGTATTGAAATTAATAAGATGAAATAATAACTTAGACTTTTTAAGTAAAGCCCAAATGATCATTTCAAGTGAAAGTTAGGTTTATATATGGTACTGTACACGATTTAGATTTGTAAATTTCCCAATTATAGCCATCGGCCTCGGTAGCGTAATTGGATAACGCACAGTTCCGGCAAAACTGAGATGCAGGTTCAAATCCTGTCCAAGGCCTTATATTTTCCTTCTTTCAATTACTAGCTCGATTTGAAATGATCATTTGGGCTTTACCTAAAAAGTCTAAGTTATTATTTCATCTTATTAATTTCAACACGTAAGTATTTATCAACTTACCTTGTGTAAAAAACTACTTATAATAATATATATATATATATATATATATATATATATATATTGCTGTGATACCACCAACATCCGGGTACTCCGCTTTTCGAATCGAGCCCCTACGAATTGGGCATCAAGAATGCTGTGAATCCTACAAAAAGCTATTCATTACCTGAACTGTGTTGGTCCATTGACTTTCTTCTGTTAATCGCCTCGGCTGCTCCTCTAGATAGCTTTCATCCTCATACATAAAAAACAAACACATTCCTACCACAAACATCAACGTCAACTCTATTTACATCAATATTCACAATACATTAAAATTTCAAAATTAATATTCAGCATAAATTTTAATATCGGAAAATTTCAAAATTAAATTTATTATCATTTTAATGTGCATCCAGAATTAAAGTCCTTGTAGGATGCCTACTAATTACTATAACAATATATGCAGAGTACAAAGGGAGCATCTACCACCCCTTTACGTTAATTAACCAGGTTCGTCTAATTGAGCTCAAAGACATACCCTAAATTTGCATCATAATCCAGAACATCAATACTAAATACCCCGTTCTACTTAAACAAGCAAATTTCACCTTAAAGTTAAAATATTATTGTTAGTACCATTTCACTACTGTCCATTTTGAGTAAATCAATTATAAAGTTATTCAACACACACCAACATCTCAAAGTTCAAACAAAATAGTATAATTTACCTGAAGGTTACTTGCACTCGTAGCTTCAATGTACATCGTCCCTTTTGTTAATCACACCATTCCAACTGGGTTATATTTACGGCTTCTGATTCTCAACGCTTTAAAAAATTTTCTCCATCACCATTCATCTAAAGTTGTCTCAGGGCTTTTCCGGAACTCCTCTGTGTATATCTGACCCTTGTTTCGTGGATCCAGACACGTTTATGCACCATTTAAGTATTAATACCCCGAAAATAACAAAGAAATTCATACTTCTTTCACCAAAATACGCCAAAACTGCCTACTTTTGTGTATTTATTTGTCATAGTAAATTTTACCAATTGGTACAGTGATACTAAACTTTATTACCTTGTATCTTCTTTTCTAAGTGCACTAACGTACATTCATTGTAGCACGTAAAGAACAAGCTGTTTTTAAATCACATAATATTCGAGCAAACTGTTTAAATTATTTAATATTAAAACCGGAAAACTAAAAAGCACTGTATAACGCGTTCAATCAAGTCGAAGATCTAAGAGAGCTTGTTTATATTCACCTCGGTATATATAGCGGTTAGCCTGTCTGTCGGTCTGTTCCCCAAAACGGACCATTCTAAAGAATTTCGCATTCTCGGTTCCCATTCCGTAGCCCGCGCGTCGGTTTTTACGAATTTTGTACTCGCCCCAGTTAAATCTCAGAAATGTTATTTTCACCTCTCAAATTTTGCCTTTACTTTCAACCAATCGCAACCCCATGACGTTGCTTTACTCACGCCTTTTACTATATGTGTCTCGGTCTTGTGCATATTATCTGTCTCTATCTAACCCGTTCTTATTGATGCAAATTGATATTCTTTATTATCGATTATTTTAGTCCATGTGGAGTGTGAAATATCCCACCTTTAGCATTTCTCGTAACTATTAAGCTCCGGTTTCTCCAAGATTCTTTGAAACCATTTGTTATCTACAAAATTTTCGCCGTACGTGACATTTAAACTACGCAGGTGTTCAAACATAATATTAATTCTCAGAGCTTTATTTTCTGGTATTTTAATCTTGGATTTTCACAGGCTTTTATGCTTATTATTAATAATGGTTTAATTAACTCCAATTAAAATTGACTTCTATCCTTTCATTTTTAGCGAATACAAATTAAATATTAATTATTATGTGTACACTTTGTTTAATACCGGTTACTTAAAATAAGGTTAATTAATATAAATTTTGCACGTAATTTTTATTTGTTTCTTGGAACAATTGACTTAAATACACGTAAAGTTTTCTAATACTGCTTCCTTTTCTATATAAAGCGTCTTGTACATAATTTAAATCTCTTATTTTTACTGAAACGAATGAATTTTTATTCTCCACGGTGTTTTAATAAAGCGTATTATCTAATAAAATTCCTTATACACGGTGATTAAAATTATTTGATGTGATTATTTAATTTTCTACCCTGGTCTAAATATGAGTAATATATATATATATATATATATATATATATATATATTTAAAATATATATATATATATATTTAAAAAATATATGTATATTGAATTAAGTAACAATGAAATATATATATATATATATATATATATAATTTTGCATTGTATTACCGCCCTATAGAGGCGCTGTTCTTATTCTGAACGCGTGCGTCTATTAGAGATCGCACGTTTTCAGAGTTAAGCATCCTCGCTCTGGTCAGTACTTGTGTGGGTGGACACTCTTTTTTTTGGGATCGTACATATACATATAGCAGTTGCAGGACCGTGTAGCACATCTCGACATGCACATAAATAATTATTTAACAATCCTGTATACGAGTTCAATGCAAATTTCGGTGCTGCATGTGATTTTCGCTTGACATACATTTTATTTATTATACCTGTTGATGGTTGCAAGACGCCGACACAAAGGAGGGTTACTTACAATCGCAGAAGAGAGTGCTTGCTATTATTTAATGATTATACGACTAATTGGTCGTCTTTCAGTCTACTTTTCAGCTGTCGTTTATTAAATTTTTGAGTAATTTTAAGAAAACGTGGAGTTTAAATATTTGCTAGATGCATTCTCATAAGCACTTTACATACCCGGAACGCGATATTAAGTATAGACGACGACGATAGCATGTTGAAAAGCACAGCTTCTCGTCCGATTACCGCAGTTAAGCAACGTTGAGCGCGGTCAGTACTTGGGTGGGTGACCGCTTGGGAACACACCGCGTGTGGTTGTCCTTTTTTTCTTTTTACACTGGAATATCGTAGTTTTCCCTGACTTTGTAATTTTTATTAACTTACACAATCCTAACTTTATATGGAAATGTCGCGTTCCGGGTATGTAAAGTGCTTATGAGAATGCATCTAGCAAATATTCAAACTCCGTGCTTTTTTAAAATTACTCAAAAATTTAATAAACGACAGCCGAAAAGTAGACTGAAAGACGACCAATTAGTCGTATAATCATTACATAATAGCAAGCACTCTCTTCTGCGATTGTAAGTAACCCTCCTTTGTGTCGGCGTCTTGCAACCATCAACAGGTATAATAAATAAAACGTATGTCAAGCGAAAATCACATGCAGCACCGAAATTTGCATTGAACTCGTGTACAGGATTGTTAAATAATTATTTATGTGCATGTCGAGATGTGCTACACGGTCCTGCAACTGCTATATGTATATGTACGCTCCCAAAAAAAACAGTGTCCACCAACCCAAGTACTGACCAGAGCGAGGGTGCTTAACTCTGAAAACGTGCGATCTCTAATGGACGCACGCGTTCAGAATAAGAACAGCGCTTCTATCGGGCGGTAGTCCAATGCAAAATTATATATATATATATATATATATATATATATATATATATTTCATTGTTACTTAATTCAATATATATACTGGGTGCTTCAAAAAAATGTATACACACTTTGAACTTCCATAGAAAATTTATTTACCGTTCTACAAAGTTAAATTTCAGGAAAATAGAAAGCTGAAAGTCCAATGTAAATGAATCATAAATAACAAATGTTAATACTGTTCAAATTGGTGACCTGCAACATCAATACAATTCTGAGTACGAGTCACCACAGATTCTGTACATCGTATCAAAACGTCCAATGAGATTTCTCTACACACTGCTTTAATCTCATTCCAAAGAATGTCTAGGTTACGTGGTTTACGTTTGTACACCTCATCTTTTACTGTGCCCCACAAGAAGACATCCAGTGGTGTAAGGTCTGGAGAGCGTGCTGGAAACTCGATTGGCCCCCTGCGTCCTATCCACTGGCCCGACAAATTTTGATCCAGGTAAGCTCGTACGTCCCTGTGATAGTGCGGCGGAGCACCATCTTGTTGAAAATAAAAATATGGAATCAGCAAGCATTGTTTGGTAATTAATACCAGTTACAGTGCCTTCAAGTCGAAAAGGTCCAATGAGTCCCCTTGAAGACAAACCGCACCACACATTTACACCAGGCAAATTTACAGCTTTTTCAATTGTAATGTGAGGATTTTCTTCACACCAGTAAACACAATTGTGCCTATTGACAGTTCCATTAAGTTTGAATTGGGCTTCATCCGACCAAATGATGCTACCCATAAATCCCGGTTCACGTATCACCATCTCCTGAATCCATTCACAAAATTGCAACCTTCGATCTGGATTGTCGTCATTTAGCTGTTGCACCAGCCTTGGAATGTAAACACGATACTTGCCTCTCTTCAGAATGCGTAGCACGCTGCTAGCACTTACATCACTTTCACGTGCCCTTGCCTTGAAGATTTGTTAGAGAGCGTTGAAACAGTTCCAAGACTGTCGTTGATGACTCATCACTTGTAGCTGTTCGAGGCCGACCTGAATGACCTTTATGCACATCACACACTGTTCCATGAACTTCGAATTTGTCTCGTATGCGTGTAATTGTTAATCTTGAAGGTGGTTCTGTATCATACTCCCTTCTCCACTGTCTTTGAACTTCATTTACATTCTCAAACTTCCAGTACCACTTAATAACCTGCTTTCGTTCTTCAAAACTCAAACGTACGTCCGCCATGTTGATATTACAAATTCCAACTGATAATATAACATAGAGGGACGATTATGCTGGCACCTGGCGAATAAATATAACATTAGCCTTGTAGTGCGGAAAAACTACAATAGTTTAAAGTGTGTATACATTTTTTTGAAGCACCCAGTATATATTAAATATATATATTTATATATATATATATATTAAATATATATATTTATATATATATATATATATATATATATTTTAAATATATATATATTTATATATATATATATATATATTATATATATATATATATATATATATATATATATTTGAAAAAATATATATTACAAAATATTTTACATATATATTAGAAAAAATATATATTTCAGTATTTATTATAGACACAAACGGCGCCTCATAGGCGATGATAGAATTAGAGTTTGCAAAAAGATGTTTTTGAACACATTCATACCTTCATACCATTTATACACTTTCATACCTTAGCTTCTTGTAGATGTAAATTGCAAAACAAGCAGCTACTACTCATTATTTATAAATTGCACTTTGTTAAAGACGGAGAAATAAGGGGCGGCAAACTTAATATATCGGGTGGAGAACGTTTACGATTATTCGTTACGACGCTTAGTATTACGTACAACATGCAATCATTAAAACTGAAGCCATGAACCCTGGGTCTCAACCACCAGGTGATACGTTGTATGCATACAACACGTTGTATCCGTGCTAGAAGTGTAAAGAACTGAGATTTAATGTAAAAGGAATAATGAGACCTCCTTTGATCACATGCAAAACTCAAATAATAATTGGAAAGCGATTCAAAGCACTTTGAAGTTTAGCAATAAAACATCCGTCCCCAGAGTCTCGTTAAATCCTGTAATCAAAATACATCCCAAATTTTCTTATCCAATTAATATTTATTCCAAAAGTTAAAACTCTTAGAAGTGTACAGAATTCTTGCCAAGCTGGTCAAGGATTTAGTTAATTGAAATTTAGCTAATTTTCTTTAAAAGGCTTTGTAATTACCGTCAACATTTTCTTTCCTAAAAAGTTTTTGAACAGTCAAATTAATTTAGCCTTTGAAATATCAGTCAAAAAAGTTTTTTAATGGATTTTCATTTGCGTCACTTACCACTATCGGAACGTTGAGATGAACCTCGTTTGTCGCCTCTTCCCATTATGCAGACGTTGATCTGAAAGAAAAGTTACATCAGTAAAATAATTTAGTTAAAATTGCATCAGCAACATCTTCCTTATTTGCAACTACATCCTGATCAAGAATTACGAAAGCTCTCCTTTGCACTGTATATTCAGCAAATGGTTTCCAATTACTGTTACATTCCGTGCGCTTTT